>CM034154.1:637061359-637091359 GCA_019776745.2 Taxus chinensis | reverse complement strand
AAATGTGGCTGTTACATGTTATAAGTGACCATGTTCTAGGTAAGGATCTAATTATAACGTTGACAATTATTTACATGCTCTTTATAACGATGAGGCACTACATCTAAATCATTTCTTACCAGACAATCCCGCTTAATTTGACATCCTAGTATAGACTCTTGTTTAATTGTTTCCCATGCATTAGAACATGATTTAACTTGAATCATGCTTCCGTACCACCTATTTTTTTTCTGAATACTTGTACAATCTTATTTATTTATAATCTGGGAAGTATTTCATTAAAATAAATAGGAAAATCAAAGTAAATAACCTGTGAACAAGTCATGTAATAGTAAACATAATTAAGTGTGTAACCTTTAAAAGAAGTCTACATGAACTATTGTGTTAACTATTAAATAATATAATAGTCAACCTAAAAATTCATGTTGACGTGGACTATATAATAAGTTCATTAAGTCATCTCAATAATTCTCTACAGAATTATTAAAAAATATACGAAAATTTTAAAATTCTGGATTAATTCTCAAAGATAGATATTTGTGATTTATTTCAAAGAGAGGTTAATATAATCATTATATGGTGCAAACAGCAATGGTGACGGTGTAGCATAGCTACGGTTTCCATGCAGGAACTAACTACCAATCCTCGTCTAGCAGGCATACTGGTTCCTGGCTTCCCATCTGCAAACATTCATGTTCACGTTTCCCATTAACATGGTCCGTGTGATTGTAGATTCCTTCTATTCCTTGCTCATCACAGACTGTACTACTGTTTACCCGTTTCACATCACTCTCGATATCAATATACATTTGTTCCAATTCTTCGAACTCTTCCACCCGGAAATGAGCAGAAACGAACTGGGAGGAATTACTGTCCCGATATGAAAGAAACTTCTTCTGTGCACTGACTGTTATATGTTCTGGAGAATGTTGATAATGTGGGAATTTGAGAGGGTTCAACAAAATTAGTTGCCCCGCTTAAGTCAGCATCATTTTCGGTGATTAATTCGTCCAACAACAAATCACACCTTGATCTGGACGGATTCATAATTTGCTGGGCATCGCTCGAAAATTGGAAATCATGGTACTCGTGAGTTGACCCAGTATTACCATTATCATTTTTTATACGTTTGTCCACGCATTTTGCAATTCTCGCTGCTGTTGGTTTCACAGGAATTACATTCAATGTACTTGGGGCTTTTTTGTTAGATTTATGCCATTTGCCATTGTCTTTTGGGATTGGGGAGCCGTAAATCCCATGTTCTGCAGCTTCTTGCTGAGACAGGTATTCCAGTAATTGATTTCGTTGTCTGTTCGACCGGGCAGTCGACCTGCTATTAGCGACCACCTGAAGACATATAAAATAACAGCATTAACATTAGTAAATATAAATGTACAAACCCCTGCAACGCCCAATCCTGGAATGATTTATACCTGTTGCCAAGTGCATGTAGTTTTATAATGAGTTCTTCTTCATCTGTTGAAATGTTTCCCCGTTTGTTTGATGTCGGGAGTCGGGACTAAGATAGTTTAACCACCACAATCTACAACTTTTCCCACACCGATTCAGACCTGAAAAAAACAAATTCTTCTTTATCAGAGACTTTATGAATTCTAATATTGAGTTCCACTTCATCAAGCAAAATGATTCCCCGCTTAATGATAGGACGAAGATATTTCTTCCCACACCACTTCATACCTAAATCACAAATTTTCTTATGCTTTTTATCGCTTTACAAATCCCTTGATACTTGAATATAGGGGAGTATATAGCTTCTATATATGAATCTAAACTGAACGCTTGATCAGTAGGTCTTAGTGATCAATTGCTTGCAATTTGTTCCGCTTACTAGTGGACTGTAACAATTATTATTAACATTTCTAGAAATTTTGATTTTGAAGTACAAAATTTAATCGTGTAAATGTTTAGACACACATAAGATTTACAGTAGATCTTATTTGTTGTTTTGAGTTGTTAATTGTAAGTTTGTATTCAATCAAACTTTCATATATTTATTTCAAACAATTAGTTGTTTCTTTTTACTATTTGATGGCGTCTTACGAAAAATAAGCACTGCTCCTTCCACGGAAACATAAATTTACTTAATTTACAAAAATTCTTCTGCCATATCTGAAATTGCATAATATAATTAAAGGGTAGGCGTGATTGATGAATAAATTCACCTGCTTTTTGGGGAAGAGCTCTCCACCCACCATCGCCATGAATTCTGATATATTCATTCAAAATGGAATCTTCTTCGGCAGTCCAGGCTCCGCGATTGAGGCCTGCATCTTTCGAACAGCGAGGAGATCGTCCCATACTGAGTAAATTCTTGCAATGATGTTCGTTAGGGCAGTATAAGCACATATAAGCCAACATAAGGCTTCCCTATAAATATGGGTTCTTGCGTGACAACCGAACGTCATCAATGATGTAGAAAACAATACCTTAATTTGGTCTTCGCAACCGCCGTCAAGACTGTTCGAGAGTACTAAAGAAATGAAAGCTTTGCCACCAATGGTTTTAGACAGAACGACTCTCCTCTCGTGGAAGGTCTGCATCTCAATAATATTCTGACGTGAACATTCATAGCTGGCAGTCGTGTAACCAAATAATATATGCAACTACCATTCTAGACTGTTGTGGACCTGCAGTTAATTATATTTTCTGGCATGTCACGACGTCGACGAGGAAGATTAGTTGGACGGCCCGACGACTACGCTGTATGACCTTAAAAATAGATGTCGCTGGATATTCTTTCCAGATTCCGACACGTGCTGAGAATCGATCTCATGTCATGCATGTCCACCATAACATTCCTAAGTAGGTATGCCTACAACATTTTTTAATACAATTCTAATGCAAATGGATCTAACAATAGAACTCACTGCCATAAATGATTATTTTTCTTAAATCAATTTCATATATATATATATATATATAAAAGGGGAAATAATTAAGTGAAGATGTTAGATCGTGAAATAATATGGTTTTTATTACATAAGGTAAGAAGTTGGTTTTGAGCGGACGCTAAAAACCCACAACTACGAAGGAGAAAAATATATAACAGCGAGGAATAAAAGAACCGGTCTCTACCTACCAAAACACCGACATAACCAAAACAAAAAGAAAAGAGACAAATGAAGACCAATCAAAAAGACTTGACCCCGAACAAATAAAAAAGCTGTCCGAGAAAAACTCCATATAACCCGAGAAAACCAAGCTAAATTTTTGGGCTGGACCGTGGTCCACCCATCCCCATCAACCATGGGTTCCGCAAACCCCCAATGCTTGTCATCCCCCGAGTCCCGACTAACTACTCTTCACGAAACCTTCACCTTCCGCCATCTGTTAGCAGGTTACGTGACCACCAATCGGAACACGGTGGGATTCAAAATTTGAAATTTTAACCGTTCCATCCCGCCGAATGGACCGGTTCGACCTGTCACTAGAGGGGTAGGCACCGGCAGGCACCACACCTCCTCCGCCAAACAAATTCCCACCACCATCCTTTCCTAGCATTCAATCCGCAAATGCAACAGGAAGGATTACCTCATTCGTGCATTCAACTATCTCATTCTCCTCCTCGACATTACCTTTATCACCGTCTAAATCCTCCTTCCCTGAATCATCATGAACCTGGTTAATCACATTCACTAACAGGATCTCCTCGTCACGACAGCATGTCCTCGATTCATATCTTACCCTTTTGCATTTGCCGCAGAAAAACGGAGAGCTCTCCACTTCAATCAACTTTTCCCATTTATCATCCGGGACATTAATGCACATGCGAACAAAGACCAAACTGCTAATCTCATTTCCCCTTCGATCCATATTTCTTTACTCCTCACATGTTGCCCACCCAACCAAACAAAATAAACGAGTCCCATTTGCTATGTATTTTCCCAAGACGAAGTGTATTTTCCATAGAGGACTCCGCGACTCTTTTGCTTTTAACAAAATCTTCGTGGTAGGGTCAATTGCATTCAAGACCCCCATCGCATGAGAAATCCCGAGAAAAACATCAGTCTGCCATAACTCCAAGGGAAGAGTAGGGAGGACAATCCAGACAAGGAGGACCTGAAATTTAAAAGCATGTGACATTCTCAGTTCTCAACGGTGGAGTCTAAGAGCGACATTCCTATAAAACCATGACGCCCCATGAAGCATGTTTTGCATCTCCAACTCAACTTGGAAATAGAAAATAAAACCTTCCCCCGCAAGTTCCCTAACTTCCACCTTGCATGCCAATTTCCTCTTGCACCAATCTGTTACCAATCATAGATTTTATCGACGACAGACCTCGAGATCTCCAGTTGTCAGGTCAGCATCGCACAAGGTACGAGAGAGCTTACCAGGATCTTGATGAGCTTCACCGAACAGTCTTGCCATCCAAGTCATGCTATGAAGGTTTTATAATTAATTACTTATGCAATCTTATTTAAGGTTTCTAAACAAGGGACACCTTGCGCAATGTCATCTACAACACATCAAGAAACAACAAATTTTTTATTTTATTAAATGAGAAAAATTATTAAAGACTTATAGAATAATGGCATTACACTCCAATGATGGTCTGATGACAAGACTTTGTAAGAATTATTCCAAGAATTCCAATCTCATGAATTATTGTAAGCATGCAGACTCTGTAAAAATTCTACATAAACAATGTATTGGCTCAAAATATGAAATGGATGGTTGATTCCTCAATTTGGAATTTGATTTATTCATGCGTACAACTTATTTAGTTTTTAACAATTCATATAATCTCTGCTGGGAGGACAAAGACTCCTTGCAAGTAAATATTGCTTGCAAAATATTCCTCACAATGCCTCATATTGCCATTTCAATAAAATCATCGAGTTTGTCCCCCAACAAAGAAGAAAGAATCAAACACCACATGTGCCTCCTCATAATTGAATTGATAATGTTAGCAGATCCCATCAAACACAAATCTCATCTTTAAATAAAATTGAATTAGTCCCCGAAAAATGCAAGGATTCACATCATAGATAGTGGTTGTTGGCTTTAAGAAAAATTGAGGGATTGATTAGGTATTGGTGGTTTTCATAAGTATTTGGGGCTCCAATGCACAAGAATATCTTTCCATGGCATGGAATGTTGTGTAATGGAATTTTGATAGGCATGGAAAGCTTTGCGTGACTAGTTTTAGTGTTGCGTAGGAAAGATGTTATAAAACATGATGTTAGAAAAATAAACTAAAGTGTAGAATACTTTGTTAAATTCTTATATATGCTACATAAAGTATAAATGACAATAAAATATAGAAGTGACTCAAGCGAATAAGTGAAGTGAGTAAAACCTTAAGTGAAATGAATAAATATAACACTTAGCTAATTTCATAAATATCCTAGCAGTATGTGAAGGTGGAAGATTGGAAGAGTGATAGTATAGGACCTCGAGACCGAACCCAAAAAACTGTAAGAGTGTAGGAGGAGCAGGGACAAGGGCACTATGACTGGTACTGGGGCACCTGGGTGCTAGGATCCCTTCCTAGGCGTCAGGGTTTGTGTAAGAGCTCCGGGGTTCAATTTCCAAGCTGGTTCACTGGTTGATCCAAAAACCTCACTATTTGTCTCTAGATTTTCTTTTATAACTTGTAATAAAGGGATCACATAAAAAATTTCTCAAAAGAACATCAAATCCTAAAAAATTAAGATGTAAAATGATGAGTCAAAATGTCCTCAACTGTCAAATAAGTGATCTTACGATTGAGTGCTACACTACATCTCAGACCCAATATAGTTTGATGATGTGTGTGTGTGTGTGCAATCATGCCATAGGTCGCTCTTGTACATGTTGCACTTGATACCCAGAAAAATAGCTAGATGCAAAAAGATGTAATATATGTGTGCATGGAATAAAATGAACTTCCCTCCTATGTGTGTGGTGCAGAAAACCATCCCATGTCCCTTGTAATGGTGTTAGATGAATGCAAATGATGCTCTTGAGTTCTTCTAAGATGAAACCTTAGGTGATAGTATAGATGCTTAGATCTTGGTCCCTTAATTTGGTCACATAAAGTTATATTAATATTCCTCTAGTTCAAATTTCATAGTTGATCTCTAAAATGTCGACCCCTAAGAGACAGGGATGCACAACGGCTAGAGAGGTCCCAAAAAGGAGTGAGAAAAGTAAAAAGATGTATAAGGCACCCAGAAAGTATGAGGGCACCTAGGCATTGACGTTTTGGGTCAGGCGCTGGTGTCAAGAGCCAGAAAAGGTGAAGTATGATGCTTTACACTTGGCAGTTAGGTCTGTAAGGCCAATAAGGAGTTTAGAAGGAAAACTAAGATGCCAATTATAATAATCAACTAGTACTTTTCTCTCATATGAAGCATATGAATAGTAGTATGTTATTATGACCTAGTAATGTACCCAAAGTGTGTGGGTTTAGTGTCTACATTTTCCCCCACTTTATGTTGGTGAGTGAAAGCTTGATAACATAAAGTAGATAGAGATGTGTACTTAATAACCATGTAGATTGATGTAGAAGAGTGTGACAAGACAAGAAAATTGTGGAGTGATAAAAAGTGTGAAGTGTGGATGATAAAGAAGATAAAGTAAAAGAAAAGTGATGAATAATGACCCTAGGGTGAAAACACATGTATAGATGTGATATTATACCTATTATTGATGATGACTATTGATTCCTATAAGAATGGACTTGCAAAAGAGAAGAACAAAAAAGGAACCAAATATGTGTGTATATATGTAAAACTACATGTAAAATGTGTAAATAGTAGAAAAAAGGAACATGTGCACCTAATCTGTGATGAGAAAAAATTATAGAAAGGATCCTGAAGATGTTCATGAAGAGGGATTTTTTTGGGAAATATTGTGCCATGATAGAAGTAGAGTAGGGAGAATGGTCTAGTGTGATTCTCTAACCTTTGACTGCTTCCCGAAGTAAAAACACCAATGCAAATGGTGTGTAGAAGACTGATCCAATGTGAATAAGTGAAATCTAACTTGATTACCAAATGGTGAAGGATTACCTACCCTATGAAAATCATTTATGAAAAATGTGTTGAACTAAAGAAATTTTGCTATCTACCCTGGTCGCAGGTGCCTGGGAAGGGACAAAAGTGCCTAGGTGCCCATGTCTGATTCTGGGTGTTAGTGTTTGTGCTAAAATAAGGACCTATATCTGATTCTAAGCCCTATCTAAGTCTATAGACTATTATCACTTTGTGTTATACCATACTAATCTTTGACTGTAGATTGTTGAACTATGATTGTAACTATTGAATGGGTGACGAATTCACCAATAGATGCCCTCCCCTCCTTTAGTGTGCATGTGACATAGCTAGGAGGATGTGGCCCAAAAGAGGACCTCATGTTGAATTGATACCGATATGTAGGAGGGAATGTTCTTATTACAAACCAAGGCACATGCAAACAGTGGCTAGAAGACAAGTGTTAGTGCAGACTCTTATGTATATAGAAAAAAATGTATGATACCAAGAAAAAAGACAATGTAGACCGTAACTAGTAGGTGGAAAACATGGGACGTCACTAATGATGTCGCAAGAAAATTGAGGCCGTGGTGGGAAAAAATATCCAATCAGTACATAAAATAAAGCATAGGGAAAACCTCACAAATACTGCAAAACAATGACAAACAAGAGTAAAAAAAACATCAGATAACCATAGAGGCAAATAAACCTGTAAAGAAAATGTTGCACATGAAGCACCCATTAGTATGTTAGAAAGACAAAAAGTATGTCACAACCTATATATTCCAATATAGTAATGTGATATGGAAAATGAGACAATAACTCCTGAAATGTGTATGAATGTGGATGCCCCCAGGATCTGATGTGGAGCTGGGATGAGGTACTTTGCCAAGCATCCATATTTCGTGTATTGATCTATGTAATGTATGTGATCATGAATAGAAAGAAATTTAAAGCGCATGTGTGTATGATAAAGATAATGACATACAAAGTATTTAAATAACATCTGTAATAAAGTGTACATGATAGCATAATAAATAAAGAGCGTATGTGACCTAGAGATGTAATATGTTATGGATGAGATGGAATATGATGTGGATGAGATGGAATGGAATCCAATATTAGTGTGATAGGGGCAGTGTGTCCCCTGAGTATGGATGTATGCATGAGTGAGAGTAATTTCATTCATAAAAGACCCCTCAGCACTCGGGAATGAAATGCATATCAAGAGTGCGTCATCGGGAAATGATATGAAAGATGTGTTGTACGTGCGAGAAATATTTGAACGTTGGATCATGGAGCATAAAGTGTAGAGTTATGTCATTATATGTGTAAGATTGATTGTGGCATTAGAATAATGAAGCCTAGGATGCATAATGAGACACTTAGGATGATTGATGATGTAACATAGAGCATAGAATGTGTGAACAAGATGCTAGAAATTGAGTGAAGCACAAAGAGTAAATTATGAATAATGTCTCATAATGTGATAGCTATATCGATTATGAAGACCAAGTGTAGAATGATGTAAATGTGATGAAGTGAGGTTTAATTTAGAATTAGAAAATCAATAGTCCAATATGAATGATGAGACTAGACCGTGTCATCGAGTGGTGTGCGTTGTAGAGGTTCGATCATAATGCATACAGTGTAGAATAGAATAACATGATGTGTGAGTAGAATATGCTAGAATGATATAGATTGTAAGTGTGTAGTTGTATTGTTTCAAATGTAGAGACATATAGTGTGTAGTACAAGATATATAAAGTGTACATAATGTGTAATAGAAGCAAGGAGAGGATGTAGGAAATGCACAACATGTATGATGTGTAGGAAGAAGAAAATGTTATAGATGTGAAATGTGCAGTGTACATGAGGTTCATGTGTATAATATGCCCTCAACATTCAAGTGTTAACCTAGCACAATAGTATTTCATAGGGTAATGACAATACTAATGTCTCAAGATGTGTACGTTTGTATGTGAGATATTAGATATGGAATGAAAAGAATAAGCTGCATGTCGATATTGTAAGGGGGGAGAAAGAAAGAGGGTGATGCCACCCAAATGTGTGATAATGGATGAGCTATTCAATGAATGTGAAAGAAGAGGGTCCTTTACCCAATTCTTGAGGAGATAAAGGCTTGTGACCATGCTCTAAGAGTGGTGGTATATGAGAGAGATTATGTGTAGATGTATGAAGCCTATATGCGTGTGACTGATGAGTATATTACAGAGTAAGTGGAAACATTTATTTAATAAAACACAGGGCTAATGGAAACCTATGTGAAACAAAACATGGAGGTGATGGACACCTATGTGAAATAGGACATTGGGGTGAGGTCTACCAAAGTGAAAGAGATTTCCAGATGGTGGACCTAGATTGGTGTGATGGACTAGCAAACCTATGAGGATGTGCGTATTGCACATGAGTAGTAGAGATAAGATCATATGGTGCTTTATGTTTCAAAGGTCCAGATAACCTAGATACTCTAGTAAGTGTGAGGTCCATCTAAAGAGCAGGTTGAGGTCATTGTGTGCATAGAGGGAAACCTCAAATAGTGACAACCTGGTTGTTATGCATGAACTTAAGACATATATGAGGCATGGAAACAATTTCTTGAGAGACCATAACCCATGGAGAACCTATGAGCATGTCACAATTATGGATGCTTAGTGCCACAAGAAAAGTCAAAAGAATGGTGAGAGGACCGATAGTGACTGGAATCTTGACATAGTGATAAGATCAAGGTATTGGATATGAGATATGTGATAGTGAATAGATGATATTAAGAAGTAAGGAAATACAACATGCGTTTTATTGAAATGATGGATCAGTCATAGTTTTATCAATAGGAATAGATCCAATAGAATAATTGATGCATAAGTAATCATTGAATAATGTAACATGGTGATCAGAATCAGAGAATTCAATGATAGATTGTGATAAAGGAGGAGGGACAACATGATATGCATGATTTTCTAAGGATTCAATAGATTTCTTTTCATTATTTGGAAGGGGGTTTGTTGAATATTTTAAGCTTTTGATTTTCATTTACTGGTGCAGAATTTGATGCCTCATGAATCTCGATTTTATTGTTCTCTATGTGATCTTGAATGAGATATCACAATTTGAAAAAAGGATTAGTGGAGTGTCCAACACATTGGTGATAGTCACATATTGTATTTTCCTTGTAGCTGTGTCCTTTAGGGAGAGATGGATCCATAGTAAGTGGAGAAGGAAGTGTAATTAGGTTACTTTCAATAAGTTGTGGTGATAAGATATGTGGAGCACATGTTAAGTTTGTAAATGTACACCATTGAGGTTGCAAATAAAGCTTCTTGGGAGGAGATACAATGTTATTAGAGACATTTTCTTCCTTGACCTCAGCAGATGGTTTTAAAGGATATCTTATTGGAAACTTGCTATAACATGAGATAACCTGATCTTGATACTTGAGTTTACACATAGTGAGAATATTTTTTCTCAAATCTTAAGAGTGTGAAAAAGGTGATCAAACAAAGGAGAATTTTCAAAGATGAAACTTTCCTATAGTGGTGATAAGAGAATATGCACGACTAGATCTTGTAATTCTGAGTCAGCTAGCACATTAATCATCCTAGCTAGATTTTTCTTAGAGCAAAGGACATAGTTTGCTAGGTGTTCATTAGATCATTTCTTTACTTATGTTATTTTTGCATATGATATCTTTGAGCTAATGTTGATGAAGAAATGAGAAAGGAAAACATCATCTGAATGCTGAAATATGTTACCAAATGAACAAGAAGATCATAAAACCAATGCATAGCATAATCATGGAGACTGTGAGGAAATAGCTTTGCTAATAGTGTGTGATCATCCACATATTCTAAACATGTTATATGAAAAGCAAAAAATATTTTCTTGAGGGTCTCCATGACATTTAAATATTGGAATCTTAGGAGTTATGAAATTTGGAGGGAGTGCCTATTTTCAAATTGCGGGTACAAAAGTAGTATGAAGGAGTAACATGGAATCAAGAGATGAAGTTATGCGAGAAGTAGCAATTTGAAGTTGAAAAATTTTAGTTTGAAAATCCTAATATAAAGAGGTTAAATCATGGGTATAATAAAATGAGATAGGTTGTGCAATAGATACATTTAGTTGAATGATTGGAGAAATGGCAGCGGGGAATGGAAATGGGAACATGCAAAGTAGGAGTGGAGACCATGTCGTCCGTAAAAGACCCTAGAGGAGGTGTCAAAGAATCATCTCAAGAGTTTGATGCAGTGTCATGAGAAGTTTTAGCCTCAATTAGAGAATGAAGAATAAGCGGAAGATGGTCAGGATTGTCACACATAGCTTGGTGAAAATTATATGATTTTCTAATTGTTCTTGATTAATATTAATGTCCTCATCATATGAATGCTCACTATCTAATTCTTTGATATCATGAAGAGGAAATATTTGAGACTTGGAAATAGGATTTTTGAGTTCATACATTGATGCTGAAATCTCAGCCATAGTTTTGGAAATCCTATGGGTAGAGAGAGGAAGCTCTAAATTCTCCAAGGATCCAAACCGACCACTATGAGTGGTCAACATAAAAAGGAGGGTTTGAAAGGTAGGTTCACCAACTGATTTAACAAAAGTAAACTAAAGTTTGTATTATGTTCTTCGATTATTATGTATCCTATAGAAAGTATAAATGACAGTAACATACAGAAATGAATCAAGAAAATAAAAAAAGTAAGTATAAATGTAAGTGAAACGAAGAAGTAGAACACTTAGCTAAATTTTTTAATATATTGGCAATATGAAAATGTTGAAGACTAACATAATGATATTATAGGAAGAAAATACTGAACCCAGAAAAGTGTAGGAGTTCACGAGGAGTAAGGACCAAGACTTCAGGACTAGTACTCGGGTGCTTGGGTGTTAGGATCCCTTCCTAAGCACTAGGGTCTTCACAAGACATCTGGAGATAAATTTCATAATTTCACTAGTTTCCTTGAAAACCTCATTTTTTCTCACTAGAATGTCACACTATGATCACTGATTTTGTTGATAGCAAGTAGTAAATATAACACCTAAAATTGAAAGATGCAAAATGAGAGTTCACACTATCCTCAGTTGTCAAACAAGTTATTGTTGGTGTAAAATCACAACACCCCTGGGTGTCTACAACTTAAAGTTGAGACTCTCGCTGTGATTTCATAAGATGGAGCATCTCTCAAACTATGGGACTTTGAAATAGAGAGAGATCTCCTGGTGAAGGCCGGTTCCCATTCCTTTGTTTAGGTACATACATTTAAATTGCAGAGGATTTAACCAAAAAACCTACTCTAACTTTTCCAAGGCGACAGCATTGAGAAGATGTGAGAAAATAAATCTAATGTAATAGAGGTGATGCACTGAGAAATGATGAACACTTTCTTTGCAATAAACACAGACCATTTGCAATAAATATCTAAGCACACAAACCATTAAAAATGCAATACAATATCTATGCACAGATAACCAAAATTACAATGAGAGATCAGGAAGATGCAATGAACATAAGAGAGGTTTGAAACCATCCACAAACTTATTTAATTGCTCCATGAATTCGATACAGTCCATTACAATGGCCAAGAGGAAATATTGCATTATAACTTGAATGGGAGGTTTGAAAACTCCACAAATTCACTTGCAGACAAGGGAAGAAGGGAGGGTGCAAAACAAAATGTCCAATCCTTTACAATGAGCTAAGGTCTCATCTTATACATCAAACGAAGAGAGAAGAGGAAAAGGATGTGGGAAATGTGATTAGAAGCTCCACTACCAGCCATTAATGCTCCTACAAATCTACTTGTGATCTCCCCATTATGGTTCCCCATGTTTGTTTTGTCGTGTTTAAGAAGGGAGAATGTCCGACCAAAATTGAAAATCCTGGTAGTGAAGCAATCCGCATCCTCAATCAGCTCCCGCATTAATGGGGAAAAAAGACACTTTCCATACTTTTTCCCACCAAATCCTACTAAAAATATGATTTTATGTTTCCATGGCATAGTGGAGGTCAAGACCTTTCCAATGGTGCCAAATTTGTTAGATTTCGTAGAACCCAGTCAAAAGCTATTGTCGTTTGAATATTGTTTACATCGAGACTGTGTAAAAATGGTGAAAATGCAATTTTACAAAATGGATCCGTGGGCTTGAAATTATTTTTGGCACTTTTTGGATTAATTTAACCAAATTTCCAAAAATTTCCCCAACGGCCCATAGGCCTGAAATCCACTTTGGGCAAAATTTCCTCGACGGGCCCGAAATTGAAATTGCACCTTTTAAGACTTTGGAGAAAAATCTAAAGTTTCCCCACAGGCCCGCTTCCTTGCAACTAACAAAGACCTGACACGTGGATTCTCTGGGCATCGATGGAGGTGTGGCTTGCATTTATACTTTACGTCTTTTCAAAAGAAAATGCTAAAATTTCCCAAATTCCTCTGACAACCTACCTTCCCGCTTTGACTTGAAAAATCTACCATGTGTCCCTTTGCTGGCCTTAGGCATTTTTATTCATTTGGCTTTAAGATCCCCCCATGGGTTTTGCGGGCCTGAAATTCATTTTGTGCCCTATTTGGAAGAAGCGTAAAATTTTTAAAATTCCCCGGAGACCCATTGGCCCGCTTTTGGGTAAAACCTCCTCCTAAGGCCCGCCAGCCCGTAACTAGCAAGATATGAGGAGTTAGGAGGAATTCTTTATATTTTTGGAAGGGGAAGAAATTTCCCACCTAATGAATATGTTTTCAAGAAATCTTAAGTGCTTTAGAATATATGAAAAACTGGATTGAAGCAATAAAGGAGGGAAAATGGGTGTAGTTAACCTGAAAATAAGCATGAGCTTATTTTGGATAACAATAGGTGACTCACATGGGACATCTACCTACTAGATGAATAGACTAATTTCCTCATGAAGCATCCATTGGGCATGGAATCATAATTAATGACTTGATCTAATCTAAACTTTGAAAACCTGATCCCTGAGTAGCTTGGACATTGTTGGAATTAGAGCTAACCTAGATTTCACCCCACTGCTGCTAGAAATGGACCCTTCGAGACCCAATTTTAATTTCTTTGTACTTGTTCTATTTTAAAGTTAGCAACTTTTGTGGTTACCATGGGTCTCCCTAATGTAAAATGCTGAAGGGCCCGATGCATTCACCTGGGCGCACATCAAACTATATAATGACGCAAATCTAGAGAAACAAAAACATGTGCCACAAAACTTAGGGAAATAAAACCTATTGTACAAGAAAATAATGTGCATACACACCTAGGGAAATTAAAAACATAGGCTAATATTTTACAAGGGTGAGGAATTTTTTCCCTTTAGTAGCAGTGTTTGAGGTAGATCCCATTCACTGGGATATGCAATTTCTTTGCCATCCAATGTAGACAATTGGAAGGCATTGCTACTTTTACATCCTGTTATCATGTATGGACCACTCGATATGGCATCAAAATTGGAATTATTTCCTGGCTTTGCATGGTTAGCATTCCACTTTAGAACTATATCCCCCTTTTGAAAGGTCCTTGTTCTTGCTTGTCTTGTTAAACCATTTTTTGACTAAAGCCTAATATTTTTCCATGATCTACATTGCATGTGCTCTTGTTTCTTCTAGTTCCATCAACTTTTGCATACCTGATTTCCATGGGTCCAAACTCAGACAACTACAACTGCTTCATGAGTTCCAATGTGGGAAGCTCCAATGATATAGGAAACACTACCTCTTTCCCATAGATCAGCTTGTAGGGAGAATTACCTATAGATTTCTTGGGTGTGATCCTATCATCCCATAGAGATGATTTGAGATTTGTGTGCCAAGTTCTTTGATTTTCATCAAGAGTTCTTCTGATAATCCTTAGTAGGTTCTTGTTTGTGGACTCTTCTTGCCATTACCTTGAGGGTAATAGTTTGATGAAGTGCTAAGGTATACACCATTCTCAACAGCCCATTCAGTGATCCTTGTACCCAATAATGCCAATGCATTATCTGATATGATAGTGGAAGGAAATCCAAACCTAGTGACTATCCCTTCATACAAATCCAAGATATTGGATTCATTGGCCTCCTTAAGTGCCACTGCTTTAGTCCACTTGGTGAAATAGTTTGTTGTTGTCAGTATCCACTTTTGGCCTTGACTCGAATTTGGATTGATCAGTCCAATAAAGTCCAATCCACATTTCATGAATGGTTTCTTAACTTAGATTAGATGCAATGCAAGTGATTCTAACCTTTCCTTACCTGTGAAGAATGCACATTTTTTACACTTTTTTATCTAAGAGTAGCAATCACTAAACACCTTAGGCCAATAGTAATCAACTTTCATGAATTTGAGAGGTATTACTCGAGGAGAAAAGTGGCATCATGATTCTCCATCATGAAACTCATGCAAAACCCTCTCAATTTGTCATGTCCCAATGCATCTTAATAGAACACCATTGATGTCCCTTTTGAACCAAACATTATCAACAAAAACATATGGGATGGTTTGCAATCTGAAGTATCTCCTCATTTCTTTGCTCTTTTCTGGAGGGAAGAGGCCTATTAGGAGAAAATGCACCAAGGCTTGAGTCCAACATGGAATGGGTGCATCATTAGCTGGTTGTTCTTGATCATTTTATAGTAGCAGGAAAACTTCTTCTTCTCCTTTTGACTCACCATGAGGTTTAGAAGCAAGTTTCTCACACAAACCTTTGCCAAAAATCAGCTTGGTCACTTTTATTTCAATGTCATACTCCATTACATGGGTGATCCAACTAGCTCTCTTCTCTTTCAATTCCTTGTTTAGGGGAAACTCCTTGACACCCGGCATGAGACACTAATAGTTGGATCTTATATTTTTATACCAAGTGTCTAAACTTCTTCAAACTCCTAATGACAACAAGGACATGCTTTTCAATAAAAGAATACCTTACTTCATAATCTTCCAAGCTCTGGCTGAAGAAAGCTATGGGTTGCTTTGACCCTTATCTATTCAACTATACCAAGATAGATAAGATGGTGTCTGATCCTCCAAAAGAATACAACATGAAGTACTTTGATAAGTTTGGGTTTAATAAGAGTTGGAGCCTATGATATTGCATGCTTGATGGCTTCAAAGCTCTTTCTTCCTTCTGCCATCCATTTGAATACAAGACTCTTGTTGGTACCCAAACTGATTCTCCCTCAGAAGATGAGCAACATCAAAAGTTTGGCAAGAAGCTTAGAGACAAGCAGAGCATGTTGTGTGTTGTTTTGTAGTAGGGGATGAAATGTAACTTGCTCTTTGTCACTCAGATGTGGAGAAATGGGTAGCACCCTCAAGATAATTTGACCTATCCTGACTACTTTATAGTTGTGCCCTTCAACCAAGGTGAGAGGACCCTTTTGTAGCCAGTTGTTTGTGGAGGAGATGGAGATATCCTTCCTTATGAAATTATTAAGAAGACCTTGAAGAAAATATGATCAATGCAACAAAACCTAACTCTCATGAGTTCTCACTCTAGATAATGGAGATATTTTCTAAGCAAGGTTCAGGCCACTAAAGACAATGAAAACCTAATTGTTTTTACATGCTTTTGTGAGTAAAAATTATGCATTTGTATACAAACATGACAAACAGGGGTAGTATGGGTATGATTGGTTGTTTTTAAATGAATTTTTGGTGGGAGGTGAGGTAGTAGTGAATTTGATTCACCAGATTCTTGAGAAATTTTACAAAAAAATGGAGATCTTGAACAATAGAATGCTTCAGGATAGCTAGGATGTTCCTTCAACAAGAATATGTGCTTTAATGGAGGCCTAGATCAGCACTTTTTTACACAAACTTCAAGAATCCAAAATGAATGCTCAAATTGGAAAACTTAACTAAACATTATCAACCTTTGTTTCATCACACTTAAGATACCTTCAAAAGCCTGACAAACAATCTTATAGTCATGCTAGGAATCACAGTGATTTTAAATTTGTTTATTTAACTATCAAATGAAAGCTCTTCTAATAAATGAAATTGTAAATGCCACCAAACTATCACAAGGATAAGATATTGTGTGATTCACAAAGATTTCACTGTAATATTGCAACAGGAACAAGAAAACTACTTGCAAAAATTCATGAATGAAGCAAACACAATTTTTTCCCAAAATTACATGTATATTAACTCAATTTTGATTAAATTTATCAGCAAGGGAAAGTTTCTAGAACAATCTTAGAGCTTGTTCAATGGATGTACACTCGCAACCACCTTAACATGATCAAATTTAACACAAAGGAGATAAACAGGTTTCTTCAGATGATTTCTCAAAAGGACGGGCTCTATTAAGCTTTTCTCTTAGAAAAATTAGTCCCGACCTCTAACCCTCTAGCCCTTTACACAACAAATTCATGAAATTTATAATACTTCATTTACAACATAGTTTCCCCCCCAAAAAAAAAGACATTCAAAGCAACATTGCTTGTTGAGACTCCCAAAATCAGATTTGTGAAAAAGTTGTTAGGTGTGTAGAGGGAAAATCTCTCCAAATATTTGTAGCATTCAATTCTTCACCTGGTAGGTGATTCTTCATCTTGCGTGCCAACTACTTCCTCCTCCAATCTGTCAAATCTGGTTCTTTGTGTGCCAAGGAAAGAAAAAATGAAAATAAGATCGAAGCCAATGGTCAGATCACGTCTTGATGGCAAAAGACGTCTTCAGATTTTTCTCACCCAACTAGGATACCAAATTAATGTTCCTCTTCATTTTACATGTAAGAGACTTTAAGAAATGATAAAAAACTGTAAAATTTTACATCCCTTAGAGCTTTGGAGCAGAAATGGAAGAAAATATGATACAGAGGCACAAATGCCATCGATCTTTCTTTTGAATTGGGACCATCCAGTTGGTAGATCCGAGCTAAGATGGGCATGGGGGTTCTTTTTTACCTTTTACACTTTTTGAAAAAAATGCAAAATTTCTCAATTTTCTCCACCCCTCTGCCTTTGAAAAATGGGCCTGACACATGTCCCAATGTAGGTCCCAAAGGAACTACGGCTAAATTCTTCTATTTCACCTCCTTTTTGGAAAAGGGAAAATTTTCCAAGTTTTCCTCGCATCTCCACCCTTTTGCTTCTAGTTTCTGATGTGGGTCCCAGAGGAACCACGCTTCCTTTTTAAATTTTAACTCCTTTTTCCTCAAAAGGAATTTTTTCCAATTTTCCCCCGAAAGTCCGCACCTCTGCTGTTGACTAGAGTAAAATGTTGATTGTTCTCTTTTGGGCTTGTAGGTCATTTTAATGATTTTAGTCTTTTAAATAATAAGGGGAAAAGGATCCAAGTTTCCCCCGATGGCCTGCCTTCCTACCTCTTGACTTTTCAAACCGCCACGTACAGTCTCAATGGTGCATCTTGGATGGTTACCAAAAGGAAATTTCTGAAAAAACTAAGGAAAGAAGACCCAACGGAAACCTCCACGTATCTTTATGGCACAACTTCAAGAACCTTATAAGGCTTCAATATCATTTGGCGGGGGTGCACTTCCATTTTAGAATTTTTACTCCATCTTTCCAAAAGGGAAAAATATCCCACTTGCCCCCAAAGGCCCGCATCTCCACTTTTAACTTTGTCCACGTGTCCTTCTGCGAGATCAAAGTAAGACTTTTTCCCTGTCAACTTAAATTTTTCTTTAATCAAATTCTTAGCAGGGCCGTGGGGCAGGTTCAAACTTTTTGCCAAAGCAGCCAAAAAGAACAAGTTTTAAAAAACAAACCCGCCACGCCTGATCCAACTAGAGGAAGTGACGTAAGTACCAAAAGAACCAATAAAAAATGAGTGGAGCTACGACACCAAATTTTTCCATTTTTCATAAAAAGCAAAAAGTGACAAGTTAAATCATTTTCCCGTCGTCCCCTGACCAGCCATAAAGAAGCCACATGACCACCGAATGTTGAGGAAAAATTTTGATAGGCAAAAGACGCTCGCTAGACTGTCAAAAACATAGAAATTCACCATTCATGCCCATAATTTGATTTTTCACTAAGGATGAAATTTTTTGAAACAAAACCAAGTAAATCATGGTTCCAAGCATCTTTCAACCATGGATTTGGATTTTAAAAGGCATAAAAATATAAATTGATCATTCTTGAGCTTCCATGGTCAGGGTAAAATAGGAAAAACAATAGAGCCCTCAGATTTTGAAGAAATTAGGAGAAAAACAAGGCAAACTTGGATACTTCTTCAAAAAGGGGCATGAAAATGGATTCTGTAAACAATTCAAGGCATTTCAAATGCAGGTAAAAGCTTCATAACATCCACATAGAGAGACAAAAATGTTTCATAACACACATATTAGAGGAAAATTAGGGCAAATATGGTGCGAGATCAAGACAAGCACCAACATCGGCTCCGACTTAGGGATGGGCACTCTTTGCGAGTGCCACAAGAACAATTAGCAGACCAAGTGCCAAGAATAGACCATTGGGCATAATGAGAGTCAAAGAAAAAGCTAGCATAACGGAATAACCACAACCCATCCTCCAAATACCAAACCAAGAAACTAGTAAAACCAAGTCATCGAGGACCAAAATGAGAAAAAACACAAAAGACAGAAAGAAACCAACAAGATGTACACTATACAAGTGATGTTCACCTTGATTTTGGGGAATCAATCCAAGAAATGCTTCAAGTGCTTGTCGTTAACAAGACAATTCAAGCAATTCACCACCCAAATATTTTAAGAAGAAGGTATGCTCACCAATCCGAATGTCAATGGAGTAAGGGCCCATCCATAGTGCATTAAATTTACCATGCTTGCTCTTGTCTTCATGTCTACTATCCCACAACAACACAAGATCTCCAATGATGAAAGCTCTGGGAGTGACCTTCTTGTCAAATAACTTCTTCAATTTTTCTTTGAACTTCACATGCCTTTGGTGAGATGTTCTCCTTTCTTCATCAAGTTCAACAATCTAGTTATTGCGAGCCTCATATGGACTAACTTCTTGATCTTCTAGTTTGTTGAATAAACTGATATGAGGATAGTTGTATATGCAGGTGCAATAGAGCTTGAGTGCCATACACCAATTCAAATGGCCTTTTTCTAGTGGCTCTTTTAATAGTAATTCTATCATTCTAAACAAAAAACTTCAGTGGTTCACCCCATTTTCTTTTGTTTAGCTCCAAGGTTCTTTTGATAATCTTCAACAAGTTTTTATTACTAGACTCAGCTTGTCCATTTCCTTGGGGATTATAATTAGAGGCATATGTCAAACTGATCCTATATTCGTTGCACATTACCACCAAAGGTTTAGCTCTGAAGCTCATGGCATTGTCAGCAAAAATTTTAACTAGCAACACCAAACCTGCAGATGATATGGTTCAACATAAAATCCATTACAATTTAGTGTGTTGCTCTTTTGGTGTGGATTTCCTCCACCCACTTGGTGAAGTAATCAGTGGCTATAAGAATCCACTTATGGCCAGTGCTTGAAGGGTCTAAAATCTCACCAATGAAATTCATTCCCCATTCTCTTGAATGAGGCTTCAATTGATACATGATGCAAAGGTAGGGAGCCTGAAGCTTTTAGTCTTCTCAGACAATCACTGATAACTCTCACATCTTCAAACCAAAAGAGTTGTATTCTTGAAGAGAGTTGGCCACCAATAACCAGCCCTTAAGATCTTATGTGCTATGACTCTTCAGAAAAATGTCCCCCACAAACTCCTCCATGAAGATAAATAATTATCTAAGGGGATTCATCTTCAATAATGCACCTTAAAAGAACTCCTTCAGGGTTCTTTCAAGCTAACCCATAATCAGTAATGATATATTTCTAGGAAGCCAACTTAAGGGCTCTTTCCTTGTTCTTACTCAAATGCCTAGGGTAGTATAGATGTCTGAGATAAAGAAATTACATCTTTGTACCACTCAAAGCTCATCAATTTTTCAAAAACATCTACCCTTCCTTCTTCTGCCTCATTTACCTCAATAGTTTGCAAGTTAATCTCAGCCATAAGCTTAGCCAAGCCCAAACCTCTCACCAACTTCATGGTTTGGATATCCATGTCATAATCTTATAACTTGTTCACCCATCTGCATCTTTTACTTGAGAATTCCATCTTTGATAAGATATATTTCACCATAGTGTGGGGAACATAAGCAACAATTTTAGAGCTCAAAATGTAAGGCCTGAAAACCTTTATTTCTTTTACCAAGGAAAATGCTTGTTTCTCCATAATAGTGTATTTCATCTTGGCCCCCTGCAATGCCTTACTAAAAAAGGCAATTGGCCTCTCAGCCCCTTCATCATATTTTTGCAACAAGATAGATGCAATAGTGTTCTCTGAAGTAAAAGAAAATAGTTGGAAAGGCTTCTTATAATCTGGAGCTACTAAAATAGGGGCATGCTTTAATTCCTCCTTGATCCCATTGAAAGCTTGAATGGCATCCTCCTCCCATTTGATGGCCTAGTCCTTCTTCAGCATGCCAGTGATTGGAATGGTCAAATCAACAAAGTTTGATATGAATCTCGTGATAAATTTTAACTACCCAAATAAGGATTGAATCTCGTTCTTGGTTCTTGGAATTGGGACCTTTGATGATGGCCTCTACCCTTTTCGGATCAATCATTACCCCATCTTGTGACACAATGTGACCAAGAATTTTTTCCTTCTGTACTCTAAAATGGCACTTATTTGGATTAAGTGAAATGCCATATTCTCTATAGCTTACAAGCATTTTCTCCAAGTTCTGCAAATGATCACCTCTCTTTCTGGAGAACACAATTACATCATCTTGGTAGATAATAATAAAATCATTGATGTAACCAGCAAAAGCATCATCCATTTCTCTCTGGAAGGTTTCTCCAGCATTCATCAGTCTAAAGGGCATCCCGACATATACATATGTTCCCCAAGGGGTGGTAAAGGTTGTCTTAATTCTTTCTGATTCCTTTAAAACAACTTGGTTATAACCAGAGAAGCCATCCAGGGTAGATAGCATCTTAGAACTAGTCACTAAGTGCAACATGTTTTCCATGTTTGGTAAAGGATAATTATCCTTCATTAATGCTCTGTTCAGATTTCTGAAGTCCACACATAGCCTGATGTCACGATTCTTCTTTCTAACTAGTACTAGGTTTCCAACCCAAGAAGAAATCCTTGTAGGTTGAATAATCACTCCATCCCTCAGTTTCTTCAGTTCCTCATGAATTTTAAGAGATAGGAGTGGATTGATTGGCCTCTGCTTCTACATGAATGGTTTTGCATTAGATTCCAATGGAATATCATGTTGAAACAAATCCTATTGGTATGCCTTTAATTCAGAATAAGTCCAAGCCATGCAATCTTGATATTTTTTTAGCAATTAGAGATAAGACTGTTTTTACTCCTTTCTGAGATTTCTTCCCAACCAGATCTTCCCTAGTTTCTCCTTTGTGCTGAGGTCATGCTCCTCAATATCCCTTGAGGCTGCTATGCATCTGTTAATAATACAATCAACATTATCAAATTTGGATTCAAGAGCAACCAGCCTTATAGGAATGGTATTAGTCTTTATTTAGATGATGCCTTTACCAAGAAAAGGTTTCTTTACCCTTTTCTACGCACACCATTAGCTCCTAATCAATATTTTGATCAACAAAATCCCCTTTTTTCTATAGAAATCTTCTGACTTGAGCATCATCATAAAAAACTTGCCAATGTTTAATGTTGTCAGGTACAGATGGCCTAGTTAAGACCTCAAGATAATATTCGCAATATGGGGATACTGTACAACTATAAATATGAGATCCCAATACTACAATTTTGTCTGCCAAATCATTGAACCTCCTATCATGATGCACAATATTGAATGAATCAAACATCTCAATGAGATCCCAAGCTGCATGCTTGTATTGTTTTATTCGCTGATTTTTTGTGGCATAAAGTTTTCTTACTTTCTTTACAATTAATTTTGAATCTCCTATGAAAATGATGTCTTTAACACCATATTTCGAAGAAATCCTCAGACCTAAAAACAGTTCCTTATACTTAATAATGTTATTAGTGCACTCAAAGTTGAGTTTGAAGGAAAAGACAAAACATTCCTAACCTGGAGAGCTTAGAACAACACCAGCACCATTTCCGAACTTGGAGCAAGTTCCATCAAACAATAAAGTCCAAGGAGATGCTACCTATTCAAGGAATTTGTATTCTTCATTCTTGTGCTCTTTTCCATTAGCAAATCCTACAAAGTTATCAGCATCAAAACTTGTATACAATACTTCATAAGATGCGTTGTTGGGATCTTCATTAAGGTGCAACACTTTCTTTTCTCCATGCAACCTGACAAGGCTTCCCTCAATTGGGATGGTATCATAGGACATGTCAATTTAAAAACTCCCACCAAAACTTGTAGAGCATTTTCTAGATAACAACATACCCCACTTGGCTGGGCAATCAACAATAACAACATCAAGTATCAGGGTTTTACCTGGGTAAGCTACAAGTTGCACCACCAAACCTTTCACACATCCCACCACTAGCACTTCTTTGGATTCCATAGTAGTACACCTCCCATATGTTGTTGTTACTTTGATATCCAGCTCATTCATGACTTCTAGAGGCATAACATTGCATGATGCCCCTGAGTCAAAAATAAAGTTGTGTAGCGATCTTTCTTTAATGATCAGAGTGGTGAAGAATGGATCCACATTTAGCTAAAAATCCACCAAGTATGTTCCCAAATAAACCTCAGCTGGTTCACCTAGTTTCTCCAACACTTGTGATGTCTCTAACTCTTCAATTACTGGTGGAGTCTCGAAAATGTTTATATTTCTACCTAGGTTAGTCTTCTCCTCTTTAAGCCCCAAATACTCAAAATCCCTCTTTTTGTGTTCAGGAATCCTAAGCAACTCAACAATTGGAACTGAGATCTTGATCTGACTCAAGAATGGGGTAATATCATAGGGGAAAAACTTTGGCAAGGTAGCAGTAGAAGGAAGGTTGATATACTCATTAGATGGCACAAGTTTTTTGATAGCTTGGGCATGAGGGCTATGAGTTTTGTTTGGGACAGCAAGGCCCTTAGAAAATGCATCTTTCTTTGACAACCCTACTTATTGTGTTATACTCCTTCTCTTGGGCAACAACAGAGTTCTTCAACAACTTCCTGTCCTCTACAGATGGGATTCCTCCGTCATCTTTTTTTATCATTAAAGCTCTTAAATATTCAAATTCATTATTGGGTAATTCGAAAGCTTGTACAATATCTACTTCTAAAGTATGAGAGGAAGGAAGAATAGGTACACGGTGAATGCAATCCCAAAAATAAGTAGCAGTTCTAGAACTTATTACCTTAGTTTAATTTGCTCCTTGCTATGAGCTTGTAGAGCATTCCATCATGCATGCATCATCATCATTATCATCATCAACTTCTTCTTCTTCTTACCGATCTTCCTCACATGGAGCATGGGGCATGAAACATCTCTCACACTATTCAATGACATTTGTCTCCTCCACAAAAACAACTTTGGTAGCCAAAGTATCAGGTACCATTCTGTTTTCCCTGACCTAGGAATTTTTATTTCCAAATCCAATAGGTCCCTTACCTCTATCATTAGATCTCTGATCATTTATATGATGATTTATAAACATGTCTTGTCCTTGTTGCTTGTGCTGACCTTGTGAACTCTGCCCAATTCCATTTTTTTCCCAGGCTAATTTATATGATATTTCTTTGACATACCTTCCCAAAGTTTTCACAACTTCCTCCAAATCAACAACCTTACTTGTTTGAGGATTTTCTGGGTTAATTATTTTTACACCCTCCCTTTTTGGAGGCTTTACAATTGCCTTGATGTTGTTCTCAATTTTCAGAGCCATGGTGAAGGCCTGCATCAAATTAGTAGGGTTTTCATCCCTCAAGTAGTTAGAAACTTTTTTATCAAATGCATCTGAATATTTTATTAAACATGATTCATCACATGGCCTTAAGCTAATAGGAAATTTCCACAAGGTCTTGTTAAACCTTTTATTAAAATCATGTCCTTGATCATTAGGATTCTTTTTGATGTTTTAAATTTTGATAGAATAAACCTAGGGTTAGTTTTATCACCATATTGCAATCTAAATGCATTGTTCATCTATGTCCAAGAATCAATGGAATTATCTAAAAAAGCTTTATACCAGTCCCTTGCATCCTCTTCTAAAGTATGGATAAATAATTTGATATATACATCTTCGTATTCAATCTCAAAGTCTTCCATCATATTTATAAAAATATTTAAATGTTGATCACCAATTATAACATTGTTTCCTTGGAACTTTAGTAATCTATTTCTCACATCGTAGGGAACTACATTTGGATAACCAGATATCCCTATAAAATTTATAGGACTAAAGGTGTTTACACCAAAAGGAGGTCTGGGTGGGGGTTGGGCCATTTTGTTCTGAAGATGTGACCTTGGAGGGGAGACAAATTGATAAGGGGTAGAGGGTATTTGAAAGACAAGAGTATTAATTTAAAAATGGATATCCCCTAAAGGCCTTGTTTCTTGGAAAACCCTATCATCTTTTGAAAAGACATGAGAAGAATGAAAATCAAACTTTTCAAAATCAAATGAAGGCCCATATCTAGTTGGAGAATTCAATTCCACAAAGAGGCTACCTTATTTAGAAGCACTTGAATGGGAGTCTTCAATGATAAGCTGATCACTTTGATTAATGGAGATCCCTTTTCTTGTCTGCTGATATCCAACAAATCTCCAAGATTTTCTTCCTTCTAACTTTGTTTTTCCTAGCTCTGGAAATAGTGTCCTAGTAGGATTCCTATCAAAGAAAGATCTTCTTCCTTCTAGCTTTGCAAAGATTAGTAACAAATCTCACTTGACAAAGGTTAAGACACTGGTACTCATTAATAAGAAGATCAACAAGGAGTCGCCACTAAGGATTTCCACCTTAGTTATGCAAATACACTAAAATATGATCTGTCAAATGTCTCTCAATACTAGAAACTAGAAATGGGATAATCTGACTTTTCTTTACCCAAATTTATTAATGAAAACTAGTGCACTAGGTGTGGAAACAGGGTCTGAATATGAACTGTAACCACTATATTCCCTAATAGAGGCACCAATCAGGTGTCGGTACCTAAATTGGTTCTCCCTTAGAAGTTGAGCAGCATTATAGGATTGGCAAGAAGGTTAGAGATAAGCAGAGCATGTAGTGTGTCATTTTGTAGTAGGCGATGAAATGCACCTTGCTCTTTGTCACTCAGATGTGGAGAAATGGCTAGAACCCTCAAAGGGATTTGACCTATCCTCACTACTTTATGGTTGTGCCCTTTAACCAGGGTGAGAGGACCCTTTTTGTAGCGTGTTGTTTGTGGAGGATATGGAGATATCCTTCCTTGTGAAATTATTAAGAAGACCTTAAAGAAAATATGATCAATGCAACAAAAAATCTCTCACGAGTTGTCACTCTAGATAGTGGAGATATTTTCTAACCAAGATTCAGGCCACTAAAGATAATGAAAACCTGATTGTTTCTGCATGCATTGGTAGTAATAATTATGAATTTGTATACACACATGACAAAAAGGGTAGTATGGGCATGATTGGTTGTTTTTAAATGAATTTTTGGTGGGAGGTGAGGTAATAGTGAACTTGATTCACCAGATTCTTGACAAATTTTACAAAAAATGAAGATCTTGAACAACAGAATGCTTTGGGATAGCTAGGATGTTCTTTTAACCAGAATATGTGCTTCAATGGAGGCCCGGATCAGCACTTTTCACACAAACTTCAAGAATCCAAAATGAGTGCTCAAATTGGAAAAATTAACTAAACATTATCAACCTTTGTTTGATCGCTCTTAAGATACCCTCAAAGGCTAAAACACAATCTTATAGTCATGCTAGGACTCACAGTTATTTTCAATTTGTTTATTTCGCTATCAAATGAAATCTCTTCTAATAAATGAAATTGTAAATGCCACCAAACTATCACAAGGATAAGATCTTGTGTGATTCACAAAGATTTCAATGTAAGATTGCAACGAAAACAAGAAAACTACTTGTAAACATTCAGTAATAAAGTACCCTCAAATTTTTCCCAAAATAATGAAGATTAACTCAAGTTTGATTAAATTTATCCGCAGGGGAAAGTTTCTAGAACAATATAAGAGCTCGTCAATGGCTGTACACTTGCAACCACCTTGAAATGATCAAACTTAACACAAAGGAGATAAAAAAGTTTCTTCAAATGATTTCTCAAAAGGATGGGTTCTATCAAGCTTTTGTCTTAGAAAAATTAGTCTTGACATCTATCCGTCCAACCCTTTACACAAAAAATTCATGCAATTTATAATACTTCATTTACAACAAAGTTTTCCCTCCAAAACCAGAGACAATCAAAGCACCATTACATGTTGAGAATCCCAAAATCAGATTTACGAAAAAGTTGTCAGGTGTGCAAAGGGAAAATCTCTCCAAATATTTCCAGCATTCAATTCTTCCCCTGGTAGGTCGTTCTTCATCTTATGCGCCAACTAATTCCTCATCCAATATGTCAAATATGGTTCTTTGTATGCCAAGGAAAGAAAAAATGAAAATCATATCAAAGCCAATGGTTAGATAATGTCTTGATGGAAAAGACATCTTCAGATTTTTCCCACCCAACCAGGATACCAAATTAATGTTCCTCTTCATTTTATGTGTAGGAGACACCAAGAAATGATAAAAAACCCTAAAATTTTGCATCCCAAGGAGCTTTAGAGAAGAAATCATGGAAAATCAGATACAGATGCATAAATTCCATCGATCTTTCTTTTGAAATTGGACCATCCATTTGGGAGATCTGAGCTAAAATGGGCCTGAGGGTTCCTTTTATCTTTTACACCTTTTGAAAAAAATGCAAAATTTCTCAATCTTCTCTTCCCCTTAGCCTTTGAAAAATGGGCCTGACACATGTCTTAATGTGGGTCTCATAGGAACCATGGATAAATTTTACTATTTCACCTCTATTTTGGAAAATGGAATTTTTTCCAAGTTTTCCCCATAGCTCCATCCTTCTGCTTCTATTTTCTGATGTGGGTCCCATTGGAACCACACTTCCTTTTTCACTTTTGACTCCTTTTTACTCAAAAGGAAAATTTTCCAAATTTCCCTTGAAATTCCACACCTCTGACATTGACTGGAGCAAAATTTTGACTTTCTTTGTCAAGCTTATGGGTCATTTTGATTATTTTAGTCTTTTAAATAACAAGGGGCAAAAAGTCCAAGTTGACCCCGATGGCCCACCTCCCCGCCTCTTGACTTTTCAAACTGCCACATGTCTCAATGGAACATCTTAGAGGGTTCCTAAAATTAGAGACCCTAAATGAGTGCGGGCTCACCATGTGTCTTAGGCCTTTTACGAAATTGTTGGAAAAACTAAGGAAAGAAGACCTGCCAAAAACCTCCACATGTCTTTATGGCGCAACTTCAAGAACCTTATAAGGCTTCAATATCATTTGGCGGGGTTACATTTCAATTTTATAATTTTTACTCCATCTTTCAAACAGGGAAAAATATATCACTTGCCTCTGAAGGCTTGCATCTCCTCTTTTAACTTTGCCACATGTCCTTCTACGGGGTCCGAGTAAGACTTTTTCCCTTCCGCTTAAATTTTACTTTAATCAAAGCCTGGCGGGGCAACAGGGCGGGTTCATTTTTTTTGCCAAAGTATCTAAAAATAAAAAGTTTAAAAACCAAACCCACTGCACCCGATCCAATTAGAAGAAGCCACGTAAGTACTAAAATAACTAATCAGAAATGAGCGGAACTACAACTCCAAATTTTCCCTTTTGCCAAAAAAGCAAAAAGTGACAAGTTAAAACATTTTCCCACCGTCCCATGACCAACCAAAATAAGCCTCATGACTGCCAAATGCTGAGGAAATATTTTGACAGGAAAAAGATGCCCGCCAAACTATCAAAAACACAGAAATTCACCATTCATGCCCAGAATCTGATTTTTTGCTAAGGATGAAATTATTTGAAAGAAAACAAAGTGAATCATGTTCCAAGCATCTTCCGACCATGGATTTGGATTTTCAAAGATATAAAACTATAAATTGATCATTCTCAAGCTTCCATAGTTGGGGAAAAATAGGAAAAATAGCAGAGCCCACGGATTTTGAAGAAATTAGGGAAAAAACAGGGAAAAGTTGGAGACTTCTTCAAAAAGGGGCACGACAACGGATTCTGAAAATAATTCAAGGAATTTCAAATTGAGGTAAAAGCTTCATAACATCCACATCGAAGGATAAAAAATTTCACAATGTGTAGTTTAGAGGAAAATCAGGGAAAAATGGTGCGAGATCAAGATGAGCACCAACAACTCTTCTTCAACATCATTGTCAAAGGCTTCACAAGAGTGGTAAAATCATGTACAAATATGCGAACAAAGGTTATTCTCCCTAAGAAGCTTTGGATATATTTCTTGTGTTGTGGCAATGGAAGTGTTTGGATGGCTTCAACTCTTTCAAGAACAATTGTTAACCCTTTTCTTGAGACAATGTGGCCCAACAATTTTCCTTCATGTGTCAAGAATACACATTTCTTTGGTTTCAATGACACCCCAAACCTTCTACATCTTTTGAATACTTTCCTGAGGTGAAAGATGTTGTTTGCTGCATTCTTTGAGAAGACAGTGATATCATCTAGATATAATAACAATATCTTATTGAATAAGCCTTTGAATGCCAGATCTATAGCTCGTTAAAATGTTGTTCTAGCATTTGACAATCCAAATGGAATCTTCTTGTAAGAATATGTACCCCATTTAGTGGTGAAAGTTGTCTTGAATTGATCTTCTTCTCTTACCATTATCTTTTTATAGCCTGATTATCCATCTAACAATGAAAACCTTTCAAAACGAGTTACAACCTGCAAGATTTGATGCATGGAAGGAAGTGGATAGTGATCTTTGAGTGATGCTCTGTTTAGATCACATAATTCTACACACAATCTGATTTCCCCACTTGTTTTCCTCACCAGGAACCAGTTGTTACCCCAGTTTTTGAATT
>CM034154.1:637049997-637060859 GCA_019776745.2 Taxus chinensis | reverse complement strand
GTACGTTCTGCTACCCCAAGATCCTTGGCGCTGCCCTCTAACGATCAACATTGGCCATACTATTAAAGCATATTAGTTAATGCATAATGAACTATTAGTTATCAAGTAACTAATGTTCGCTTATGAACTTCCCTAACTATTTTGTAGCCTCTTTCAGCATAATAAATAATGCACATCTCGAAGTGTGCCATGTGCCTTTTTCATTTCTTTTCATTCTTTCCATATTCACATCTTCTAACATTGGTATCAAAGCCACTGTTTGAGTATGCCCTAGGAGAAGGGGTGGCATGCTACAAGATCCAAGTTTAATGAAGCCTTAGGTTTGAGGGTACAAATTGAGTGTAGAAGACGATTTACGTAGGTTTGTGATTAGGGTATGTCAAGAGTGTAGTGAAGATCACGTGTTTGTGATTAGGGTATGTCAAGAGGGTTCATGACCATGAAAAGGCATGGATATGTCTTCCATTCTCAACTTGCAGTGGCAAGAATTGTGCACATTAAGGCATTTGCGGGGGCAGTGAGGCAGAAGGTTCAAAAGATCCAGAGAAAGAGCATGATTGTCATGGCAAAGCAAGACATGAAAATTGCAATTTGCACATACCAAGAGGATCACGAGTTGCAGAATTGCAGTGAAGATCAAATAGAGGAAAAAAACTGTGCTAGGGCATGCGTTTTTGAAAGGGATTTTCCAGACGTTCTAAAGACAAAAGAAGACTCAAAAGAAAGATTGAGCCTTGAATATCTACAAACCAGATAACAACCTTGCAGATCCACGATTTTGAAGGAGAATGTGCCACAATTTATTAGAAAAAAAGGCATGGGCTGATATAAGATGTGTCTTTATTCTTAGAGAGGAAAAGTCATGGAGTTGGAGGAGATGTTTTTCTTGCAGACAGACGTGTTAATAGTAAAAAGACATGATGGAGCGAATGTATGGAGACGCTGGCAATTCCTAGACGAGATATGAAGCAAAAGTGATCACTTGAGGATGATTGTGCAGGACAATACATGGGCAGAAGGGGTCACAATTTGCTTGCATTCAAGGATTGATTTGCAGATCATGAGGCATTTTTGAAAGTTCAAAACACTTCTAGGGCAGAAGGGAATCGAGCTAGGGCACAACAGTCGATCCAATTAGAAGATCAAATAGTGGAATGAACATTTCATGAAAAACCAGAATGGCATTGAATACCAAAATGACAAGAAGGAAGATGTTCGTGTATGCACGTCAATGCTGATATATATTTGAAGTGCAGTCAGATTGTAAATAATTTGGCAGTTAAGAGTGTAGAGAATTCCGTTTAGACTTTTCATTTCATTTTCTTTTGCATTGATTTGTGGGTCATAGGTGTGTATTATAGCCATTATTCAAACCTCGGTTTTGCTGGAAGCACAAAAGTTGGGGAGAATTACAATGTTTGGAGTCATAAAGATTTGACAATCACAGAGTATCAGGACTGTGATAAAATCATTCTTAGCATTGAAGCTAAGCCTATTGCAAATTTTGCAGATTTTGACAAACATCATAAAGAGGCCTTGGTATTGTTGAAGGTGGTCCATGTTAGATGATTTCATGCACGAGGTCTGGAATGCCACTAAGGCAAGTGTGCTTTGGACCAGTCTGAAGAACAAGTATCCAACTTTGGAGAAAATTCGGAATTGTACCTGAAAACTTTGCTCTTTTCAGCAAAGATGCACGAGGGAGGGTCTCTCTCAGAACATTTTTCTATGGATGGAAGATCTCTGAGACAAGCTCGGTGCCATTAGCAAAAAGGTGAATGATGACAACCGGGCTGCGCTTGTTTTGAATACTTTATTTCCCTCCTATGAAATATTTATGGCCTTAGAACTTGATGGTGGAAAGCTAGACCTTGACATTTGATCAGGTTTATTCCTATTTACTGCAGAAGCAATGCAGGGAGACACAAGTAATTGAGTCCAGTTCTGAACAAACAAAGAGTGCATTGATTGCTTAGTCAAAAGGGAAGTGTGAATGTCACCCTGTTGAATCTTCCAGATACCAGGTGAAATGCCATCTTTGTCATAAGGTTGGGCATATAAAAAAGGATTGCTGGAAGTGATAACACGATCTTTCCCAACTGAGGGGCGGGTGAGTGCAGATATAGTTGATTAGGGCCCTCTGCCCTCTGTATATATGGATGTAGAACAAAAAGTCACAAGAGGAGGCAAATGTGGCAGCAATTGTAAATGAACTGTGATTTTGAGGAAGAGTATACTCTTGCAGCATCATGCTCAATTGATAGTGCTAGCTGTTCTTGGCTCATTGATTCCGGTGCATCCAAACTTTTGTCATGTCGTGGGACTAGTATATAACATTTTACCACACTTTTTGATGTTGTTTTACTAGCTAATGGAGGCACTTAATTGTAAGGAATGTTAGATATATTCCTAACATGCATAAGAATTTTGTGTCTATAAGTTAGTTAACAGAAAACTCCAACATTGATGTAAATTTCTCTTGGAAAGCAGTGTATTGTGTTGGATGTGAAAACATGAATGGGTAACTGTTGTAGGCGTTGGGCAAGGTGGCGTAGTATAGGCTTGTTAATCTGCTATAGTAAACTTAAAAGCACAAATGGAGGTAGACTCCACCATACATGATGTCTTGGAGGATGAAACTCCTCATAGGCTTGTTGACCCTAGTTCAATTAACTTACATACACTCGTTGTGGAGGGAATATCCACAATACAAAATCTGTGGGAGGCTGAAATGCCTTAGGAGGATGGACTTCCTCACTCAGATGCACAATTAATCAAGGATAGAGACTCCACTATTCAGGATGCACTCATGGCACATGGTGAGATGGAAGGACACATCAATCATAGGCACTGGCTTGAAGGTCAGTAGAGCATGGGCAATTTGCTCATCCTATTGTGAAAGGCTTTTCGCAACAGGGGGAATAGAAGAGCAACATGAGGAGATGGTTATTTCTCCTACTACGTAGGTGATGGTTATTTCTCCTACTGTTGCTGAGTTGGTTTTTACTCCTATAATGGATATTGCAAAAATGCTCACATTTCAGTTTCGGTTGCTTTTCTTTGAAAATTTGGATGTGGACTTGAGTAGGCTCCACGAGCTTGGTACACTTCCTTTGATTAACATCTCCAAGATTTTGATTTTAGAATTATAGAGATTGGGGAAAAATCATTAACTATTGATGATTCATCACTGGCGAGAAGTTAATTCTATTGAACAATTGGTTGCAAACTGTCTATCTATGCTCACCACTTACCGGACATGGTTTTTGCTACTTTTTTTAGTGTGTCTACAATTGAAATCATAATTGACGATACCAAAATGTTAGATGGTTGCTACAAATTTAAGAGTAATATATAAGGAGCAGCCTACAGTTTTAATGACTAAACTCCTTGGTTTTTTTGTATTTGTAAATTCGGAGAAATAACATTCGCAGGTAGTCGTTTGGGCTGCGGTGTGTTGTCCGCTGTGTTCCCTTGCATGTTTTTTTTGTTTTTTTTTTGTGTATGCCACACCCCCCTTGGTCCTTTCTACTTTTTCGCCCCACCTTTGTGGCTTACCAAGAATGCATCAAATTCACATACCATACGTAAGGGACACTGTGAGAATCCATATTGGTTATAAGTTACTCAAAGAGAATTAAAATATACTAATGAATAAACCTTCCCTAAACTAATATTCAACCCAATTGCTTGGCCATATGTTGTTACGGAAAAAATGGGGCCTGGTGTTATCACCTAGTAACCATCTTGGGAAAACCCCTCAAAAATCCATGAACATTATGCATCTTAATAAATATACACATAGTGACATCAATTTCATACTTTGGGGGATATCATTTCTCCCTTGCTAAAACTGATGTGACACCTTGGTCTAGGTTCAAATATGGTGTGAGGCGAAAAATTATGTTACATGAAACAGCACTTTGTAGACATATATTGGCTAACAAACTTTGCTCCCTCCCCTAGTCATGATATATTCATATTCTAATAATCTAAAAAAACATTCAAATACGAGAAGGAAAAATATAAAAACTATCTTAGAAACTGGTTGCATGTATCCTTTCTTCTTTTTACTATCCATGTCAATTTTTCCATGATGTCAGCTTGATTTCATTAGATGTTATAATTATATACATATACACATGTGCTTTCAACATGTCATTTTAGGTTGAATGCAGGGTATTACAAAGGTATACGATATGTATGATTGCTTGACACTATTAATCTACCCATCCTAATGAGGCTGTTAGGGGCATCTACCTTTCCTTATCAGTCATATTGAGGTGCTTTGTTATCTCAATAAATAAAAGATAGATATTAATTTGTCATTCCTATGTTTATTATATACCTTGTGACGTAAAATTAATTTTTATAAACATGTGTACATTTTTCTTACAAGCCTTATCCTAAACCAGTTATTATTTGTCCTTGTGATTTTTATTTTCATTATTGTATCTTATTACAGGATTTCCTATGCTTGATTTGTAGTTCTGTATGGAATTGAAAGGCTTTCAAGTGTGTGTACATCTTGAGTGGTTTCCCATGTATTTAACTAGTTACTTACTTATTTATTTGCTATGTTATATGTGTTTGATATTTTCTATCACCTCGCCATGTGGTTTTGTCAATAACATTTATGCAACATTTTACCATTTCATATTTTCATCGCGTTATTCCTGACTTCCCAATCTCGCTGCATGAGTTCTAGTCTGATGTGCACATCCCAACTTCAATTTTCTCATTTTGGCCGTTATCATATAATTATCTAATGCACCAAAAATGAGTGGGGTTGAGAACTATGGGTGATGTAAAAGATGCTTAATATGTATATTCAAACCAAGTTTGTTGTGAATTGATGCAACTTCAACTCTTCCAACCATCATCATGGAAACAAACACACATGAACAAGTAGATCTTTACCTATGACATGTAGGTTGCATTCTATCCTTGATTCCACTAATTTTCATATCCATCGTCTATTTAGAATATTCAATGAGTTAAAGTTCAAGTTTAATTATACCATGATCATTGAATGACTTATCTTGTAATTCCTCATTCGGGTTTACTCTAAGTTTCTGTCGAAATGACCCTCTTGTGGAGCGTTCGAATGGCTTGTGTGTCTTTGTGATGGTCTGGGCTTCCATGGCGGTCTTTGCTTCATGGTCGCACTATCGAATGTTAACATCTAGTTATCCCCTGGTTGCTTAGGCTGTCACATTGTTTAATCATTGGAAGTAATATTCCTTTACTTTTCTTAGTCTATTCTACAAATCTAAATTTGTAGCAATGAGAAATCGTTCTCTTTTCCCTTTTGGTGTTACCTATGACGCGATTTCCTTGGATATGCTTATTAATAGAGACATGACTCGCACCCATGTTATGGAAAAGACTTCTAAAAAACCTTAGGCTTTGCGAAAGTATTTTTCTTTGACGAGCGGTGAATTTGTTCTAAGCCAACATTTATAGTATAATTCAAAGCGTTTAACAACCAAAGAAGCGGGGTCAGGTGAAGGATTCTGGGCAAAGCTATTATTATTTGTCCTATGAGAACGTATATTCCTCAGGTTCATAAAGAAATTGTTATGTTTTCCCAAAACTATCTTATCAGTGGGCTGGAGTAATATATTGAGCCTTAGTTATATCCCATTCTTATAACCTTTATACAATGTAATAATGTCACCTACTTTAACCCCTCTCCAAGTTATATACACAAAGTTAATTTATTATTCTATTATTCCCTTCATTGATATCGATGATTGACCAAGACTATGAAAAGATGAAATCATGTTTGAAATCTCTTTTTGTTGAGCTATTAGCGGTTCATTCCTATGTGTGTATGGAAAAAATCCTCAAATGATTTCTGTAAAGATCGAAGTGGTTGGTTATTGAACCTTTGTCAATATTTAATTACAAAATACAGGAGGACTATTTAGCAGTGATTGTGGTTAGAGTGGAGTATCGATGGAAAAGCAGGTAGTGGACCAAGTAGTGGCAATTGAGTATGGAGAAGCTTTCTCAATGCAAATGCTTAGGATATTAAAAGAAAATTCACCAACATGAAGATGTCACGGGTGCTACTCAAAGGAATTGCATTATGTAGAAAGCCACAATAAAGAGTATGTGGGGGGGCGACATCCTATCTTTAAATATAAATTAGGGAACTCATGGGGTTGGAACAAGAAATATATTGGGGGGTGTTGTAGATAGGAAATAGTCTCTCCTCTTATTGCGTTGGGAAGGATTAGACTTGAATACTAGTGAATGCTGATCGTGTTGTGAATAGGAATTGTCGTCATCCTCCCAACCACCTACCCTACAGACGTAATGCCATAGGGTTTGTACCTTACGTGCGGGAGATGGGAGTCAGTGTAGTCCATTTTTTCACATGATTCTTTATTTGTTGATCTTTTATGCAAGCTATGGGCACAGTATGGGTATTGCCCGGGATGTAGACGGCTTTCTGTTGCTGTGGTTTTTCCAAGTTTTTTCAAACCTTGTTTTGCCTTTTGCCCACCTCGAATTTTTTAGTCTGTCTTCTGTTTTGAAGCTTTGGGATTTTCCATTATTTTGATCAAGGATGCTCTTATTCTGACTTCTTATCAAGCTTTATTAACTCAGGAAACAACTAATTACAGTTTCCAATATATGCAAAAAACCTAATTGATCGGAGATCTGGTATATTGGCCACCTAACTTCTGTATTGGGTCGACTAATTGACTGAAAAATGATGGAAGCTTACCGTAGAGGTTAAAGGATTTGACTTGGAGTCATGAAAATTAGCATTGATTTTTCATTTACAACCATGCGCGCGTGGTTTTAGATGAAGCTTCAAAGATAGGAAGCAAGAGGCATTGTACCTCCACTTTCATTGGAGCTAATGAGGTGGTTCTTGCGGGGGATCCACAGCAACAAGACTGCGACAGTAATTAGCCCAGGAACGGCATGTTGCAGTATAGTCAAGCCTTGTGAGTGCCTCCACTCAAAAGCAGCTTGCTCCAACTTTGTGGTTATAGTTCAGTATCAATGCTCCTCAAATTCGAAGTTTCTACTTAAAGATATTTTATCAAAATCGAATTGATAGTGAGAGTGTTCAAGGAGGACCTGATGCAGTTTTTTACAAAGATCTCTATTGAGATCTTACTTGTTTTACGAGTTGTAAATCAGGAGATAATCTCATAGGCGTGGATCTGTTCTGAGTAAGAATGATTCGTGACGCACATTTGGCTTACATTTTTGAACTTGCTGGAAAAACGTGGAAGACTTATTGCTTCGGGCCTTTCTTGTGTTTTTTTTGTTGAAAAATGCCTCTCTTCTACCTTGCCGCGCATGGATGGAGCCTGCCCCCACCTGTTCCAGTTTTTCATTTTGACGTGGGTTTTTTGCATGGGTTAACGAGCCATAGAAATCCTTTTGTCAAGGTGATTTTCGTCATGCTAGCCTTGGAAGGGAGATGTTTGGTGCTGTTCGACTTCACTTACTCATTTTTGTTCCTGTTTCCTGCAAACGAACACTTTTCCTTCTATTACCTTCTCTCTATGACTTGGGTGGTGATGGATGTGCCTATTATCATCCCAACGTTCCAGCTTCACTGGCTTCCTCTTCAGTCTGGCATGTTTGTTGGGTGTGGGATTAGGGAGGGCGTCCAAAGCAAGGGAAGAGTGATAGGGGACGAGTTGAATTTGGAGAAAGAAAAAAGGAAAGAATTTCACACTTTTCTACTGTTACGATTATTTAAAATTATTGTGAAAGAACCACCTTTCCCCTTGCATTGATTTTTAAGTTGGATGTCATCGAGGAGATTTCCCTTTCTGTCGTTCTTTCTTGTTTTAGCTTTTATCATTGTCAGTATGTGCGGTAGAAAGGATGCCATGTGCCTCTCCTCTAGGTCTTATGTTTCTCTTGCTCGAGTGATAGACCTTCGTCTATTTGTTATTTTTTAGGTATTAATTCTTCCTACGATGAAGTTGAAGTTATTATGTTGATCAATCTAGTATTTTCGAATATATGGAAGTAAGTTTACAATAACTATGAAGGCCCCTCCCTAGCACCCAAGTTTATCTTTGGACATTTTTTGTTAGCTCCTTGCAAGTACCTTTGATAAACCTTTTGGCATCGAGGAAAGGAAGGTTGTAAGATTAGTGTGTAATGACTTGGGCTAGCCAGCTTTTAGGAGTTTTGGTTATAAAACTAGTAGAATGAAAAGGTTTGAGTGCAATGTGTTTTCCGTTCGCACATGTTAGGGACTCTTATCTTATCTTTTCATCTTGTTTCTAGGATTTTAAGGCCATCCTCCAGAAGTAGTTACCTTGACCATCCTATCACCTGGGAACCATAACTACGCCTTTTCGGATCACTAAGCCGAGTTAATTGTGCGAATTCCACGAAACTCATTGACACATAGAATAGTTTTGGTCTAATCCCCCTTAGACATTGTGTTTTGATGGGGCTTTTCTATTTTCCTAACTTGCATTAATTTCTCCTTTGTAATGTTAACGCTATTAATAATATTGGTCGGTTTTTATAACGTAATACCTAATATTTTGTGATGGAAATTCCTTAAATGTGATTAATCTTCGGGGGAAAAAACTCATCTTCATTTGATAGTCTATGGATTCATAGCGGAAGTTGTTTGATAAGGTACTTAGGAAATTATTGTTTGTATCTTGCGTGACGATTGAGTGTGTACCAAGGGTTGCCTGAAAATATTGTTGTTTTGGGAAATAGGTATAATTATTTAAATTACAAACATTAGATTGTTGTTGAGGTTAGCAAATCTTTAGTGTATAAAAATTTGTTGCTGGACATTTGGTATACTCTTGTTTGACGGAACCCCCTTCTTCCTCGCGTGTATGCTACTAGCTGTAGGTATTGGCCTTCTTGAATGATTGGAAAATCTTCTTGGAGTTATGGTCATCAAAACTTTAGTATACTTTGCCTTCGCTTCGAAACTTATGTTGTGTGTATACTTTATTTGATTTCCAGTTTGAAATGATTATTCATGTCTTTTTGTGTAAGTTTTGAAACCCGTGGGTTCCCATTTGTTGGGCCGATCAAACTCTTGCTGCTTTTAGACATTATATTATTTTAGACTAGGCATTTGTAACCTTTGATAGATCTAGATGGTTGGTTCTATATATCAAATCCATCTTGTATTTATTATTTAATTATTTACTGATGGGAATTCTATTTCCTGCAGCTAGATTGTTATTTCTACTATAGGGGCCAAGGGCCATTCTCATAACGATTGCTATAATTTCGTTGCTTTTATCCTAATTAAGTACAAGTCTGCTTCCTTTTGATGGACATGATGGAGACTTTATTATAATTGAGTGTTGATAGTGTTTTAAAGGTCTAACCCACTTCTTGTTAAAAAGGGCTTCCTTTTGTGGTATGGTTAATCATAGTTATGGTGGTTTTGTGTAGCCTATCTTGCTCATTTCTTCGCGAACTGACTCTTGTGGAAAAATTTGTTGGCAGATGGATTTTGCGAGTATATGAGGGATCGACTTGTAATTTTTTACATCAACCTCAGGTGAGAATTCTTTTGCATGAATCCTGTTTTATATTGTTCAACTCTTGATAACCTCTATTGGAAATTAGAAGAGGATCAATGTCTTATAATAGTGTATCGTGTGATTCTGTCGTTCTTACTTTGGAACCTTGATTGTTGTCTATCTTGGAAATAAAGAAAGTTGGATTACCGCTATTGATTGACCTTAATGGATCATTGGTCTTCTAAGATTTTGATGTAACCTTATTTCGTGTTCGTAAATGAATATTGTTAAACTTTATCCCCTACGATTAAATGTTAAGTTAAATCTTTCTAAGACTTAGTAATTTTGGTGTTTTAAGTAAAATACAAATGGGTTGTTTAATACTTATAGCAGTAAAACTAAACTTTATATTACAAGTAATAGTGTAGAGGTGACCGCTTGAAGCTGTAATTCCATAAGTTGATCAAATATGAAAACTACATCCTTTGTTAAGTAACATTATATAAAACGTGATATCCCTAGCTACACTAATGAACACTAGCCTTTCTTGGTGAAAATTATTAATGAACTTAAGGAAATCTATTGTTAGTCTGGAAAGAATAATAAGATTTAAATAAGTAGGAGATAACACTTTAGAAACCACGCAATCTATCTCTCATCCATTGGATGTAAAGTTTTTTAAATTTTTATAAAACTCAATTTAGTAAAGCTAAGTGAATCTTTAATAATCCGGTTATCCTCAAGTTTTTCAATTAAATCTTGTAATAACAAATGAGGTTTTTAAAGATATACTCATGAAAAAGACTACACTTAGCTTGGTAAGATGAATTGTAATGAATCATATCTTGAGCTCCCTTGAAAACGTAAGTTAAGCATTGCAAGATGTCTTTTTAAAAGAAGAACCCTCAAGAATATCTCATCGTGGTTCGCCCCTAACTATAAGTGTGTTTTGTGGGTTGGACTTCTCTGTTGTCATGTCAAAAATCAAAATAAAAATGTATTATCCTTTTGGGTGTGAACGTTTCCGTGCTGATCTGTGGGTCATCCCCATACAAGTGGTTTCCCATAGAGTTTGGTTTTACTTTGGTGAACGACCTGTTGTGTCTGTTTTATGTGTCCCGAAGCAAGTCACAAACTAAAAATATCCTGTCTTTTACTATGTTGTTCGTGTGTGGGAAATTTTTGGGTCGTTACATATCTTCTTCTACATGTTTTTCCTTATCCCAAAAAAGGAAACACAAATGAAACAAATATAAAAATCAAGGGTAAGATGCTCAAGTAAAGGTAATATACAAGTTACAAACACAAGTATCAGTTCCAAAAAATGCACAATGTCACCCCTAGGGTTATCAATCCCTCTTTAAATCC
>CM034154.1:636975194-637049497 GCA_019776745.2 Taxus chinensis | reverse complement strand
CTATTAGTAGGGGTTTATTGTTTCTAAGTTGTAGCTTGAATAGGTCACCTATTAGGCTGATATGGTGATCTATTAGGTTGAGTTTGAGGTTGATATGGAGGTCTAACTTTTCCAAGGAGGCAGGGTTTAGAAGATGCGAGAAAATAAACCTAATCTAATAGAGGTGATGCACCGAGTAATGATGAACACTTTCTTTGCAATAAAAACAAAACACTAAAAATGCAAAACAATATCCATGCACATATAACCAGAATTGTAATGAGAGATCAGGAAGATGCCATGAACATAACAGAGGGTTAAAATCATCCACAAACTTATTTTATTACTCCAAGAATTTGATACAGTCCATTACAATGGAAAATAAGCAATATTGCATTACAACTCAAATGGGAGGTTTGAAAACTCCACAAATTCAATTGTAGACAAGGGAAGAAGGTAGGGTGCAAAAAAAACATCCAACCCTTTAAAATGAGCTAAGATCTCATATTATAGATCAATCGAAAAGAGAAGAGGAAAAGGATGCGGGAAATGTGATTGGAAGCTCCACTACCAGCCGTTAATGATCCTGCAAATACACATACAATCTCCCTATTCTGGTTCCACATGTTTGTATGTCATGTTGAAGAAGGGACAATGGCCAACCAAAATTTAAAATATTGGTAGTGAAGTAATCAGATCCCGCATTAATGGGGAAAAATATGATTTCCATACTTTCTCCCACCAAATCCTGCTAAAAATACCATTTTATGTTTCTATGGCGTAGCGGAGCTTGAGACCTTTCTAATGGTGCCAAATTTGTTAGATTTTGAGTACCCAGTCTAAAGAAATGGTCGTCTGAAGATTTTTTACATCGAGACTATGTAAAAATGGTGAAAATTCATTTTTACAAAATGGATCTGTGGGCCCGAAATTTTTTTTTTTGCATTTTTGCAAAATTTTCCGAATTTCCAAAATTTTCCCCGATGGCCCGAAATTGAAATTATGCCTTTTAAGACTTTGGAAAAAATCCTAAAGTTTCCCCACCAGCCCGCTTCACCGTAGCTGACAAACACATGACATGTGGCTTCTCTAGGCATCGACAAAGGTGCAACTTGCATTTATACTTTATGCCTTTTCAAAACCAAAAGCCAAAATTTCCCAAATTCCTCCGATGACCCGCCTTCCAATTTTGACTTGAAACACAACCACGTATCCCTTTGCAAACCTTAGGAATTTTTCTTCATTTGGATTTAATATCCCTCCCACAGACTTGTGGGCTTGAAATTCATTTTTTTCCCTATTTGCAAAAAGTGCAAAAGTTCAAAATTCCCCGTAGACTCGTCAGCCCGCTTTTGGGTAAAAACTCCTCCCAAGGCCCTCCGGCCCATACCTTGCAAGATATGAGGAGTTAGGAAGATTTCTTTATATTTTTGGAAAGGGGAAGAAATTTACCACATGATGAAGATGGTTTCAGGAAAACTTAAGTGCTTTAGAATATCTAAAAAATTGGATTGAAGCACTAAAGGAGGGAAAATGGGTGCAGTTAACCAAAAATAAGCATGAGCTTATTTTGGATAACAGTTATCTAACGATTGAGTATTTCACTACATCACATACCCAATGTATTTCTATGTGTTTGTGTGTGGAATCCTTCCCTAGGTGGCTCTTGTGCGTTTTTCACTTGATAGAAGGAAAATTAGGTAGATGTAAAAATATGTAATAGATGTGTGGATGGAATAAAATGAACTTCCCTCTTATGTGTGTGATGTATAAAACCAACCCTTGTCCCTTGTAATGGTGCTATATGAATGTAAATTATTCTCTTGAGTGCTTGTGAGATGCAACCTTACGTAATAACATAGACGCTTAGAGCTTGGTCCCTTAATTTTTTCACATAAATTTATATTTATATGATTCTCTTGTTCAAATTTCATAATTTATCACTAAAATTATGAACCCTGAAAGATAGGGATGAAAGACATCTAGAAAGGACCCAAAAATGAGTGAGAAAATTGCAAAGAGCTCTATGGATCCAAAAGGGGACAAGGGCACCTAGGCGCTAGCGTCCCAGCTGGGAGTTGTTGTCTAGAGCCAAAAAAGGTGAAGTATGAAGGTTGATACTGGGTAGTGAGGTCTGTAAGGCCATGAGGGAGGCTAGAAAGGAAACCAAGAGACTAATTATAATGATCAAGTAGTACTTTCCTCTCGTGAGAAGCATATGAATATTATTATGATATTAGGAACAAGTAATGTACCTAAAGTGCATGATTTAGTGTCTACACAACATAAGAAATATTACATGTCATATTAAGTAATATTATGCAAAATCAATTTATTTTACAGGGCCCTCAAATAATATAATAAGGCATAGTTTTAGATAAGCCATCACAACTTGGACAGGGGTCCATAAAAAATACATTCTAAGTTATTAAGTTATCTATGTTGCATGCTTAAGAGTGCCATGACAACACACAAAACTTGTTCACTAAATCTAACTATTTTTTAGTGAAACAATATTTCTTATAATCTTGAATTCTCTTACATCAAACACACAATGCAAGAAGAAACTTTGGCGCATACTCAAGATGGAATTTGAAGGCTTGTAGTGGACTGAAAATTTCTACCAATTTGTCTATCATAATGTAAGGTGTATCTTTGACTTATTTTCCTATCTATTTCACATGATATTCATTATGTTAATTTTTACATGCTGTCTATACTATAAAGTCATCTAGAATTTATTAATTTTAATCATGAATTTAGTATGGTAGTTGTAACGCCCACTAAATTTTCCCCATGAAACCCAAGAACAACCTAGGTCAAACTAGAAAAATTATGGGATAATTTTATTTATTTATTGTTAAACATAATCACAAAAAGGTTTGAATTAATGGTTGTCACATTCTTGTTCCTAAGTTACTTTAAATCAATAATTTTAATTTCCTTTTTGATCCCCAGTATAATAAAATAATAAAATATCAATACCTTTTAATAAACTAGGTTAGTCTAATGCATGGTTTAAGTTCCCCTATATTTTATATTGATAAATTTTAATTTCCACCAAAGTTAAACTTGCACCAAATATTCCCAAGGGTAAAGTGGTTAAATTGATTAAATAATAAGGTTCTATTTTACCCATAAAGGGCTTAAAGTTAACATTAAATTAAAATGTCTCTAAAAGACATTTGGGTTAGGAAAGTAATAACACCCATCCCTTTTACACTTAATTAGGTGACCCAAAAATAATGTCTACCCATGAAAATTAAATTCTAATTTCTCTCACCCACTCCCCACCTAATTTTTGTAGGGATGAATCTCATCCATTGGATGGATTCATTTGGGGCCACAAGATCTAGGAGTTAAACTAACCCTACATTTTCTTATGAAAATATCTTTTCTCTTTTGTTTTGCTTATTATTTCTTTGCTTTGTTTTGCAGATTGCTCGAGGAGGATGAGGAAGGCATGAAAGGACACATCAAGCTTTTGGAAGGATACACATACTTCATTTATTTACGCACTCACCTAGGGTTTTAATGAATTTAATTATTTTATTCATCAAATTATTTTAATATTTTCCCAAATGAGCATATGGATTTTGGCCCATTTTAGTGATATGATTAAATTTGGTATAAGTGTTCATTTGGGTAAAGGAATATATACATATATATGTATATACATTTGTATACACACACACACACACACACACACACACACACACACCACACACACACACACATATATATGTGTGTATGTATATATAGTTTATTAAAATTATGTTTCAAAAAAAACCCAAAATGATAAAACATCGGGATTTATATGTATAAATTATATATATATATATAGATATAAAACAAATTTTAAGATTAGATATTTTACACAGTGCGTGAAATGTAGAGAACCGACTGTTCAAAACCTAGTGCCTTATAGGGGGGTTTATTACCTGGTGGTAAGTGTTTGGGTTAGGGGGAGGCTCACCGAATCCACCCCCCATCCCATTTGTTAATGGGGTAGTGGTGGGGTTGGCACCCCTCCCCCGAATCCTTTTCCTAAAACCAAAATCAGTTCATGGCCTATATACATCGTCGCAACCGAAATTCAATACGTTGTAACTTTTTTATAATTTTTTTTAATAAGTATACAATTTGACTTTATATATATAACTACACTTATATATATTAAAGGTATATAAATATATTAATTATATTTTCATTATTATTATTAACAATATGATAATATATTTTAATATCACTACGATGACCAAGAAGTAAAAATACTATAATATTTAGTATATTATCATATATGAATTGCTATAATATTACCAAGTTTAGGTTTAGAAAAATGTTTCAGTAATCATTACCATTTTTCCTAATATTTGATTTAAAATGAGTTAATTTATCTTAATAGTACATTTATAAAATCAATAGATTTGAATTCTACTTTGCAACTATTTGGTTCCTTTACGCAACTAGACTTAGGAATTAATTTATTTTATTGGAAAAGTAAGTGAAAATTAAAATTTAAGTTCTTTCCATGTATACATATAAAGTTTGACTCTCTTTCAACCAATACAAGAAAATGCACAAATATATTTTTACTTTACATTATATGCCTTTCAAATAATACAATAGAAATTAATATTTTTTTCCTTTGCAACATACAAGTTTCAAACATGCCCACAAGAACTTTCAACAAGATTTTTTTCAATAGTTTGAAAATAAGAGAAACAAACCTATGTGAGATCATAGATCAATTAAAATGCAAGCAAGTTGTTTCCTTTTTTCAAATACATTTCCATTATATCAACTTGTTTCACTTAAATTATATTTCTTTCCCACATACATTACACCTTAATAACAAATGTTCAATGTAACTTTTTCTTTCAAAAAATAATACAATAATTCTTCCACTTGAAGTGGGAATTTTACAAGAAAGGTAACTATAATGAAAGATTTATTAGTCTTCTATAAGTGCTCCAATCTCAAACAAGGCTCCATATTTTCTCCAATTGATCACAACAAAAAATGGGGGAGAGGCAACACTCTCCACCGAACCAAAACTCCAATGAGGAGGAGAATCAATCCTCCTCATTTTCCCCCTAGTCCAAACCACAAGGAAATAAGGGATGGATCAAACACATGGCAACTATACAATGATTGCACACTTACTATCAAGAAATAAACACACAAGAAAGATAACCACACAAAGAAACTCATTTTTTTAAGCACACAACTTCCTAAAACAATGGCTCTAAAATAAGCCAACTAGAGAAAGGAATATAGGGATGACCTTGTGCCTCCTTAGGGTTTGGATGCCCACATCAAGAATCCTCCAAAACACAATCAATCCCAAAATATCTTATGTCTCCATACAACAAAAAAAATATGTCTATTATGCCTCCCTTACTCTTATGCCCCCCTTTCTTTTATGGCTCCCACAATGCACAAAATAACAAAAGAAAACAAGGTGGGGCATCCAAATTCCACTCCCTCCTAAAGACACAAAGAAAATATTATACGTCCCAACATATTTCATCCGAATTTCACCATTGCAACACAACTTAAATCCAATTTAATACCCAACACTTCAAGAAATAAAACACATCCATACAACACATAACATATAAGAAAAGAAAGAAGAAAAAAAGGGTGCAAGACCCTACCTTGCCATGGTAAAGCTCAAATTTTCAAGAAAATTCCAAAATATTTCAAACTCAAGAAATTCCAAGCTCCATTCAACTCAAATAACAAAGCATTCCAAAATCCAAGAGCCAAAACCAAGCAAGTAACCCCAAATATTTTCTAAAAAATCTCAATAAACAGAAAAGAGGGAGAGAGAGATGATGTGGCTCCATGTAGGATGCCACATCATTTATTCTCCATACTAGATCACCCAAGTCAGACCTATACCCCAAGGCATAATAAATGGGTGGTTGAGAGGTATGAAAAACCTTTTACACACACCACTCCAACCCACACCCTTTAAGGACAAAAATTAAACACATGTAAGAAAGTGCAATTAAAACTCACATTTTGCCTTCCAAAACACATAATGGGGTCTATTTTGGACCCCCCATCCCATAGTTAGGGTTGGTATAAGAAATTAATAGGTATGGGACCAAAGTATCTTGTTCCACAAGCCTCCAAAATTGTCCCTTAAGGCCAAAACCGAATTTCCAAGATAAGATAGAGTGTACAACACTCAAGTTACTTACAGTTAATATTAAAAACACTTAAACCAAAGAACCATCTAATATAATAAATGAAATATTTTTGTCACATCCATAATCAGTTTTGTAACGTGATTAATTTAGTAATCTAGACACATAAATCAATTAATGATAAAAGGGAGTTACATCACAATTAGAATCGCATACTCAAAATTTAAATAAAAGAAAGGAAAATAATTATACAAAAACCCTTGGTCACAATTGGAGGTCATCGCCCCATAGGGAACTCCTAACAAAAAATAATAATAAAAAAAACATAACAAAAGGTGCCATGGTGACCATGGTTGTACCCATCCAACATTCTGATGTGGTTGGTCTCTAATCCCCATTTGATTGTTGTGATATAATTACCTACAAAAATCACACAATACCTCCTTTGGCCTTCTGGCCGCATAAAAACATCCAAGAAAAAATACATGCATGTAAGTCAATAATCATCCCTATATAAATTAAATAATCACCCACACAAATAATGTTACTATTTTAAAATTCCAACAACATCTCAATTCTATATTTCATCAATACCAATAAGATCAAAAGATTAGTTCAACTGTTAAATCCTAATCAATATAAAATGTCTCTCTAAGGATCCACACAAATCATACTATTAATTGAAATCCATCAATAGTCAAAATGTCTCTATCCTCTAACATCATGCTAAGCCAAAATCATACAATAATATCCATGTATAAAGTCAATAGTACTCGAAATCAAAATATAATAAGCATTGAAGGAAAGTGGGCACTACAATAGGTGTCTCTAATATAGTTTTATACATGAGTTGAAAATTTTCACGCATGTATCCCATATAATACAAGTATAGATATTTTATATTGAAGATAGGTGAGATGTATACCCCATCCCAAATTTCTATCTCATATGAACTATCCATAAATTTCCTTAGGTACAGTATGGCCAAATATTACTCCACATGAGTTTGTCATAAACTCCTCATAGGAACCTCTTGACAAAAATAAGCTCACACTTATTTTTGGTCAACTAACACCATTTTCCCCCCTTTCATGATTCAATCTAAATTTTTACATATTTAAAGAACTTAAGGTTCCCTGAAAGCATTTCAATCAGATAAGAAATTTCTTCCCCTTTCTATAAATATAAAGAAGTCCTTCTAAATCCTCATATTTTGCAAATGACGGGTCAGTGGGCCTTGGAGGGATTATTTTCCAAAAGTGGGCCGACGGGCTTGGGGAAGACTTTTCACCATGGAAACATTGCAGACTAGAAGGGTGGTGGGAGATATTTAGAATTTTTGCAATGGGAAGATTGCGGGGCGGCGGGGGTTTTTAAGGATTTCTGCCAAACCGAGCTTGCTGGCCTAGGGAAGACTTTTTTCTTCATGGGAAGATTGCAGACCAGCGAGGCAGTGGGAGATGTTTTAGAATCTTGACAAAGTGGAAAATGTGAATATGCGGGGCCATGGAGGAAATTTTTCCCAAGTATAAATTTGGGTCGGCGGGTCTGCGAGCCATTTTGAAACTTTTGCATTTTTCAAAAATGGCACAGTTTACAAATGTGGGCTCGTGAAGAAATGAAAAGGGATGCAAAAGGCCCAAAAAGGGACATGTGGCCATGTTTTAGATCAAAGTGGGGAAGCAAGCCATCGGAGGAAATTTTTATTTTTTTCCAATGTCTTAAAAAAAGCACAATTTCAATTTCGGGCCCGTGGAGCTTTTTGGGTAAATGTGGATTTTGGGCGTATGAGGTTGCGAGAGATTTTTTATAATTTTGCATTTTTGTGTCTAAGGTGCCAAAGTGAATTTTGGGCCCATGAATCCATTTTGAAAAATTGCATTTTCACCATTATTTGCATGGTCTCGATGGAGAATCTTTAAACGGCCATATCTTTTGATTAGAAGCTCAAATTTGAGAAAGAGAAGAGTTTTTGGAAAGGTCTAGACCTCCTCTATGCCATCAAAGCATACAATATTATTTTTAGTAGGATTTAGAGGGTGAAAATATAAAAAATATCTTTCCCCCCATTAATACAGGATTTGATTGCTTCAACTACCATCTTGCTTCTCTAACATGCCAAAAGACATGGGGAACCAGACTTGACAAATTATAGGTGGATTTGTAGGGATTGATAGTTGGTATTTTAGATTTCAGAGAAAGATCTATTTTTCTTCTTCCTCTTTTTTTTTCAATATCTATATATTGTAAACACTTCTCATTTAAGAAGAGGATAGACATTCTGGGTGTAGGGAAACTCTGTCAAACTTGTTTTCTGACTGCATTTGAGATATAAGCCTTCTCCTATGACTAGAAAATGTATTTGGGCATTTGAGCATAAATTTAATGGTCTGTGCACATTTTAGAGAAATAAACACATGTTTTTGTGGTGTTCTTAAACCATTTCTCATGTTTTATTGTTTCCCCGTGCCTCTCCCTTTCAAATCTATTTTCTGTGTATGTATTTCACATTTGCAAATGAAGGATGTCGTGTTTCATGGAGTTTTGAATGGTGGATTTTGATCTGGATCTGTGTCACTTCTGTCTGACCTCCCTCATCTCCTTTTCCCCTATTTCTTCCTCCCTTAATGGAGTATCTTGCTTCTTCCCTTCTTTGGTGTATCACCACTTTAGTGTAGGCTCTCTTTCTGTCTCTCTTTATCTATGGTTCCTTGTAATGGTTAGATTAGGATAGATTAGTTTTTCTTGCATTAGAGTAGATTTTTACATGTAGTTTAGGAATAAGAACCATATTTCTTTGGAGGTCCATCTCAGGTTAGTAAGTCCCACAGCTTGAGAGATAGTATAATGTTATGCAGATCACACCGAATGCGCCAAAAAAAACCAGGACATTCAAGGGTGCTATGATTTTGGAATAACAATTTTGGCACGACCTGTGAGAGACTGAGGTTAGATATTTCTCATCTTTCCAAGGTGTCTCAGTATGAAACAACAAATATTAAGTCATCGTGCTAACACACTAACAATTTTGGCACACGTGGTGGGACAGGTCTGAAGCACCTTACCACTTCATTTCATTAGGTTGATGTGTTCTTGGTGAGATTCAACCTTTAGAGGTACATGTAAAACAAATTTCGTGACTCCATCTGGTCAATAACCCAATCTCTAAAGTTGTAGACTTTCCTCCCATCCATTTCCACCCATTATTCTTTCCACATCTTTCATTTTCTTCCATCCCATGAATTTGTGTAATCATGACTTCATTTCCATCTTGGAATTCACACTTGTAGTAGCAGCAGTGCAGTCCACCTCCAATGTATTTCACAACTCCTCCAAATCAGCATTGTGATCAGATCTAGAATAATCATACTTACCCATATGAACAGAGCTAGGACAAGTTTGGATATGGAGCTTATCAAGAACAAGAGTATGCATATAATGATAACAACTACATAGAAAATGCTGATCTAATGGAGAAGATTCAGAATTTGGAGGCACACATGGTACAATCAAGGGATATAACTTAGATGAAAGCATCTAGAAGTAGCTATAGGGAACCTTGTCCATGGGCCAGCCCTATGCGAAGACATTATAGTCATCAGGAGAAGATTGACTTGATGACTAAAATGTTGCATCAACTTGCACGGTGGATTGAGGATATCGAGGCATATGAGAAAATTGTGAGACAACCTTGTCAATGGGTAAGTCAATCACCAGCTCCTTATGCTCCCTTTTCTCCATCCCAAACTTTATCATTTCAGCATGGTCAAGAGTCAAGTCCCTCACTTTCTGCCCTAAATGTTTTTTCCCTTCTCCATCTCCTAGTCTTCCATCTCATCTCAATTCTTTTTCCCTTTTCCCTTCCAAGTAGTTATCCCCTCCGAACAAATAAGAAAGTCCACTTCCCTCTCCATCACAAACAATAGTAAAACTAGTTTAATCCCAACCTACCACTCCTCCTACTTTCCCAAGTCCATGTTGGGAAGAGACTTAAGAATCCAATCAAGGAGAACAAAAAAGAGAAGAGGAACCCAACAGAGAAGAAATGATAGAAAGTATAAAGAGATGGGCTACGAGATTTGGGTTTACAAAGATTCCCTTGATGGTTAAGCCAACATACAAGGTCAAAGTTGAAGAACCAGTGGTGGCTAAGGCTGATTTTATAGCAACAGTGGAACAAGAAGATCAGTAATCCATATGCTTTGAATGCAGTGTCCATAATGACACTTTATTTGAAGAAAATGATGATCCAATTCAAGGCATAGAATCAGTCTAAACGAGGGAGGAAGAAGATACTCCAAATCTAAAAGAGGAGGAGTGCATTCTGGTCATGGAGGAGAACCATATAGTTCAAGAGGATTCAAGTATAGAGTAGGCCATAGAAAAACCTTCATTTTTTCCTCCCACTTCATAACCTTCAAACTCTAATGTTGAAGAAGATTTTGATCTTTTAAATGTCATGTTTGAAAACGAGGGGAACCTCGGCGAGAAAGTTTTAGATCAGGAGGACACCATGGAAGAGGTCGACCACATGCAGTAGGACAACAAGGAGGTAGATTATCTATCTGACTTAGAGGATTGTTTTAATGGAGAATATCCCATGGATATCACATCATTTTCTACTCCATCATCCACCTTCTAAGCACATGAGTCTGCTGCCATGAAGGAGAGCATTCAAGGAAAACAACATGCACTTCATGACAGCCCTTTAGAACCAAGGTTGGAAGATATGAATATTCCATGCTCTTCACTAAAGGAGGAGGGAAATAATGATGACACGCATTATATATCATTCATCAGTGTAGAGGATAAACTACTTGCAGAGAAAATGCAAAGAAAAAATAAACATGTAAACAACCTCTATTTTAAGGAAGGTCTCTAAGAAGACTCCATTTTTGGAGTTGAAATTCATAATAATGGGCACATTCATCCAATCAGGCTTTTACCAATTAGGTACTTGGCTTCATTGCATCTAAGGGAGGATCCAAAACAAGTCATGCTTGCTCCCGAGCATGAGGATTAGTATCAAAGTACCAAGGATCAGTTGTAATTCCTCTTCAATCCAAATACAAAACAACTAAAAGAGGTATTTACCTTGTTTACAGTTGACACCTTGATTATTTGGGTGGAGGGTCAACTTATATTCAGGTTTTCACTCATACAAGAAGTTATATTCAGTTTCAAATCATTTGCATGGCTTCTAATTATAAGGAAGGGCAGTTATTTCTACTCACCAATAGCAGGTTTTGTTTGAAATTTCCCATCTCTCTAGTTAGAGTAGAGTAGGTAGGTTTGGTTCATCAGAAGAAGTGCTTGTGCACACTCTACATATCCCACTTGGGGTGTGTATGATTTCCAATTTTATACATAGTGTGTTGTGGTGTTTTGTTGCTCGTGCACAATGCATTAAAAATAACATTTGGTGAGATGAGGTCCAGTTTCCATGGTGTTCCAAGTAGCTCAAGGATTAGATTTTAGAGTTAAAGTTCAATATCAGGCTATCATTCATGACTCCATGCCCAATGGATGCTTCAAGGAAACTGATCATTTCACCTAGTAGGCAGGTGATCCCCATGAGTCACCAAATTGTTGACCAAAATAAGCTCACATTTATTTTTGTAAACTAACACAAATTTTCCCCCTTTCATGCTTCAATCTGAAGTTTTACATATTTCAAGTACATAATGTCCCCTAAAATCATTTCCATTATATAGGAAATTTCTTCCCCTTTCTAGAAATATAAAGAATTCCTTCTAATTTCTCATATTTTGTAAATGGTAGACGGACGGGCCTTGGAGGGATTTCTTGCCAAAAGCAAGTCGAAGGTCCTAGGGAAGACTTTTCCCCATGGGAAGATTGCAGATAGGTGGGGTGGCAGGAGATATTTAGAATTTTCACTATGGGAAGATTGCGAGGTGATGGGGCGGTGGGAGTTTTAAAGGATTTTTTCCAAAGTGGGCCGGTGGGCCTAGGGAAGACTTATTTGTTCATGGGAAGATTGGAGACCCGCGGGGCGGCGAGAGATATTTTGGAATTTTTCCAAAGTGGAAAATGTGGGCCGGTGGGCCTGGGGATGAAAAATGGAAAATGTGAATATGCCGGGCTGCAGACAAAATTTTTCCCAAGTATAAATTTGGGTCGGCGAGTCTGCGGGGTATTTTGAAACTTTTGCATTTTTCGCGAAATGGTGCAGTTTACAAATGCATGCCCATGATCATGTGAATAAATCAAAAAGGATGCCTAAGGCCTGCAAAGGGACATGTGGCCATGTTTTAGATCAAAGTGGGGAAGCGGGACATCGAAGGAAATTTGGTTTTTTTCCAACGTCTTAAAAAAATGCAATTTCCATTTTGGGCCCGTGGAGCTTTTTGGGCAACAGTGGATTTCTGGCCTATGGGGCCGCGGAAGGGTTTTTTGATAATTTTTACATTTTTTCCAAAAGGCACGAAAGTGAATTCCGGGCCCGTGGATCCGTTTTTCAAAATTGCATTTACACCATTTTTTACAGTCTCGACAGAGAATCTTCAGACGACTATATCTTTTGACAAGAAGCTCATATTTGAGAAAGAGAATACATTTTGGAAAAGTTTTGACCTCCTCTACACCATGGAAACATAAAATATTATTTTCAAAAGGATTTGGTGTGTAAAAATATAAAAAAATTCTTTCCCCTAATAATAAGGGATCTGATTGCTTTAACTATTGGTATTTTTTATTTTGGTCCGCCATCTTACTTCTCCAACATGCCAAAAGACATGGGGAACCATAATTGACATATTGTAGGTATATTTGTAGGGATTGATGGTTGGTGGTTGAGATTTTAGAGAAATATCCATTTTTCTTCTTCCTCTCTATCTTTCATCGTCTATATATTGTAAACACTTCTCAACTAAGAAGAGGAGAGACATTCTGGGTGTGGGGAAACTTTGTCAAACTTTTTTCCTGACTCCATTTGAGATGTAAGCCTTCTCCTACGCCTGGAAAGCATATTTTTACCTCTTAGAGTAAATGTAATGATTTGTGCACCTTCTAGAGTAATAAATTGGTGTTTTTGTGGTGTTCTTCAACCCTGTCTCATGTTTTATTGTTTCCCCATGCCTCTCCCTTTCAGATCTATTTTATGTGTATGTATTTCAAGTCTGCAGATGTACGATGTCATGTTTCATGGATTTTTTAATGGCGGATTGGGATCTGGGTCTGTATCACTTTTGTATGACCTCCCCTATCTTCTTTTCCCCTGTTTCATCATCCATCAGCAAAGTTTCCCACCTCTTTCCTTTGTTGGTGTATCACCGCTTTAGTGTAGGCTCTTTGTCTCTCTCTCTCTCTCTCTCTCTCTCTCTCTCTTAGGTTCCTTGGAATGGTTAGATTAGGATATATTATTTTTTCCCACATTAGAGTATATTGTTGCAGGTATTTTAGGAACAAGAACCATCTTTCTCTGGAGGTCCATCTAAGGTTTGTAATTCCCACTGCTTGAGAGATAGTTTAATGTTATGCAGATGACACCAAATGCCCCACAAAAAACCCGGTATTCGTGGGTGCTGTGATTTTACACTAACATAACTGTTCTATACATAGGTGTGTAAGAACTTAATATTTAACCTAAAATTATAAGTTTATTCTCTATAATATAGATGCTAATCATAAAATGAATTAATCTTGTCAAATGTTTTGAGAACATGTTCATGTACTTCCTTTATTTATCATGTTAACTCTACTACTTTTACATTGCTTCTTGTTAAATATTCATAGCTACTTAAACTCTCATGGATTTTCCATATCCACAGTTTGTAAAGGGGAATTTCTAGTACTCCTATTTAGAGATATTTATATGCAAACTCCTCCTGCATAAGAATTTAGTCTAGCATTCTTACCTTCTCTCATATAAAACTTAAATAGAAAATTAAGAAATCTTATGGTGACATATTCTATTTTACGATCCATCTCCATGTGATAAAAATATGAACAAAAACTTTGTATTCTTATTATTTTACAACGTGTTACTTCCAACCGACACTTTCTGGTTGTAATTGTGCTCTCCTTTCAATCATTAATTTGATAGAGATACAAAATATGTTAAATTTTTAGCTAATGTTGATAACAGAAGACATAATTTGTTCACAGCTAAATTTTGAGAATGGATACTCTAATATTTTTCATTTCATGCTCTCTTATCTTCACCACCCATTTCAAGACAACAACAACGAACACAATTCATAATGATTTTTCTTATTTGCTTGGCCTATATACTATGTTGTTGGTTTGGAATGTTTTTTCTTGATATTTGTAGGATATCCATATATGTTTATGAATGTGGATGTCGAGAAGGCATATTCAAGAATGTATTATTACCTTTTATTTGGAGGAGGTACATCAAGGTGTCCCCTTACTATAAATTTTCCTCAGAACTTTTCAATTTTATGATTGGATAGGGTAGGTTTTCCTTATGGAAATAATTATATTGAGAAATCTAATCAATGTTTAAATCCATTGGCGGAAACCAATAACTACACTTCTATGGCAAAGGGATTTGTTTCAAAATATGGAGTGTAGTTGCATAGAGTTTTTGAAATATTCATCTAGTTTCCTCCAACATGAAAAATATTTTTTAGGAATTAATTTTTGATCTCTAGCATGGGTTGATATTTTAGATAAGTAATGTTGATGTAGAGAAAACTTGAGAATCAAGCATATAACTGACTATGAAAGGATTAAAAAAATTATTTCTCACTATCTCTACATTGGAGGATCTTTTATACTCTTATAATGACTAAAACTTGTCAAAATAGCTCAAATTTTTCCTTTCTTGCACTATAACACCTTTAATGGTTTTTAGAATCCCCATACAATTATCCTAACATTTTTAACAACACAATTCTAATCATGAAACAACTCATTCACCAATTAAAATGTCCTTGCTTCTAACTTTCCTCACTTGTCTTCTCTCCAATTCACTAGCTTTCTAGTTCAAATAATTTTTTTTTAATTCTCATCTCATCCTATTCATTCCTTCCTATTTATGCACTCACATCATAGTTACACTCAATGTAAAAATGTATTCAAGGGATTTCAAATGCTTACCCACACTCCTTTATCCAAAATTATCTACTAAACCCTTAAGACAAGGTTCGTGCTACAACCATGGGTAGGAGGATATAGGGCCACCTAGAAATTTATAAAGGATTTATTAGCTAAAATTTACCCATCTAAACATGTTCCGAAAGTTTTAGACCTCAAATCCTTTAGAAAATCTTATTATATTAATTTTTGCAATCTTGCACTTAAACCCTCACTAGGTCTTTATGAGAAGACTATCAAGCATAACTCATGTTACAAACAAGCTCAAAACCAAGAAATGGAGGATTTTTTCAGCCACTATGGTCCTCAACATGTGTAATAAATTTCATCTTTGAACACAATGGTCATATCCTACTTCCTTTGTAATGGAGCTTCCTAAACTAGGCCTTAGATTGGGTTGTTGTCTTGGGGAAGAGTTTCAATTTTTCCTAAAAATTCCTCAAATGAAACTTTAAAATTATTATTTAATATAATTTTTCACATCCCATTCTCATTAATACAAAGTTTTGTGCTAAAATACTCTATTTTGAGTGTCGTACTCTCATGTCAGGTAGCTTGTCTTAAATGTAGCCCACAGTCAAGCCCGAGAGACAAGATTCACCAGAAAAACTACTTGTACTTAAATTCAAATTGTAATAATTTAGATGAAGGACTATAATAAAAATGGGAAAGATCTTATCTTATAATAAAGGTGAGGTTCTTTCTTCAGTCTTCAAGCTCATTGAGTGGCCCATTGTGCATACAAGCTTTTTGTGCATAAAACTACCATTACTAGTGAGAAACAATTCCCTTATCTTGTGCAAACCCTTTTCATTTTTTCCTTCAAGATCACACTCACCATATCCTTTGAATTGACTAGCTTCCAATGATCAAAGTTTCATTAAGTCTACCCATGCATGACTGAGACTTAATATAGTAATGTCTATTGGGGCTATAAGTATGTATACAACTAAAAATGGTCCTCCCTTAGTGAATGTTTCTGTAATTAAAATGAAGACCTCTTTAGTACCACCGGGCATGCCAGAACTGTAATCACCAAATCAAAACACCCTATGGTTTGTACAAGTGTGTGTTCTTGAGCTCACAATGTGGTTCGATAACATGGGTACTATCTCCAAGTTGTGGGACTTACATCTTGAAATAGACCTGCAGAGAAAGTTGGTTCTTGCTCCTAAACTACCTGCCACAATATACTCTAATGTAGGAAAAACTATCTATCCTAATCTAACTTTCCAAGGGACTAAGGAGATAGAGTGCATGAGAAAAAATCCTACACTAAAGTGGTGATACACAAGAAAAGGAGGGATATGAGAATAGTCTTCCAATGTGTGAAAAGTAGAAGCAAAATGCAAACTAGAAGGGGTTATAAAAGTTTTCCACAATCTAGCAATTTCATTCAAAGCTATATTTCATGCACACACAATGATAATGAATCCATGCAAGACTATAAATAGACACAATACATATGTAATGAGATTGAAATGGAAAAAGGAATGCAAACAAAAACAGTAGGGGAAGATACATCCACAAACTTGCATCTATTATTTCATAAGTATGCACAGTTCAATCTATTACAAGATAATAGCCTTGATCACCATGCAAGGAGTCCAATACAAGGGCCTACAAAACATTGTCTTCATAAGGAATTTTGATAGAGTTTTTCTACTTAAATACTATCTCCCTTTACAATGAGCCCAACACTCTTATTTATAGATTTCTAAGAGGAGAGAGAGAGTAAAAATTAAAATCTTGAAATTTGTCAATCAACCACTTGCAAGATATAGAAAATTAAGTGAAATGATGTTCTGTTGATTGGAAAATGATTCCCATACTGTCCCATAACTTACAGTAGTGAGAAATGTCAACCCATGCTTCATTGAATGCAACCCAACTACCAAATAAAACTATTGTCTTGAACTGGGCACGTTTTCTACGAATTAATCATTTATTCCTCAAAAAATTCTAGATTTCTTGATTTATGTGAATTGGGCTCAGAAACATGATTCCAACAATACAAATTTTGTGCATTTTTGTTGCAAAATGAAAAATTTATGGCCTTCTGAATGCGGGAAGCTATTTTGGGTCTGCCAGGCATTTTTGTCATTTAACGGGAATGAACATTTGATTGACAGGTGCTAAATATGTTTCATTTATTTTCATATAGCTACCTTTAGTTTCCTTTATGTGGTGTAGAGGACATCGTGATCATCCAGAAAGTCAATTTTTTTGAAATTTGGAGCTTGGGGTCAAAAGTTATGGCCATTTGAAGTTTGGGGTCTGAGTTGTAGTGTTTTGCCTTGCATGCGGCCATATTAGGTATTTCCGGTCTTGATGTCCCGGATGTCCCTTGTGCAACTTGGGCTGAAAATCTCCACTTCACCCACATCACACCATACCCTCCTTGTAAATCAGGAAAATCATCCTTTCGGGGAACTCATGTCCCGTGCATTCCTGTTGACCTAACCGTGAGGGCCATTTACTTCTGCCCCACCCGCATCTCTTTTGTAGTCAGCTATTTCAGACTTTCAGAGCCCACATCTACCTATGTCCCAACTATCCCACTGATCGTGTGGGAAAAAAACTTCTGAATTTGCCAATTTTCTCTTGGATTGCGGCCTTTTTGGATTTTTAGGTCTTGAACGTCCCACACGTACCTGCTTGGTCTGGGCCAAAAAAACCTGACTTTTCTGATTTGCATGTAAATCGGTCATTTCAGATCTATGGGTCCCACATGTCCTAATGTCACATAGACCATGTGGGAAATTTTTTTTTTGATTTTTGTACACAACAAAGGAATGCGACCATTTCTTGTTTTTGGGTCCCAACTATCCCATGCGTATCTATGTGGTCTGGGCCAAAAATACTTGATTTACTCTCAATACATTGTCTGAAGAATTTTTTTTGGATTTTCTCAAATTTTTCTAACTCCTTGAATTTTTTCCTTGGATGGAGGGGCTAGAAAAGAGCCAAAGGGAGCTCCAAAACCTGAATTTTTTCGTCAAGCCATTTCTACCTGCTTGATCATGAAGAATCATGTAAGTTATCCAATTCACCTTGAGGGGTGAATTTGGGATAACAATTTGGTGACTCAGTGGGGTTATCTTCCCATCAGATTAAGTATGACCAGCTGCCTATAATAATCCATTGGGCATGGTGTCTATCTGGTAGTCTCACATTTTATTTGGAACTTGAAGACTTGCATCCTTGGCTCATTGAACCACTACTTCTAAACCTAGAACTTCCTTCCTCTACTTGCACTCTTGATTTGATAAGAAAGTCTTAAAAATAATATTTGTGAGAGTAGAAGATTGCTTGACAAACGAATCCCATCCATTTCTTCCACTATGATCCATGCAACTCAATGAGAGTACCTATGAACACTGCCTCCACATCTGATTTTAGCTTCTTTGCACTTGTTTAAATCTAAACTTTTTAACTATTGCAGGGAACCATGAGCTCTTTACTACAGTAATTCCTCTTTTTTGGCCAGAATCTTAATGAATTGTAAACAAGGCATGTTCGAGAAGTAATAGATCATGTGCACCAACACTTAGGGAAATTAAATCTATTCTAACAAGAACAAAATTGTGCACAAGCACTTGGAGGAATTAGAAATCCTAGACTAATATGTACAAGGGTGAGAAATTCTCCTTCTAGTAGCAATGTTTGAGATATATTCCATTGATTGGAATCTACAATTCTTCAACATCCAACTTAGCTAGCCAGAAGGCATTGGTACATTTGCATTCAGTGATCATGTATGGACCACTACATATGGCATCAAACTTGGAATGCTTTCTTGGATTTGCACGACCAACATCCCACTTCAGTACCAAGTATCCAACTTGGAATTTCCTAGCTTTAGCTTTCTTGTCAAATCTTCTTGATCAGGTCTTGATCTTTCTCCATGGTCTGCACTACATGTTCTTTTGTTTCTTCTAATTCCATTAATTTTGCATACCTGATTTCCATAGGCTCAAACTCAGATAGCTCCATCTATTTCATGAGTTCTAATGTCAGAAACTCAAGTGATATAGGTAGAAATACTTCTTTTCCATATACCAGTTTGAATGGAAAGCTTCCTCTAGACCTCTTGGGTGTGATCCTATCAGCCCATAGGGCTGATTTGAGCTTTGTGTTGCAAGTTCTCTGATTCTCATCAAGGGTCCTTATGATGATTTTTAGTAAGTTCTTATTTTTGGAATCTTCTTGGCCATTACCTTGAGGCTAATAGTTTGAAGAGGTGCTAAGGTCTACACCATTCTTGACAACCCATTCAGTGATCTTTTCACAAAGGAATGCCAATGCATTGTCTGATATGATAGTAATAGGGGCACCAAAGCTTGTGACTATCCCTTCATGGAAATCAAAGATTTTGGATTCATTTTCCTTCTTAAGTGCCACTGCTTCAGTTCACTTAGTGAAATAGTTGGTCGCTTTGAATATCCACTTGTGGTCCTAACTTGAATTTGGGTTTATTACTCCAATGAAGTCTAATCCCCATTACATGAATTTTTGATCTAATAAAATTGGATGAAGGGGTAGGGCTACTAACCTTTCTTTCCCTAGGAAGAATGCACACTTGCATTTCTTGATCGATGAGTAGCAATAATTAAACATCATTGGTGAATAGTAGCCAAACTTCATGATATTGAGAGTTGTTACTCATGGAGAAAAGTGGCCTCCTGCTTCACCATCATGGAACTCATGTAATATCTTATTAGCCTAACCTATTCTAATACATCTCAAAAGAATATAATTGACGTCCCTTTTGAACAAAAAACCATCAACAAGCACATATGGGATGGATTGTAACCTAAATTATCTCCTCTTTGCTTTTCTCATTTTTGGAGGGCAAAAACCTATCCGGAGATAATGCACCAAATCTTGAGTCTGACATGGAATGGGTGCATCATTAGCTAGCTGCTCTTGATCATTCTAGAGTAGTAGGACAACTTCTTCTTCATCTATTGACTCATCTTGTTGTTTGGATGTGAGCTTCTCACACAAACCTTTTCCACAAACCATCTTGGTCACTTTGTTTTCAATATCATATTCCATAACACGGGTGATCCAACCAGCTCTTTTCTTATTCAAATCCTTGTTTAGGAAAAAAACCTTAACACCAACATGAGACACTAGCAATTGAATCTTACTGTTTGAGACCAAGTGTTTGAACTTCTTCAAACTCCTAATGACAGCAAGGACATGCTTTTCAATAAAAGAATACCTTATTTCATAATCCTCCAGGATTTGGCTGAAGAATGCCATGGGCTGTTCTAAACCTTCTCCATTCACTTGTACCAAGATAACTGAGATTGGTATAACCCTCCAAAAGAATACAACATGAAGTCCCTTGAAAATTTTGGGTTAATAAGAGTTGGGTTTTGTGATATTGCATGCTTGATAGACTAAAAACTCTCTTTTCCTTCTGCTGTCCATTTGAATGAAAGAATCTTCTTCAACATCATTGATAAAGGCTTCACAAGAGTGGAAAAATCAGGGAAAAATATGTAGACAAATTTTATCCTTTCCAAGAAGCTTTACAGATATTTCTTGTGGTGTGGAAATGGGAGTGCTCGGATGGCTTCAACTCTTTCAGGATCAATTGTTAACCCTTATCTTGAGACAATGTGGCCCAACAACTTGCCTTCATGTGCTAAGAATACACACTTTAGTGGATTCAAAGACACTCTGAACCTTATACACCTTTGAAATACTTGCCTGAGGTTAAAGAGGTGGTCTACTACATTCTTTTAAAAAATGGTGATATCATCTAGATATACCAGCACTACCTTGTTGATGAAGCCTTTGAATGCCATATCCATAGCTCGCTAAAATTTTGCTCCGGAATTTAACAATCTAAATGGCATATTCTCATAAGCATATGTGCCCCATTTCATGCTGAAAGTTGTCTTGAATTGATCTTCTTATTTTACCATTATCTGATTATAGCCGAAGTAGCCATCTAACAACGAAAACTTTTCGGAACCAACTACAACCTACAAGACTTGTTCCATTGATGGAAGTGGATAATGATCCTTGAGTGATGCTCTATTTAGATCACGGAAGTCTACACAAAACCTGATTTCTCCATTTCTCTTCCTCAACAACACCAAGTTCACAAACCAAATTGAATGTTTGATAGGGAAGATGATGCTAGCTTCAATCAACTTGTTCAACTCTTTTATCATGATAGGTTTGATGTGAGGATTTACAAGCCTTTGCTTTTGTCTAAGATGCTTGGATCCAGATCTAGCTCAATAGTATGCTTAGCTAAATTTGGTTTGAAACCTCTTAAATCCTTATAATTCCAAGAAAAGCCATTTGGGAAATCCTAAAAAAGTTGAACAAATTCATATTTCTCTTACTGGGTGTTTACTTTTCCATTTTGCAATGTCTTGCCTTCACCTACTAAAATGGGTTTTGAATCTTCACCCTTTACCTGAATATTTTCCTTCTCTTTCTGGAACTAATCATTTGGGTTGAAGATTGATTCCCAAGTTACCATTCCTTTTGGTAATTTTTTAGTTCTCAGTTGTACCACTTAGTCACCGTATTGTTGTTCCCACCTATCTTGATTTATGGAAGAGAATTTAGCTTCTTTTTGTACAAAATTGAGAATTTTCTTATCAATGTCGAAGACTTGCCGACTTTTTTTGTTGTCTCAAATAGCTGGTCTCACAACCACTTTGAATGGGGCTGAGATTTCTCACTTTTGATACTTTCTAGAACATTAAATGCAGTGCCAATTACTGTCTTTCTATCTGTTGCTTCATTCTTATTTCTTGGGATGGAATTGATGCTAAAATATTTGAAATCTTCAATGAGATCCCATACCTGATTCTTGTAGTTCTTCAACAAATAATTCTTGGTAGATTTTTTTCCTCTGACTTGGTTTATGATCAGCTCACTATCACCAAATACTTGTAAATTTTTAATGCTTCTCTTTCTTTCCCAATGCAATCCAGGAATCAAAGCTTCATATTCAGGTGTGTGTTGTGTGAACAAGCAAAATAGAAATGAAAAGTTGAGTAATATTTTGTACCTTGAGGTGAAATGAGCATCACTCCTCCTCATGCACCTTGTCTACATCTTGAGCCATAAAAGAATAACTGCCATACCTCATTATCATCCTTGTGTTCTAGCTTGGTGATGCTAGGGAGAGGATGATTTTCTTCATGCAAACAAAAGACTCCTAGCTCAGATTTCTCCATTTCTTTATAAGGGTAAAAATCATGTCTCTTGTTTTCCCCACTCATCAAGAGTCAAGTTCAGTATGCACCCATCTTTGGTACTTATTTTGTAAGTACTTGGGAGATCTTCTTGATCAAATGTTGAATAGTTCACATTGATTGGACTCAGTGTGTGAGGGTCAATATGAAAGTTTGAAATAGGATCAGATATGATTGTATCATTAGCTCCATACCTTGTTCTCAGTAACATGTGTTACCAGTCAAGAGAAAAATAGCCTCCAATTTTAGCAGTGAAGTCTCTTGACAAGCACAATGTAAAAAAGTGGTGACAAGTCTATGACTGATACATCTTGTAAAATTGTTACATTAGGACATGCATGTAGTGTGAGGCTCAAATTTGTGATTACTCAAACTGTCGTTATTTTTGTTGCATCTAATTGTACCACACCTTTAAAGATGACTTCATATTGAAGACCTAGTTGATCAGCTATTTACTTTGGCATGATTGAGCTACTCGCTCCCAAATCAATCATGCAATTATGCACCAATTTAACTCCAATGATTAATGAGATATAAATGGAGGTGGTTTCAAAATTTTACCTTTATGGCCCACATGACTTTCTTCTTGTTGAGCTACATTGGTCACCACTTTTTCTTGTTGATTGGGTGGCTAATTTGATACTGACTAATTAGCCATAGTAGCTTGTAATAGGTCTCTTTGTCCCGGGATAGCTAATGACTCCAACATTGAGATGTTTAAATTCGTTTTCTTCATCTAATCAATTATTTTGAATGGAGATGAGTTATCTCTCTAATATCCCTTTCCCTGCATATTCTTCTCTTGCACATGGGCTGTTACAACACACTTGAGCTGGTCTAGAAGGTGGCTTGGAATGAATTTACACATTAAGTGCTGCACTTTAATTATCCTCATCTTGTTGAGTGATATAGGGTTGTGAATCACTTGAATTTTATGACTTTCCTACTCCAATATTCCTTTTCTTGGACCATGTATTGGTTGCTACACTTTGAGGAGGTGTTTGATTTATACCATAGAAAGCTTCAGCGTTCCAATTGAAAAGTGCGGTCTCATTTAGACGTGCCTCTTGTTGCGTTGCTTCCTACTACTAATTTCCTTCTTATCCTGTCTCTTGTTCTACACCAGTTGTTGTCACCATAAGTGTTTGATTCAAAGCACCATTGAAAGAAATTGACTGGTTTGAGGTTGATTGCATGGGAAACACTAGTAATATTCTTGAGCCATGTTATTTTACACTAGTACCAAGGATCTAGATGTGGATGCAACATTAGGATTGTAAGGTTGGAATGGTGTATTGGCAGGAGGTTTTACTTGGTTCTGATTTATATCTTAATAGGTGGTCTATTAGGCTGATATGAAGGTCTATTGGGTTGAGTTTGACGTTGATATGATCTGAAATTTTGGGCTTGTTTCCTCTTAAGTGTCACCACCTCATTGCCTAAGTTTTGCAGTTGTATCATGACGTTTTGGATCTCATTTGGGGGTACTAGGAGATGAGGTAGAGCTTCAGTTGAATTTTGATTTCTTAGAGTAGGAATGAGAGGTAATGTGGGGTGTTTGACTAGTGCTTTGAACTCCTAGTTCAAGACACAGTGGTATAGGTGTAAGTTTACCATCTTGAATTAAGGAATTTTTGGTGCTAATAGCAATGTTATAGGATGTAGGTAAAGTTACACCTCCCATGGATTGAATAATCATGCTAATATAAGAATTTAAAGCTTTAAGGAAGTATAAGAAAGCACCTTCAGCTGTTGGTCTTATAGCCAATGGAGTTCTATCCCATGTCCTCTGAAATCTAAAGTTTAAGTCAATCAAATCTTCATTAGGAACCCTCTTAATAGTTGTCAATTGTTTCAACAAAGATAGATTATCTCCCTTCTCTCTAAATTTATTATGGAGAGATGTGCAAAAATGGTCCAAATTTTGGATAGACCCTGTTGTTAGACTTCTAAACCATTGCAAATCTTTACCTTTGAAGGAGGATGCTAACAATTTGATAGTAATGTCCATTTCAGCAATTTCATGCATTTCATAGACATTTGTAGTGTCCTGAATATGGTCAATTAGATTTTTTTGGTTCTCTCAAGTGAAATATGGAATATTCTTCAATGTTGAAACTAGAACCAGGGTTCATTTTAAGAGACCTCTTGGAAATCGAAGGTGGAAAATACTTGGCGAATATACCTAGAATCGGTTTCATGGGAAGGTGAATTTTTTGGGGGTTGTATGAAAAAAATTCACCTGATTTTCAAGTGGTGTAACAGAAGGCTGCAGACACGCGATGGGAGATTTGCTGTCGTGCATCAAAAAAATGCATTGACGCGCATCAATAGACCTCATTGATGCACGTCAACAAGGTAGTTGACGCGCGTCAATGAGGTTTGTTGACACGCATCAATGCATTTTTTTGATGCGCGACAGTAAATCTCCCATCGCACGTCTGCAGCCTCCGCCCTCTGCTTTCACATCGAAAAAATCTCTGTGTCATGCATCAAAAAACACTTTGTCATGTGTTTTCTATGCATCAATATCTACAATACCTCCTTGTCACACGTCAACTATCCATCAGTGTTGCGTGTCAACAAATAACTGCATTGTCACGTGTCAACAAATTGTTTTTTGTGCGTCTACTATGCGTCAATATTTGCAGTACTTCCTTGTTGCACGTCAACTATCTGTAAGTGTCGCGCGTCAACAAATAACCCCATTATTGCGCATCAACAAACTCTTTATTGTGCGTCTACTATGCGTCAATATCTACAAACCCTCCTTGTCGCGTGTCAATAACCTACCCCCCTTGTCCCGCGTCTGCAATACAGGATATATCATATTGTTGACAAAATTTGAAGTAGAAGTGTTCTACCTGGTGAATAATCTAGGATTATATAGTGGATATTTTTCAAGGGTAGGCGAAGCCGACCCCTAAAAAAAATTAAAGTGTAATTTTTAGGTGAACAGGTCATTGACCCGTGCCAGAAAATTTGCCTTTTCAAAATTTTCAAAAATGGAATATTCACCATATTACGAATATTTGCCACTAAAATTTTCCCTGACTAGAACTAGATTTTTTCCATTGAGGGAAAGTGGGTTGCTTCTGGTGAACTTGACATAGGGCTTGGGTTGTGCCATTCTTATTGGTTGGAGAAATCTAGTTGATTGAATGAGAGGCCTTACAAGTGGAGGTGTTGGTAAGGTTCTATTCGGTGGAGATGTAAGCCTTTGAATTCTTCTTCCTCTTCTTTCTGCACCTGGGGATAAATGCAAATAGATAAAGAGTCCCTCTTCTCTAGTTCTTGAATTTTTTTGGATTCTTCTCATGAATCTTCTAGGATTGGACTACTAAAACTAGTGGATCACACCTCTTAGGAGTCGTAGGATGTGTAATTTCAGAGCTTCTTACAAGCTAGGAACTTACAACAAGTGCACATCAATCTTGCTGCAATTAAATTGAAGACCTCTTTAATCCCACTGGGCATTCAAAAACTATTATTTCTGAGTCACAACACCTTATGGTTTGCACAAGTGCATGTTCTTGAGCTTACAGTGTGATTGGATAACATGGGTACTATCTCCAAGTTGTGGGACTTGATTCTTGAGATAGACCTCCAACGAAAGTTGGTTCTTTCTCCTAAAATACCTTCCATAATTTACTCTAATGCAGAAAAAAATATCTATCCTAATATAAATTTCCAAGGGACCAAGGAGAGAGAGAGTGAGCAAGAAAAAATCCTACACTAAAGTGTTGATACACCAGAAAAGGAGGGGAATGAGAATAGTCTTCTAATGTGTGAAAAGTAGAAGCAAAATGAAAACTAGAAGGGGTGATAACTGTTCTCCATAATCTAGAAACTACATTCACAACTATATTTCATGGACACACAATGATATGAGTCCTTCCAAGACTATAAATAGACAAAATATATATGCAATGAGATTGAAAGGGTAAGAGGAATAAAACAAACATAACAGGGGAAGATACATCCACAAAATTTCATCTATTACTTCATAAGTATGGACAATTCAATCTATTACAAGATAAGGTCCTCGATCACCATGCAAGGATTCCAATACAAGGGCCTGCACTATTACATAATAGGGAGTTCAATCTATTAAAAAATATCTCCCTTTACAATGAGCTCAACACTCTTATTTATAGATTTCTAAGAGAAGAGAGAGAGAGGAAAAATGAAAATATCAAAATTTGTCCTTCAACCACTTGCAAGATGTAGTAAATTAATTTAAATGATGTTTTGTTGCTTCCAAAAGGATTCCCATAATGTCTCATAACTTACAGCTATGAGAAATGTCAACCCATGCTTCATTGAATGCATCTCAACTACCAAATAAAATCATTGTCCTGAACTGGGCATGTTTTCTGTGAAATCAACATTGATTCCTCACAAAATTCTAGATTTCTTAATTTATATACATCGGGATCCGAAACAAGACTCCAATGGTACCAAATTTGCTCATTTTTGTTTAGAAATGAAATGTTATGGCCTTTTGAGTGTGGGAAGCTATTTTGGGTTTGCCAGACATTTCTGTCATTTCACGAGACTAAGCATTTACTTTTCTGTGGCTGAATATTTTTCTTTTATTTTTATATATCTAACCACATCAAAATTAAGATAACATAGAGGACATTATACTCATTTTAGAAAGTCAAATTCTATGAAATTCAAAGCTTGGGGTCAAAAGTTATGGCCATTTGAAGTTCGGGGTCTGATTTGCAGTGTTTTCCCTTGGATGCGGCTATATTGGATATTTTGGGTCCTGGTGTCCCAGATGTATTTTGTACGACTTGGGATAAAAACCTCCACTTCACCCACATCACTCCTGACTTGCGTTATAAATCAGGAAAATCTTCCTTTGGGGGAACTCATGTCCTGTGCATACCTGTTGACTAGGCCGTAAGGGCCGTTGAGTCCAACCCCACCCACTTCTCTGTTGTAGTCAGATATTTCACCCTTTCGGAGCCCATGGGTACCTATGTCCTAGATTTCCCATGGACCACATGGGACTAAAACTTCTGGCTTTGCCAATTTTCTTTCAGATTACAGCCTTTTTAGCTTTTTGGGTCTCCGGACGTCCAACACATACTTATACGATCTGGGCCAAAAAAACATGAGTTTTCTGATTTGCATGTAAATCGACCATTTCAGCTTTATGAGTGTCACATGTCCCAATGTCCTGCTGACCGCATGAAAGAAAAATATCTGATTTCACTACACAAAAAAGGAATGCAACCATTTCGGGTTTTCAGGTCCCAACTGTCCTATGCGAACCAGTGTGCTCTAGGGAAAAAATACCTGATTTACTCGCAATACATTGTCTGAAGCCATTTTTTTGGATTTTCTCAAAATTTTCTAACTCCTTGATTTTATTCCTTAGATGGAGGGGTTAGAAAAGAGCCAAAGGGAGCTCCAAAACCTTAATTTTTCCCTCGAGCCATTTCAACTTGCTTGATTCTGAAGAATCACGTAAGTTATCTAATTCACCTTGAGGGGTAAATTTTGGATAACACACACCAAGCCATTGTTTTTATCCCTTCAAAGGCATGGAATACTTCCTTATATAGGTTTAATCATCTATTGACGATGCATACCACTGTGGGCAGAGTTCACAGTTTTACATAACATGTATTAACACACACACACAATTGACATTGTTACAAGACTTGTCACAACTTCTCATCAAAGTATAGCTATATATTTCAAGAAAACATGAACAAAATCTCCATGAACATTCAACCTTAAGAATGATATTCACATAGTTACAAGGTTACAAATTCATACATAAAAATATACTATTTTCCTTTCTTAAAGCTTTATATTGATTTCCATTTGAATGGTAATGCCTGGAAAAATTACATGAATTTGATTAATACCCTCTCTACCTACATTATCTCGAGATTCTCGTCTTGGTAGGTTAGTTATAATAGAATGCATATTGAGAGATCACTTTTTGAAAGTTACCATTATCTAACATACCTCTTAATTGCATGGAATAGTTCTTCTAGACAGACCTAATTACCACATACGACCCCATTATATTTTTAAAAATATTATGAAATTCAAGTGAACACTAAAAATCCCTAAAACAAAATAAATTTGACCTCACAATTTTGAATCTATCACTTAGGAGGGAAATGCCATATTTGATACTTGAAAGGTATAGACACCAACTTAGACAACTAAACATCACCTGATAACCTATAACATAGTATTAACACACTATATAAGAAAAATACTATTGTTATGAATTATTTATAGGATGATCCTTCATCATACTCTAGGGGTAGGAAAAGAGTAGTCATTATAGCTCAGTCTTCTTATTTTTCTTATTTCTCTACTTCTTCATTTCCATTGTAACGTAATCTTCATCTTCAACTATTTCTTCATCATCCCTACCTTCATTCATGTGTCTTTTTTGGTTTTCATCTTACACTTGGTCTTCACAAATGAACTATGATTCTTTATAAGATTCTGATTCTTCACATTTTCCATAATCATCATAACTTCTTCTTAGATAGGTTGTTACTACTCTTCCTTCCTTACATATGATCCTTTGTCTTCTTCCTCATCACTCACTTTCTTTGGTCCTTATGTATCATAATCTTCTTCCATTTTCATCTCTATTTATTTGTCTATGATTTAATTGCAATGATCTTCTTCAATCATCTTGAATTCAACCTCATCTTATTAACTAATCCAACTCCACATACTTGTGAGAGATCTCCATGTCCTCTTCATAATACATGTTGTTGCATTGTTTCCTTTATCTAATCCAAAAAGATCTTTAGATGGCCCACATACTTCTTATTCTATCTTGTCTTCACTTTTTTTCTTTGGTTCCTCATTTAAGGCATCATTTCTTTCCTCTTTTCCTTCTCTTTATGTACCCGCATTCTCACATTCCAAGACATAGTTAGTGATATTAATTTGGAGAATTTATATAAAGAGTTAATAAATGAAGATGAGCCAAACAAAAATCTATATTTTAATCACACAATAATATTATTATACTCCACACTAAATAAGTATTTCATCCAACACAATACAAATATATAGGATAACATCCTATAATTTAGGATATTTTTCTTACCTATAATATATCCCAATTTCCCATATACGTGAGTTAGTTGAACAAATCCACTCACGTAAAAAAATAATATAATAAAAAACTCCTTGTATATATTATTGTTACAATAATATTACTAACAACTAGATCAATATGAACTATGTACGCACTAATTAGTATAATTCGTAGCATTCCTCCCATTAGTGTGAACATGGAAGAAAAAAATCAAAATTCCTTTGCATCTGTCTGTCCGTGCATCCTCATGATCTTGATGCTTTTTTAGGACAACCAAAAATTTCAACAAGGATGGTTTTACAGATCAACCAACAACCTCAACAAGGATGGTTTTACAGGACAATCACCAAGCTCAAAAAGGATGGTTTTACAAGATAACCAACAACTAGAACAAAGGATGGTTTTATAGGAAAACCAACAAACCAATATAATGATGATGATTTTCCTTTGTGCTTTCTTTTGTCCACTATGTTTTTTGTTCAAGGAATTATGTAGAAAACACTGCTTACTGAATACAAATATGAAAAGAGGGAAAAGTGAAAATAGAACATTGAAACCATGTTCCCCCCTTAATGTGAAATTTTCACTTAGTCAACACAAAACAAGAACTCTCAAATCATACTACACACAACAGAGACAAACTATAACTCTGAAATAAAAAGAAAGCACACACACACAGTGTCATCACAACCTCATGTGTCCCCATCGTTAGTGACTAAAGAGAGGTTGTTGATTGACCTCCATCCTCTTTTTCCTCCATGCTCCAGTGTCATGTTGTTATCTCAGCCTGATTTGGATATGAAGCTCAACAATTTTCACATTAGGTTTATTTGTATAAATTCCCCCCAAAATGTGAAATAGTTTATATTTCAGATGTCGGGAAACACCGAAAATGGGTCAGTAAGGTAATTTTATTTTTATTTTTATGTAACTTTTGCAATGACACAATCTTTTAACAACTAAAAACTTTTAAAATGGAACTTTTGATTGACAATACTAATGAACTATAAACAATAAAATACTATTTATGACACTACAACGAAAAAATGAATTTTATAACATTTAATGACTATGAGAGAATTTCCTATTGATATTAATATGAACATAAAAAATATGAAGATAAATGTATTGAATAACTAAACACTCTTTCTAAAAAATATGAGACTTTGGATATTAACTCACAAATAACACTAAAATGACCCACTAGAAAAAATTGCTAATGATAAGACTACATGACTTACATGATGACGAGAATATACTTAAAAGTGATAGTATTGACACAAAACAATAATTATTACTTTTATTATCCTAATGATACTCTAAATAACTTTTTAAAAACAACATGAAATTTTATATTGATTTTGATAGATTTAGTTCGGACTTTAGTTTTTTAAAGTAAGAATAGAAAATAAAAACATGAGTAAACACGAGAATCATCTAGATGACTAATTTTAATAAAAAGTGGACTCGACTAACAAAAATGAAGATTATACTTAACTATACTTAGTTTTGGTGGAGATTCAAGCTCGTGGTCAAGTTGTAACAAGTGAATTATTCGCTATAAAATATAGGGAAAACACTGCCATGCTAGGATACTTTAAGAATCTTTGTCACGAACTGAGTAGCTTGGATCAAGGAGGTCTTAGCGAGATGGATGAGCCAAATATCTTGTTAGATGGTGGATGATATAGATTCCACTGGAAGAATCTTAAATATCAAAGGAACTAAGAATTCATAAATCTGTGACTATCAAAACTTTATGGATCCAAAAATCATAATATACATACATGAATCTATGATGGTTCCATCCCATATAATGAACCATAAACGAACTTATTATCTAAAATCCACCCCTCAAGGTAATTTTGATAACCTGTATCATTTCTTCAGGCTTGAGTTGGCAGAAAAGGTAAAAGGCACAAAAATTAGGTTTTGGAAGTCACTTAGGCTCTCTTCTAACACCCCCATTCAAGAAAAAATTTCAAGGAGTTAGACAAAATTTGAAAAATCCTAAAAATTTGCTTCAACTAGTGCATTGCGGAAAAGTTAGATATTGTTTTCCCAGATGGTCCGCGGGATGATGGACATACGGGACCTGAAAAGCCGAAATGGATGATTCGAAAGGGAATCGACTAACTTAGTTTTTTCTATTCCAAACCACACAGATTCATGAGGGATGTCTGGGACCCAAAAAGCTGAAATCACCGTAGGAAGAAGGAATCGGTAAATTCAGACAAAACTTTCCCAAATGGTCTTCGATACATCAGGACCCACATTGCTGAAATAACTGATCATAAAGGGACGTGGGCAGAGTAGAAGTCAATGGCCCCGATGACATGGTCAATGACGGGACACGTGGGACACCAAAATATAAAGTATCCAAAAAAGAAGGAGGCTTGTGGGTGGAGCGAAGATTTCTTTCTGGGACTGCCAGAACAAAAGGACCGGAAATAGCCGACATGTCCGCATGTAAAGGAAAACAATGCAAATTATATCCCGAACTTCAAACAGCCATAACTTTTGACCCCGATCTCCAATTTTCATGAAATTTCACTTTATGGAATGAGCATGGCATTATCTATGCCACATAAAGAAACCTAAAGGTAGCTATATGAAAATAAATGAAACATCTTCACCACCAGTCAATCAAATGCTCATTTTCGCTAAATTATAGAGATGCCTAGCATACCCAAAACAAAACTGCCTATACTCAGAAGGCCATAAGTTTTGTATTTCTCAAGAAAAATGCACAAAATTGGTACCGTTGGAATTATAATTCTGAGTCCAATGCAAAAAACTAAAAAAATCTGGAATTTGATGAGTAATAGATGGTGATTTTGTAGAAAACATGGCTGAGTTCATAACAATGTTTTTATTTGGTAGTTGAGATGCATTAATGAAGAATGGGATGACATATTTCAATGCTGTAAGTTATGGGATAGTATGGTGGCCTTTTGCAAACAAAATAAAATCATTTCACTTCATGTACTACTTTTTTTGGTGGTTAAAAGACAAATTTCAGGATTTTCATTTTCCCTCTCTCTCTCATCTAAGATTCTATAAATAATAATGTTGGGCTCATTATAAGGGGATATAGTTTTGAGTAGCAAATCTCTGTAAAAATTGTTTTGTGAATCCAATGTGTTGTAGGCCCTTGTAGTTGAATCCTTACATGGTGGTATAGACCCTTATCTTCTAATGGATTGAATTATTCATATCCATGAAGAAATAAATACAAGATTATGGATGCATCTTCCCCTGTTGTGTTCATTTGTATTCTTCTTTCCTTTCAAACTCATTAAAAATATATTATGTATATTTTATACTATTGCAAGGATTCATTATCATTGGGTGTGCATGAAATATTATTGTGAATGTAGTTCCTAGATTGTGGAGAGTTGTTATCACCCCTTATAGTATACACTTTGCTTATTTTTTTCACACATTGGATACTATTCTCGCACTCTCCTTTTCTGGTGTATCACTACATTAGTGTAAGTTTTTTTTTCATGCATTCTCTCTCCCTCATCCCTTGGAAAATTATATTACGAAAATATTGTTTTGTTTGCATTAGAGTAGACTGTGGTAGGTAGTTTAGGAGTAAGAACCATATTTCTATGGAGGTCTATCTCAAGTAGCAAGTCCCACAACCTGGAGATATTACCTATGTTATCCAATCACAATGTGAGTTCACGTAGACAAAATTGTGTAAACCAAAGGGTGATGTGATTCAAAGATAAGAAAACCCTAAGTGGAAAATCAGGAGGCAACAGTGAGAATATAATATGGGGTAGTGTTGAAGAAAAATCAATCTTTGGGATCAATATGGCATATTCCAGGAATGGAGGTAGTGTCAGGTAGAAAAAATCATTTTCTAGTGATGGACATGTCATCCGCTATGCCCCTGCAAACCCACTCACTCCTTCTATCAGAAACTTGGACAAAAACGCTAAGATTGACTCTCGTCAAGACTCTCCTTCCAATGGAGGAGGCAATACTGGATTTCTGGAAAAATAGGGTAAAATAGGGGGTGGCTATGCCCGTGAAGCCCTAAAATCTGGTGATGGAAACCATAATCCCTTGAGTTTCTCTGTTACAAAAATTAGCAACCAGTCCTTTACTTCTATGGTTTCCGAGCCAAAGGATATCACACAAGTCGTAGGGAAGCCATTAAAACCCTCGCCGAAGACTCCTATGCTAAAGATAGATGAGGATATGCTATAAAATTTTCTTAAGGAGAAGGGAAATATCTCCCACCTTGGACTCATCTATAGATTCCACAAGGTCTAGCCTAATCTCTCCCAACTTTATGAATGGATTTCCCAAATATGGAGAGAAAGGGATAAATGTAATATAGAGCTTTACCTTTGTGATAAATATTATTTTATTATTTTCTTTGAAACCCTTGAAGAAAGGGACTTAATTTTTTACCAGTACTGGATTTGGGGAGAACATGGGCTCATGTTCAAGCCTTGGTATCTATCCTTTAACTCTCTCAAGAACTCCTTTGATACCTACCTTGTTTGGGTCCACTTGTTAGGGCTACCATTACAACTATGGAATAACTAATGCCTTGTTTCTATAGGTAACAATTTAGGATATTTTGAGAAAGCACATGATAAAAGCTCAGACCAGATTCACAGTACTTATGCTAGAACATTTGTTTATCTTGAAACTTCAAAAGACCTTCCAATAGAAGTCAACCTGCAAATAGGTAACATACACTAGATGAAAAGGGTTGAGTATGAGGGGTTAGCATTTAGGTATAGGCACTGCTTTCAAACAGGGCATGTTTTAGACAACTATGAGCACTTCAGATGCAAGCCATGTTAAAACCATGTATGGTGGAAGGAATATCTTCCTGAACATCTCATAATTATTTCTGATCTGGATGTGGTTATAACTCCCCCAGCCATTGAAGAACCATTAAACTCTATTCCTATTGAGTTTGTGGTGAAAACAAAAAATCAACCCAATCAAGAGGTCATTGCTAAATCTTTGTTGGATTTTACCTCGGTGCCTCATGATCACATCCCTATGAGAAAGATAGAAGTTATACTTCCAGTATTAATAGACGTGATTAATGAGGAATGAATGGTTGTGGGAAGGATAAAGAAAGGACATGCAACTCAAAAGCCCACCATCGGTAAGTTTTTTTCTAGGTTGTAGGACAATTGTTGTTGCAATTTGTTTCTGTTGTGCTAAGGTTGACAAGTGGTTATGGAATGTTTTTTTTTTTCTATTTTTTTTAGTAACTTTGTTTCTCATTTGGCACTTCTTTACTTATTCAGGTTTTAATACTGTTTTGTTTTTTGTACTCTCTCATGTTGATCTGGGTTTTGACTCACTAGTTTCCCTTAGGGTATGGTCCCCTAAAAAAATCCATTTACCATTAATAAATTTTTTTTATAATTTTATTATTGTGTTTTCCTAAAATAATAATACAATTAAAATAATCAGTGAGTAGAGTGACTTAGCTACAAGCAAGATATACAATCAGTTGTCTAGACGTTGAAATAGAGACAAAACATAACATATCTCCCAGATGTGATATGCAAAAGGTGATGGGTTGAAATATATCAATGAGGAGCAATTAAATCATTCAGTGAAGACAGAAAATAACACAAAAGTGCTAATATCTTCAAATGTAGACTAATGAATGACCTCTAGTTATCTGGAACACATGACCATCTTCTAGATAGAAAATAAATGATACTTCAAATATAATTATGAATGAAAGGATATTGGAAGAGGCATAAATAGTGTTTGTATTTAGAAAAATTATAATACTCTCATTGAGATGTTCTCACTCTAATATTGTTGATTCATAATCATAACAACCCTTAATGTCTACAACGCGATGGGTTAAGACTCTCAGTGTGATTGCATAACATGGAGCTTCTCTCAAAATGTGGGACTTTTAAATCGAGAGAGATCTCCAGATGAAGGCCGATTCCTATTCCTTTGTTCAGGTGCACACATATAATTTGTAGAGGATCTACTCTAAGACGCACTCTAACTTGCCAAGGAGATAGGGTTGAGAAGATGCATGAAAATAAACCTAAACTAACAATGGTGATTCACAAAAGGAATGTTGAACACCTACTTTGACATTAAACACAAACCATAGGAATGTAATATAATAACCATACACAGTTAACCAAATTGCAATGAAAGATTAGGAGGATGCAATGAACAAAAGAGAGGGTTGAAATCATCCAAAGACTTATCTTATTGCTCCAAAAATTGATACAGTGCATTATAATAGCCAAGAGGAAAAAAATTGAATTACAAATTGAATGGGAGGTTTTGAAAACTCCACAAATTCACTTGTAGAGAAGGGAAGAAGGGGGGTATAAAGAAAAAATGTCCAACCATTAGAAAAATTCCCCTCCTTACAATATATAGGAAGAATTAGAGAAGGAGATAGAATAAATCCAAACTCTTGTTCAACCACCCCAAAAGAGCAATAAATTATCCTACAACAATGATGGGTTCTACTACAGAACCCATGCCTCCATGTGTCATTCCTTTTTGGGTAAGAAAGGAAGTCCATACCTCATAATGGTGGCAGGTGAGAAACCTTGGACACCTTAAAAAATGCTGAACTATATTTCTTCATTTTCAAAGTCTGAAATGCATGCAACCTCCAAAATACCAAAATTTGGACTTTCAGAAATTTTTCTTTCGGAAGTCGAGCTACTCGTCACCACTCAAAATGGCTTGAGAGTTCCGAAAATCTGAAATTCTAAAATTTCAGACTTTCAGAATTCAGAATTTTAGACATTTAGGTGTAATTTTCATGTTTTGGGGCTTGAGAGTTCTGAAATCCTGAAACCCAAAATCTTGAAATCTTGAAAACTCTGAAATTCTGAAAGCTAAAATCCTCAAATTTTGAAACTCAAAATCATGTAATCCCGAAACCTGAAATCCCGAAACCCAAAAGCTCAAAATCCTAAAAACTCTTAAATTCTGAAACTCGAAATCTTGAAATGCTGAAACCTAAAATCCCAAAATCCTGAAAAGTCTGAAATTTTGAAAACCAAAATCCTAAAATCCCAAAAACTCCAAAATTCTGAAACTCAAAATCCCGAAATCCCGAAACCCAAAATCCTAAAATCCTAAAATCCAAAATTCAAAAAAATTTGAAATTTTGAAAATCATAATTTCAAAAAACAAAAAATACCCTCTTGAAGATTATCCCCCAATCTATTTACTACTGAAATTTGGCCCTTTTTTGAGCAAGTTAAACCCCTAAAAATTTATTTCGGAGTTCATCCTGGGAGGTGAAAAGTCTGAAATTAGAGAACTTGCAATTTTGATCGCCCAACTTCAAAATGCAATCCTCCATGACTGAAACAACCCCGTTGGCTTCTCTGTGTGCAAGGTTATGTTGTCTATTTTGTAGGAGAGGAAAAATTTGATAACAATTTGGTGAATCATGGGATCACTTACCTGCGAGGTGAAAGATTTGTTGCCTTGAAGTATCCATTAGCTACAGAGTCGTGAATGATATCCTGATACTAATATTTTTCTTGAAACTTCTCCTCGACTACTTGCACTTTTTGTTCCTAAAATTTTTTTGCTGCTTGCACTCTCAATTCTCATAATAAAAACTTAAAGCTGATATTTTTAAGAGTAGAAATTTGTATTGACCTGGAGCTTTCACATGTCCCTACAATGGACTACTACAACATTCACCTTTGGAGGCACATTGAACTGCACAATGATACAACCTGGGAACAACAAAACCTGTGTTAAAGGAACTTAAGGAAATTGAAACCTAGACTACAACAAGACAAAAATGTGCACAAGCACTTCTTCTACTGAAAGAAAACCTACCTACTCTACACTAACTGGAAGCAAAGGGAACTCAAACAAATCCTATAACTTGCAGGGATAAGTAGCTTCCCTTTCTCAAAATAGGAAGCCATGTATATGATTTGGCATTGAACATGGATATTATTACGAGTGAATAACCGAAAATAGGCCGATCCTCCACGCAAATAACCAAAGTATCAACATCAATCAAAAATACCTCCTCAAGTTGATTGACACTAGATGCATGAAGGTGTTGATCATGAACCTTGGTTATTTGATACTCATCCTCATTCCCTGAAGTGGGCATGACCAATTTTGGCTTCTCCCTTACCTGATTGGGCACGATCTGATCTGATGGATGTGCCCATTGTTCTAAAATTCAACTCATAAAATGGAGTCTTCTTATGGACCTTCTTGAAAAAAGAGGCTACTTGCATGCTGATTTTTTATTTGCAATGATTCTACAAGAAGTTGATCCGATGCCTTGATGAATATTGTGGAATGGACCTTGATGAATATTGTGGAAGTTGATCTGATGCCTTGATGAATATTGTGGAAATGGAGTCATCATTGTTTCCTTCCTCCTTTTGAGAAGGACATGGAACATTAGGATCCTCCAACCTTGGTTCTAGAGGGTTGTTATGAAATTCAAGCCATTGCAACTGAATGCTCTCTCTTGTGAGAGAAGGTTCATGTGCTCGGAAGATGGATGATGGAGGAGAAAATGATGTGATTTCCATGGGCTCCTCTCCATCGAAGAAATCCTCCAAGTCAGAAAAATAATCTACCTCCTCATTTTCCTGTTGCATGAGCTTGACCTCCCCCATATTGTCCTCCTAATCTAAAACTTGATCACCATGGTTTCCTTCATCCTCAAACATGAAGTTTGAAATCTCAATCTCTTCTTTGACAATGTATCTCAAAGGGGATGAAATGGGAGGAAGAAATGAAGTTTCTTCTGTGGCCTTATCTGTATTCGAAGCCTTTGATAATGTATTGTTTTCCTCCGTAGCTGGAATGTAGTCCTTTTTTGGATTTGGAGTAGTTACTTCTTCCCTTGCTTGGGCTGATTGTGTAGCTTGAATTGGATCAACATTATCTTCAAATAAAATGCCATCATGGACACTGCATTCAAAGCATATGGACTACTGATCTTCTTGTTCCACTGCTGCTACAAAATCAGCCTTAGCCACCACTGACCCTTCAACGTTGACCTCCTTCGTAAACATAACCAACAAGGGAATATTTTCAATTCCAAATCTAAGAGCCAAGCTCACCAAGCTTCTAATTATTTCTTTCTTTTCTTGGCTATTATTCTTGCTGCTCTCCTTGACTGGTTGTCTGATTGTTTGCTACCCAAGGTGAACTTGAGACAACAATAGAAGGGATGGGCTGGGTTACAAAAGATTTTACAATTACTTGTGGTGGTGGAGGAGATAGAACTTCCTGTTTATTTAGAGGGGATGACTACTTGGAAGGGAAAAGGGAAGAGGAATTGAGATGAGATGGAATATTAGAGTATGGAGAAGAGAAATCAACACTTGGGGCAACATATAACGGGCTTGAATCTTAACACCACTAAAAGGATAAAGCTTGGGATGGAGAAAATGAAAATCTATGAGGTGGTGTACATACCCACTAACAAGGTTGTCTTGCATTTTCCTCATATGCTTCTATCTCCTCAATCCACTATGAAAGTTGGGACAATATTTCAACCATGAAGTCAAGCTTCTCCTGTGGGCTATAGTGTCTTGGAAAAGGGCCTTCCCATGGACAAGGTGTCATGAAGCCAATCCTAAAAGCTTTCATCTGCACTGCAGCCATGGATTGAACCATGTTAGCCTCCATTCTTTGAATATTCTCAAGAAGATCAACATTATCCATATAACTGTTATCATCATATGCACACCCTTTCTCTTGATAAGCTCCATAGACAAATTTGTTTTGGCATTGTTCATATGGGTAAGAATAACGGTATTGAATCTGATCGTAATGCTGATCTGGAGGAGGTGTGAAACTCATTAGAGGCAGATTGCACTGCTACATGTGTGAATTCCAAGATGGAAATGAAGTCATGATTGCACAACTTCATGGAATGGAAGAAGATGAAGATGTTGAAAGAAAAATGGATGGAAATGGATGAAAGGAAAGTCTGTAACTCAGAGAATGGGTTGTTGACCAAATGGAGTTGTGAGATGTGCTTTGCATGTTCATCTAAAGGCTAGATATTTCCAAGTCACACACCAAACTTGAAAAAATTAAAATTTAAGACTTTGAAGGACCTGTGTATTTGAGAATTTTGGAGTTTGAAATTTGATTTGGAATGATAGTCTTGAAAACATAAAAATGAAATAATTCTGAATGTATGAAAACCTGAAACCTGAAATTTTGAGAAGTCTGATATTTTGAAATCTCGTTACCTGAAGTTCTGAAAACCCGAAACCTGATATTCCAAAATCTTGAAACCTGAAGTTCTGAAAACCCGAAACCTAAAATTCAAAAAAATATGAAAATCAAAATTTCAAAAACATAAAAAAATAGAGTTTTGAAGATTAGATCTAGATCTATTAACTAACGAAATTTTTAATTCTTTTCAACAAGTTAAGAATTTGAAAATTGATTTTGAAGTTCAGCCTAAGGGGTGAAAATTCTGAAATTGGAGAACTTGCAATTTCTAAGTATGAATATAATGAAAATTCCTTGAAAGCTTGTTGGATGACCTCCTGGTCCCACCAGGCATGCCAAAACTATTGATGCATAATCACATCACCCCTGAATGTCTGCAACACGATGGGTTGAGACTCTCAGTGTGATTACATAACATGGAGCTTCTCTCAAATTGTGGGAATTTGAAATCGAGAGATCTCTCCGGATGAAGGCCAGTTCCTATTCTTTTGTTCAAATGCACACATACAATTTTTGGAGGATCTACTCTAAGACCCATTCTAACTTGCCAAGGAGAGAGGGTTGAGAAGATGCATGAAAATAAACCTAAACTTACAAAGATGATGTACCAAAGGAATGTTGAACACATGCTTTGACATTAAACACAAACCATAGGAATGCATTATAATCACCGTACACAGTTAACCAAACTGAAATGAGAGATCAGGAGGATGCAATAAACATAAAAGAGGGTTGAAATCATCCACATAATTATCTTATTGCTCCAAAAATTGATACAGTGCATTACAAAAGCCAAGAGGAAAAAAGTTGCATTAAAACTTGAATGGGAGGTTTGAAAACTCCACAAATTCACTTATAGAGAAGGGAAGAAGGGAGGGTGCAAAGTAAAAATGTCCCTCCTTATAATATATAGGAAGAATTAGAGAAGGAGATAGAATAAATCTTAATTCTTTTTCAACCACCCCAAAAGAGCAATGAATTTGCATACAAGAATGATGGGTTCTACTACAAAACCCATGCCTCCATGTGTTGTTCCTTGTTGGGAAAGAAAGGAAGCCCATACCTCATAATTGTGGTAGGTGAGAAACCTTGGACACCTCACAAAATGGAAAACTGTATTTCTTCATTTTAAGAGTCTGAAATGCATGCAAACTTTGAAATCCTGAAATTCAGACTTTTAAAAAATTTTGTTTCAGAAGTCAAGCTACTATTCACCGCTCAAAATGACCTAAGTGTTCTGAATGTTCAAAATGTAAAAGTCTAAAAGTCAAAAAATTTTGACTTTCTAAATTCGGAATTTCAGACATTTAGGTTTTATTTTCATGTTTTGGGGATTGAGAGTTCTAAAATCCTGAAACTCAAAATCAGGTAATCCTGAAAAATATGAATTTCTGAAACTTGAAATCCCGAAATCCTGAATCCCAAAAACTCCAAAATTCTGAAACCTGAAATCTCAAAATCCCAAAACCTGAAATCCTGAATTCCTGAAACCCAAAATCCCAAAATCCTATAATCCCATAATCCTAAATCTAGAAATACCAAAAAACTCCGAAATTCCATACCCAAAATCCAAAAATCTGAAATTCAAAAAACTCTGAAATTTTGAAAATCAAAATTTCAAAAACCTAAAAATACCCTTTTAAAGATTAGCCCCAGATCTTTTAACTAGTGAAATTTGGACCTTTTTTTAGTAAGTTAAACCCTTGAAAATTGGTTTCAGATTTCAGTCTGGGAGGTGAAAAGTTTGAAATTGAAGAACTTGCAATTTCATTCACCCAAATCTAAAATGCAATCCTCCATGATTGAGATAACTGTATTGGCTTCTCTGCGTGCAAGGTCATGTTTTCTATTTTTCCTGAGACGAAAAATTAGATAAATGATACCACTGATAGTAATTTAGAGCACTTAGATAAAGAGTTAATACATGCAGACGAGCTAAACACAAAAAAATATTTTAATCACACAATAATATTAATATACTCCACACTAACTGAGTAGTACATCCAACACAATAGAAATATATAGGATAACATCCTATAATTTAGGATATTATTCTTACCTATAATATCTAACGATATCCTATATACGTGAGTTAGTTGAACAACTCCACTCACATAAAACAATAATTTAATAACAAATTTCTTATATACATTATTGTTAAAATAATATTACTAACAACTAGAACAATATGTATTATGTATGTGCTAATTAGTATATTTCATAATAGTTAGATTCAAAACATCGAGGCTCGCTAACCACTTGAGAAGATTCATAAATGAGTTATTATAGTAAAAAATCATAAACTTTAGACATTTATTTATCCCAATCTCATACTACTATTTAGACGGTTCTTGAGTGAAGAAAGTACTAAATAACCCCCATCCTTTAACCATATTTTTTATTTTATTTCTTAATTTGTAACCAATTGCACCCATGTTCCCAACCATTTTTTGACATTTCATTTTATTTTAGCCTCAACTGGGGCACCTAGATTTATATTGGGGTGTCCTAGTCCGACTAGGGGTGCCCCGACCCTTTTTGCACTTTCCTACCATTTTTGGGCCTCTTATAGCGATTCTACATGTATATATTTCTAGTGGTTAGCTTTTTCGGGTTGAATTACGAAATTAGAGAAAAATAACCCCATAAATATAAATTTATGATACCTTAATGAGGGACCTAGCATCACTTACTACTATCACTCATCTAGAGTTGCATCCATGTATTGAATTTGCATCCACACAACTCCATCATCAAGGCACATGATAGGAAATATGTATCACACTCCATAGGGGGAGGGATGCTATTCTATTCCATGCATAGATTCTATTACATTTTCTCCATTTATCTATTTCTTGTTATTTCAAAAAGTGTGACTAGAACAAGAGAACCTAGGGCATGACATACACAAACACAAGATAACCACACCTAGGTCCAAAATGTAGTGCAATGCTCAATTATTAAGCCCAATATTGTGGCGGATAAAGTTAATCTGACCATTTCATTTGCATTTTTCATTTTTTTATGATTTTTATACTTTATTTTTGGTATTTATAGGATAATCTTACGCTTTGAATATTTGGAGCATTTGGCGTAGTACATGAAAACTAGTTCTATAGATAGCGAACATTATCAGTCATGTCTAGGACCTGTGAATACTAGTCCCAGGACTTTTTCCCAGACCAGGGCACTTAGTTTTCTTTCTACAACATCCTTGCACACCCCAATATTCTCCCAAGTGCTCTAGTGATCCATATCACTGAGATCTTTCCTTTGCGGGACCTTAGCATAGTCGCTCTTGTTTCTGGTTTATCAAGTTAATTTTACGGAACTTTCTGATAAACATCTACTATCAACTGAGTTATTTCCTCTTTTTTCATGCACATTAGGTTTTATTATTTCATTTTACATATTTACTTAGATCACTGACATATTTTTTACTCTATTTACAATTTTTCATAGCTTAGATTAACTATTTTCATATTACCTATTTTAGTTAATTTGAGTTAACCATTTTGGTGAACCCAGCTGTTTGAACACTACCTTTTGAAAAATGTCATCTCCCTCTCACATTATGGCTCAATCCTCTTATCCTACCTTTGCACCAACAAGGGTAATAGACATAGTTACTACTACTTCTAATTTCATGTGTGTACATACTCAACATACCCCTCACTTTGTCACATCTAGGGTTGATCCATCCATCAATATCGTTCCTACTCTCTGTACTCATCCCAATCCTCCTACAGATCCACTTGTGTCTATTTCCCCACCCATTACTTCAATAACTCCTCTTATTACTTCTAAGGGCTATGAAATCATTGAAAAACTTAATAATATTCCTACTAAGATCTTTCTTTATGACTTATTGTGCAACGCACTGTATTTTCATAACACACTTGAAGCTTCCCTTCATGTTATTCACATTGAAAGTGGAAATTCTACAGTGGCCTTTAGACATCTCATACAGTCTTTTCATAATTTAACACATGTTATATCTTTAAGTTAAGAGGATTTGTCACCTTTTTTCTCAAAATGATCTATGTGCTCCTTTTCTCATTACCAATGTTATTAGTACTTCTTGCATTAAACATGTCCTCATCGAAAATGGATCAGATATTAATCTCTATGATCATTCTCTCTTAACACAATTGGGTATTAAGGATAATCCGGTTTGTCAGAATCCTAATCTCATTCATTTTTACCATTCTACCACTCACACATGCTTAGGGACAATCTCATTACATATTCAGGTTGGTCGTAAGAGTGTTCTCACTAAATTCTGTCATTGACGCATCATTTCAGTTCAATCTCTTATTAGGTAGGCCTTGGATTCACATAATGAATGCATAACCATCTTCATTATGGTTATAAAAACACTATCACTGCTGACCCCGAGACATTTTAATATTTTCGCATAGACCCAATTATTGCCATGCATGTATCTCCTTCCTAATGCATTCCATACAACAACCTTGATACATATGACATTGATCACTCTAGCGCTTCGTCATCTTCCTCTACTGCTCTTAGTACCCCAATTATTTCAACTCACACAACATATATTATTTCACCTATAGTATCATCTCTTATTATTGTCCCTTTTTCATCCATCATGAAACCTTCTATTGAACCACCTATAGTGTTATTTCTTCCTAATTTTCCTCCTCAACATGTTATGGCACCCTGTACTACTATACCTATGGTGCACCCTGCCAATGTTCTTGATAATTTCGTACCACATGATGATGGCCACACTAATGACTCTAAATACTCTAATAACTAAGTTAACATTATTGAACTTACAAACGATGCATTAAGACAACTCAAATTTTCCCCTCTAGGTGTAGATGATTCTTATTTTAAAGAAACATATGAGACTAATGGCCCTAGTGAATATAGGTTTACGATCCCTACATCTACTAATGTTATGGTATTGTATAAAGGATCTTCTTAGAGTATCGATGCTATCTCCTCTTCTCCTCAACGAATTTCCACTCCACTACCTCCTTTTACTTGCACATTATTCATCAATAGGACCTTTTGGCAATATATCCCCATTGACTTTACCTTCTTTGAAACTATTTCTATGCATGACAATTTAGATAGGTTTGATATAACCCTCAGTGACATTTTATGACCTCTTCATTCACCACATCTCTATCAAGGCTATTTTCACATTACGACATCTTATGGATTACACATTTTTCATTTGACAATTTTGTTTTCGACTCTCCCCTCCTACCTCTCCACTCACATTTGGACAGTCTTGGCTTGATTATACTGGTGGTACAATAAACACTAACTAGTCCTTTTTCACATTTCCCAGGTCCTTTCCGGAACATTTCTATCCTTAGTGATTCTTCTTTTACTTATGCTCCAAATATCTCTTATTGGCACGCTCAAGGTTGCAAACCAATCGCCATTACTAATGAAGAATATATAATGAATGTTTACACACTCCACTACAATGACTCCCTCTATAAATCTCCTCACTTTATAGCTTATTAGGTTTCCGATGCTACTCCCGATAGGTTTCGATCATGATAATGATGATCTTCTTGATAGTGGTTTATAGTCATGTTTTTTTATCACACACTCAGGGGGCATGACACTACACCCCCCCTACCACGTCGTAACATATGTGTCATCTTTTACATCCTTATACATTTATATATTCACATTAGACATACTAATATTACATTCTAGCATCATTAGCTAATGACACACTCTTGTTCTTTGGTTCACACTTGAATGTTGAGGGATTATTACATTGAACCCCAACAACTACACTATAGGCAATCTACATTTCGTTTCATCACATATCGTACATCATAAACCATGCATTCAACACTTAATATATATATATATTTTATATATATATATATATATATATATTCACATTTACACATTCAGACATCACACATAAGAGTAGTCTTTGTCTTACATAAAACATACTTATATCATCCACGCGTTTACTATCATATACTATTCATCCTCAACATTACATACATTATTCAGATATTTACACATATTACCTCACATCCTATACATAGTCATATACCATACATCATACACTGCATGTATTCATGTAATTTTCTACATATGATACTAGTCTTCATAGTTTATGAGTCTAGTATTATATTCATCCCTACATACTACTTTACTCATCTACATGTATTCCGCTACGTGCATTATACACTAAACTTTACACATTCTACACTTTTTACAGTGTCTTCTATGTGATGCACTCAATACCCAATGAAGCAGTTTGGTTCCTCGGTTCATTCTCGACTGCCTAGGATTTACAAATCAAATGGACCTTCAACACTTACTATTTTTCCTTTTACCATGTGACATTTCTAGGCTAGTGATATATGCTTTAGGATAAATCGTCACCTATTCTATCATTTTGTAGTGGTATACATCTTACGTTACATCACCACTCCCTACTATTCCTATAGTAATGTCATATGCTTTAGGATAAATCATCACCTATTCTATCATTTTCTAGTGGTATACACCTTAGGTTATATCACCACACACTTCTTTCATTTTGTAGTGATATACGCTTAGTGTTAAATCATCACTCATTTGTTCATCTTAAAGTGATATAAACTTAGGATAAATCATCAATCATACATTCATCTATTCGTGATATACACTTCAAATATAAGGTTCATGCACACATCATCATTAGGTCATATCTCATCACTACACCTACACATTCCTCACGATGCATTAGACACAACAAAAACTACTCAACCATTTCCCACTTAAGAACTCTTGTTTGCGGTTCATTATTAACTGTTGACGAGGAAAACAAAAAATGAACCTCATTGCATACATTTACATCCACTTGGGGGGCACATGGCTCATATCACTCCATTTTTCATTTCATTCCATCCATCCACAACATGTTACATATTATGGTCTCTTATACTCTTTCTTATTTTTGTAGTTCATGATCACTTTATTACACATGCTAGTTATCTTACTTAGATGTCATTTATTTATACCATCCACACATGCACGTTCATGATTTTTTCTAGTTTTGATCACATATATAGGTCTATTACATATGGTATGGATGCTCACCTTCTACCCTTTGTATACTTATCGTTGGGGCCATCCACACATTCGTCTCTTCCAGGTGTTAGTGTTTCATTTTGTACTTAGCACTTTCCATTACTTTCTTATACATTATTTTGACATACTAGTATATTTATAACATGATAATGGTTACTACATGTGCAACATTTGTTATGCAGGGATATTGGTTTCCATACTTGTTTGTAACATTTCTACTTTTGTTTGCTATTGTTTGCAGGCCTTCCCCTATGTTTGGTGTGGAAACTACTTATTTGTTTTCAGCCATGATGGATTTACATGTCTTGAAAAATTGCGAGTGATGTCCCATGTTTGTATCCCTCTGTGTGTAGCTCACTTATCTTTTTGTGTGTTTACATTATGTTAGATGGTAGCTTTTACATTATTTTCATAGCTTATATACTATTTTCTACATGCATGCGTGCTTACACTTGTTTTTCGCTATCATTTTTATTTGTGTGTGCCTTGGTTTCTACCAATATATTTTCATCGATATAGTGTACATGCAGTTGGCCATATTTTGGGTCCACATGTCTCTTGACAGCAATGTCACATGCACCCCCAAAGAGGAGGGCATCATTTAGGGGTTTTATATACTAATAAAGCATATTTACACCAGTTTATTTCAGTGCACTTTCTACCCTTGGCATTGTGGATTAAATACAATGAATGGGTTAAGACCAGTCTATGAACAACATACAAAGTGAATTTTATAGGACATGGTGTCCTTAATATTCGTGGAAGCAGTTACAGACTTGGAGGTTATATTGGGTGTGCACTATTTTTGCCAATGCCGTAAGATCGCCAAAAAAACTAGGACAATACAGATAACTCTACACATAGTTTAGGGAAATAGTTAGAGCTTGGAGCACATAGAGAATTTCCTCCCTACACTTTTTCATCCTATGGTATGAGATCGGATGAAAAATTTGCAATATAATATATCCTTCTACACTTTCTCTCTCGAAATGGATCAGGTGCACATGTTCCATTTACATTTACATTTTCATTTACATTTGTGTATTTTACATAATTTCATACACATGTGTCTTTTAAATAGTAGTTTTACACTTACATACATACATATCTAACTACTTGATATTTTTATTCTTGTATGTTTGGTCGTATGAGAAATAAGTAGTCAAATAGGGGCAATAAAAACAACAACATTTCGTGACAACACACATGCTTTACTAACCATTTAGGTACGATACACACTGCAGAAGCTACATACACATGTTCCCTAGGTTCATTGTCATCATTTTTTATTTACATAATTTTCATCTATAGTTTACATGCCCCTCAATATTTTTGTCATTCCACACTTTCATCTAGTCCTTCATCATGTTTCCACTACACTGTTATGGACATGAGGTACACATCTCTATCTACTTTATGTAACCGAGATTTTCGCTCACAAACATAAAGTGGGGGAATAATGTATTCTCAAAATTATGAATTTTAGACATTTATTTATCCCAGTCTCATACTACTATTTAGAAGGACCTTGAGTGAAAAAGGTACTAATTAATCCCAATCATTTGGCCATCTTTTTTATTTTATTTCATAATTTGTGACCTATTGCACCCATATGCTCAGCCATTTTGTAAGATTTCATGTTATTTTAGGCTCGGTTGGGGCACCCAGTTTTGTACTTGGGTGCTCATTGGCACCTTGGTCGAATAGGGGCACCCTAGCCCTTTTTACACTTTCCTGCCATTTTTTGGGCCTATTACATCCGTTTTACATCTTTATCTTTCTTTTGGTCAGCCTTTTCATGGTTAATTATGAAATTAGAGCAAGAGAAACCTATAAATATAAACTTATGAGACCATAATGAGGGACCTATCATCACTTATTACTATCACTCATCTAGAGTTGTATCCATCTATTACATTTACATCTAGATAGCTCCATCATCAAGGCACAAACTAGGAAATTTGCATCATAGTTCATGGGGGGTATTCTATTCTATTCCATGCACATGTTCTTGTACATTTTCTACATTTATCTATTACTTGTTATTTCACAAATTATGACTAGCACAAGAGAACGTAGGGAACGACATGCACACACACATACACCAGAACCACATCCAGGTCTAAATTGTAGTGCACCTCTCAGTTAGCAAGCCCAATGTTGTGGCAGCGCATGTCAATCTGACCCATTCATTTCCATATTTATTTTTTAGGGTTTTCATACTTTCTTTTGGGTCTTTTACAGGTTATTCTTCCTCTTGGAATATTTGGAGCATTCAGTAAAGTACATGAAAACTAGTGTGACAGACAGCGAAGGTTATTAGTCATCTTGATGACCTATGAAGACCAATTCTAGGCCTTTTTCCTAGAATAGGGAACCATTTGTTTCTTACCATAGCATCTATGGGTGCCCTCATCCTCTTACAGGAACTCCATTCTAGCCATATCACCTAGATTTATCTCCTGTGGGACCCCGACACAGTCGCTCCATCTTCTGATTTATCTAGTTACTTCTGTGACAGTCTACAATAATCAACTACTATCATCTAGGTTTTTTCCTCTTATTTTTTACACATTAGGGTTTACTATTTTATTTAACATATTTTCCTAGATCACTAGCATGTACTGTTTACTACATTTGTTTACTTTATTTACATCTTTTCATAGCTTTGATTAACTACTTCCATACTACCTGGTTTAGTTAATTTTAGTTAATCAACTATTATTTTTCATCACCTTTGTGCTTCACTTCATAACTCTCTTCCTCATACATTATCTTATTTTCAACTTATTCTTCTTACCTTCTCATTCTCTTCTCTTCTTGTCTCGACTTACTTTCTTCTTGTCTTACCTCTCTTCTCATCTTCTCTTTCTCCTCTTATTTAAATGGAACTCTAATGGCCAATTGAAATTTTTCTTCGTCTCAGAAACAAGTATGTTACGTTCTCTCTCCTTTATTGTATCTTTCATAAACTCACCCAAATTCTGCAGACCTCTCTTCAACTTTTGGATCTCTTCCCGCATCTTCAACTCTCTTTGTTTTACAAAGTACTTCTTTTTTCCCTCTTTTATCTTCCTTTCTCCCTCTTCTTGTTCTCTCTTACTATTCAATATCTCTATCAATGTCTTAGCCATACTTTATGTTGATTCTACTTCATCCTCATCATTTGTGTCATCTTATTTCCAAGGCCTAGTAGCCCTTGCTTCCATTAACCCTCCTCTCTCTCCCACTATTCTTTGCTTACTCTTTCTTTTTCATATTCTCATGTACTTGTTTTGACTGGACCTTTTCTTTCTCAGCTACCAAATCCTTTATCCACTATGTGCATTCTATATCCACGATGAAAGCCTAGTTTCAAGAATTTCTCTTCACTCATCTTCATTATAACTTTTCACTACACACTCACAATTTTTTTTAACAACAATAATAACTATATATTCAATATCAATGCCATTTTTTGATACCAAATGATGGAAATAAAAATTTATTATCAAATATATAACTGACTATAAAATCATTGAAAACATTAACTTCTCACTATCTCTATATTGGAGGATCTTCTATAAGCCTATAATGGCTAAAAATTATCAAAATAGCTCAAAACTTTCCTTTCTTGCACTATAACACCTTGAATGGTTTTTATACTCCCCATACACTACTCCTAACACTTTTCACAACACCATTATAATCATTAAATAGCTCATTCTCCATCTCAAATGTCCTTGATTCTAACTGTTCTCATATGTCTTATCTCCACTTCACTAGTTATCTAGTTCAAATATTTGTTTTGACTTATTAAGTCTTGCTAGTCCTTCCTCCATGTTCATAAACTCACATAACACTTAGAAAAAATGTAAAATTCATTCAAGAAATTTCAAATGCTTACCCAAACTCCTTTGTCTAAAACTTCCTACTAAACCCTTAAGAAAAGGTTGATGCTACAACCATTGGTAGGAGCATATAGGGCCACACATAAATTTATATAGGATTTATTACCTAAAATTTATCCATATATACATTCTCCTAAAGTTTCAGACTGCAAATCCTTAGGCAACTTATATTATCTTTCTTTTTGTAATCTTCCATTTATACCCTCACTAGGTCTTTGTGAGAAGATTGTCAAGCATAAATCATGTTACATAAAACTTCAAAACCGAATTGGAGAGGATTAAAGAACTAATTATGGTCCTTGACATGTGTACTAAATTTGACCTTTGAACTCAATGGCCATCTTCTACTTCCTTTGTAATGGAGCTTCTTAAACTAGGCCTTAGACTGGATTGCTCTGTCCTTGGGAAGACAGTCAAGTTTTCCTACAAATTTCTCCACTAAAACATTAAAATTATTATTCAATTTCCTTTTTGACCTCCCCGTTTCCATTAATACTATTTTTTGTAAAAAAATATTCTAGTTTGAGTGTCCTACTCTCATGCCATCACTTATCTTGATCGTAGCCCATAGTTAGGTGCAAGAGACAAGATTTGTGAACAAAAATTCTTGTAATTCAATTAAAACCTTAAAAATTTACATGAAGGAAGGTAATAACAAGGGGAAATATCTTATATTAATAGAAAGGAGAGGTTTTTTTTTAGTCTTCAAATACATCTTATTTCATCGAGTAGCCACTATGCATACAAGTGTTCTATGCATGCAACTCACAATACCACTGAGAAAATATTCCATTATCTCGTAAAAATCTCTTTTCATTTATTCCTTCAATCTCACACTCACCATATGACTTGAATCAACTCGCTTCTAAAGATAAAAGTTTCATTAACTCTACAATTACATGACTAAGACACATTACAGTAAGGTTTATTGAGGTTGTAAGTATGTCTATAACTAACAACTACCCTTATTCCTTGGTGAATGTTTATCTATTATTCCTAAGTATAGTCACAAAATAATGCACTTTAGAAATTATTTATCCCGGTCTCATACTTTTATTTAGAAGGTTCTTGAGTGAATAAGGAACTAATAAATCCCTGTCTTTTGGCCATCTTGTTTTATTTTATTTTGTTGTTATTGACTTCTTGCATCCATATATTAGTCAGCTTCTATCATCGCACATTATTTAGTCTCAAATAGGGATCCAACATTAATACTAGGGTGCCCATGGGCACCCTTGTCCCACCAGGGGCGCCCTAGTCCCTTTTACACTTTCCTGCCACTTTTTAGGATCTTTTTAGCCATTTGAGATGTTTATCTTTTTGGTGGTCGGCCATTTTGGTGTTAATTAAGAAATTAGATCAAGAAAACCCTATAAATATAAATTTATCAAACCATAATGAAGGACCTAGAATCATTTCACTACTATCATCCATCTAGAGTTACATCCATCTATTGTATTGGAGATTACTTGCATCCACATAGCTCCATCAAAATGTAGAAGGTTAGGAAATATAAATCAAAAACTTCATAGGGGAAGGGATTATATTATAATCAATACAAACATGCTATTACATTTTCTACATTTAACCATTGCTTGCTACTTCGCAAAGTACAATTGGCATAAGAGCACATAGGGAAAATTATGGACACACTCACCAATACTAAATTCGGGTCTAAAATATAGTGCAACGCTTAATTATTAAGAACGTTGTTGTGGCAGATGAGGTCATTCCAACCCATTCACTTACAAACACTCACCACAACTACATTTGAGTCTTAAATGTAGTGTAGAGATTAGTTAGTAAGCTCACTATTGTGGAAATTGAGGCCTGTCCGACCCATTCATTTGCATCTTTCTTTTTTTAGGGTTTTGATACTTCTCTTGGTATTCTAAAGGTCTTTACATCATATTGGATTATTGACCACAATCGGTACAGGATATCAAATCTGATGCAACATGGAGCGAGGTTTCCAGACCACCTCTCAGCCCTATATGATTCAGTTTTAGAGATTTTGCATACATAAGGTGCCCATTTTTTAGACCAAAGCAATCACAAGAGCCCCAATCCCTCTATAGGCACTCTAGTCTACCTAGATACTCAAAATCCATCCTTTTCAGAGATTTTGCATATTCATTTTTGCTTCCAGATTTTCCAGTCATCTTTGTAACATAATCTCGTGAGCATTTGTTATTTAGCTAAGTTATTTCCTCGTATCTCTTGTAGATTAAGGTTAGCATTTCCTTTTGCCTAGTTTCTTGTATCATTTACATACTTCTTTGTGATTTTTATCTACTTTATTTACATCTATTTATAGCTTATATTAACTATCCCCACATACTACATATTAGCTAATTTTAGTTAATCACTTTAGTGAACCCGACTAGCTCATTCACGTTTCTAGAATCTCCCTTCCTGCCTTCTCATTATAGGTTTTATCATAATTTTTTACATGGCTCACTCTCATGAGGAGTTTACTGAAGGTCATCTTAAGGCCATCAATGATCACCTTGTTGAGCATCACTAAGATTTAGATTTAATTTTGCATGTTTCTCATGAGGAAGCCACTAACCTTGTGGAAACTCACCACCTCTACAACCATACCCACTTCTTGGACTACTCAACCGCTTTCTTCTACTCTCCCACATATTTCTACTATTTTCATTTTTGTTCCTACTCCTACCAATAATTTTATTCCACCTTTAGTCTCCCATATACGTTAGGTTTCATCCGTTGGCAATCAATACTTAACTTCTCTTTATAATGACCTTCAAGCTCAAATTCATAAATTGCAGCAAGCCACTTCACATGCCTCACCATCCTAATATTATACCTTATTTTTGCATACACCATTCACACCTGCCATCTCTACTTATCCTCTTCCTCCTATCTTTTTCACCCCTAAGCTTCCCATTTTCAATGGGATTGGTGACCCGCAGGAGCATCTTAGATAATTTAATGTAGTTTTTCTTGATTTTATTGATGATCATATTCTTTTCGATAAAGTCTTTCCTCGTAGTCTCAATGATTATGTGATGTGATGGTTTTGCATCCTACCTATTCATTTGGTAACTTCCTTCACATATTTAGTTGATGATTTTATTACTTATTTATCCATCAATATTAGCTCTAAGATCTCTCATGCTAAGATAACACAAATTAAGAAGGGATAAAATCAAAACCTTGCCAATTACATTTTGTGATATAAGAACAATTTAGCATAAATGAAAAATGTTCTTGTGGACTCTTATCTTCAGGACATGTTCATTCAGAGACTTTTTCTGCCCCTACAAGAAATTGTTCTCTTCAAAACCTCTCCTTCATTCCATCAACTTTGTCATATTCTTAAGATTCATGAGACCAAACTCCTATCTATATGTGAGCTTAAATATCAAGAGCAAGCTTCACCCTCCACTCATTTTCCAAACAAGACACTATCAAACCCTTTGTAACCAAACCAACCGACACTAAAATCACTCTCAATGTAGCCACCCACACTAAGGAGGTTTAGTCACAGAAACCTCAACGCACATTTAGTAACCATCCAATGGCTCCAAATCATATATTGAATGAACTTCTTGAAAGTAATCTTATTAGCCTTCCCCCACCACTTGAGTTAGACCCATCATGAAAAAAAGGTAGGAACTACAATGATAAATTTTGTTGTGATTATCATCGATATGTAGGACATTCTACAAATAGCTGTTTCAAGCTCCGTACAATCATTCAAGACCTAAATGATGACAACAAACTAGAGTTTCCAGAATCTGCTAATTCTGCACCAAACAATGAAAAGGGTAAACTCAAGCTCTTTAAAAAAAATATCAACAAAATGACAAGACATCATCTGATTCCTCTGCTAATCATGCATATTACGTAATGCCTCCTCCTATGTTAGGAGCCCTTGATTTCTTAGTTTTTAACACTGATTCTTCACCACCAATCATTTCTTCCTCCATTATTGACTATCATTCTAATTTCACATCTCATCATTTACACATCAATACATCTATTGGCTTGACCTCCACAAAAAACACTAAGGTTGACCCATCATGGCCCACTAGTGGATGTTATATGTCATTGCTTAAGGCTATCAGTTATCCTCCATCACAAATTGAATACACTTCAACAAACCATTTGGATTTTTAAGCTACTAGTTATAATTGTTCCTCTTACTATGCTTATACCTTTCCTCATTAGAAACATTATTGAGGGATGTAATATTATTCTTGGTCTCAATTGGATTCTCTCATTCTCATTCTATTATTTCTATTAATCATTTACAACTTAAATTCATTTACAACAATCAAGCTATTTCTATTGATGGCTTCCCTCCATCTACTTCATGGTCGTCGTTTCCTCACATAGTAGCTAGCACATTACCTACTTCTTCTCGCACCTAATATTCTATGATGCTCAAGGAAAAATATTCTCCTAGCTCACCGATTTAATCATTTTCTACGCCCTTGTATCATTTTCTACCACCTCAGTTTATTCCAAGCATACCTTATCCACCGATGCACTCTACATCACCTAAATATCCATCACTAACACATTATGTCACACCATGAACTTCTTCACATTTGCACCCCTCGCATACACATAGACTTCAACATGACGCTTATCTTCCATAACACCAGTTATCCAAAATTCACCCCTCAAGGTAATTTTGATAACATGTACCAAATTCTTCAGTTCCGAGTAAGCACAATTGATTCAAGGCCCAAAATATTTTTTTGGGGTCCCTTTGGTATCTCTCTAACTTCCCCATCTAAGGAAAAATCCAACAAGCTAGAAAAAAAGTGAAAAAATAAAAAAAATGAAGTCGTAGGCTTGTTTTAATGCATATCCCGTCTAGAGGTTGCGGGTCATACTAGTGTGGATCATACCAAGGTTTGTCGTACCAGGTTTGGGGCCGAAATACAAAAGAATCAGCAAAATAAAAAAAATTCATCCTAAGTGGTCTGCGGGATAGTTAGGACACAGGGACGTGCAAAGCCGAAATGGCTATAGGCAGTGAAAATCGGAAAAAGTAGAAGTTTTTGTTCCCGTGCTTTGGGACAGCCAGGACAAAAGTATGCATGAGATGTGAATCAGTCGATTTGCTGAAAGTTAGTCTATTGTGCGTTGTATGGAGATTTTCATCTGGGATAGTAGGGACAAAAATACGCGCGGGACGTGCAAAGGTGAAATCACCACACAAGGAGCTAAGCTAAGTGGATGTTACTGATGTGGAAGTCAATAGCCCAGTAAACAGTAGATGCATAGGGGAAAGAAGGCCTGAATCAGCCAATGCAGAAGAATGTGTCGAGGACAGCCCAGACACACAGACCTGATTTTTCTGAAATAGCCGCAGCAAATAGAAAAGTCAAAGTTTGACCTCCCGAACTTCAAACGGCCATAAATTTTGACTCCGAGCTCTGATTCTCATAAAGTTGGACTTTCTGAAATGAGCATGACATCCTCTTAGTTAATTAATGTTGATTCCTGTCAATTGACAAAAAATGCCTGCTAGACCCAAAATAGATGCTCGCACTCAGAAGGTCATAACTTTTGCATTTCTCAACAAAATCACACAAAAGTGGTACAATTGTTATCGTATGGCTTTGATACTGACACACAACAATCAAGAAATTATGGATTTGATGAGAAATTGATGGGGATTTTTCATAAAATGTGGCTAGGTTCATGACAGTGTTTTATTTGGTAGTTGGGAGTGCAATTAAGAGGCATGGTCATCATTCTTTCACTGTTGCAGCACTTGGGACAGTATGGGGAGCCGTTTTCAAGTAACATTCAATCATTTCACTCCATTTAATGCCTCTTACAAGTGGTTGAAGGACAGATTTCAGGATTTCCATTTTCCCCTTCTATCTCTCTCTCTTCTCATTCTTCTATAAATTGGAGTGTTGGGATCATTGTAAGAAGAGGTAGTTTTATTATAGCAAAGCTCTATCAAAATTCATTTTGAAGGTAATGTACTACAGGCCCTTATAGTGGACTCATTGCATGGTGATCTAGGCCCGTATCTTGTAATAGATTGAACTATGCATATCATGAAGCAATAAATATCCAGTTTGTGGATGCATCTTCCCCTGCTGTGTTTGTTTGCAATCTTCTTACCCTTTCAACCTTCATTACAAAAATATTGTGTCTATCTTTATGCTCTTACAAGGACTCATTATTATTGTGCATGTATGAAATATTGTTGTGAATGCATTTGCCAGAATATGGAGAACTGTTATCACCCCTTCTAGTATGCATTTTACTTCTGTTTTTCACACATAGGATGACTACTCTCACCCCCCTCCTCTGGTGTATCACTACTTTAGTGTAGGCTTAAATTTTATGCATTCTCTCTCCTTGGACCCTTGGAATGTTAGATTTGGAAAGATAGCTTTTTGCATTAGAGTATATTGTGGTAGGTAGTTTAGGAGTAAGAACCAGCTTTCTCTGGAGGTCTATCTAAAGTAGCAAGTCCCATAACTTGGAGATAGTACCCATGTTATCCAATCACACTCTGAGCTGAAGCATATGCACTTGTGTAAACATTAGGGTGATGTGATTTGGTGATAACACCACCACTATTAAAACATGTTCATACGCTTTCACCTCCTACATTAGATGGAGGATCTCCTTCCTTCACCTTCATTGAATAATTCATTCATTCATACGCACTTGGGGGGAGAAAACTTTACCTCCCCCTCAACTTCATCTTCACATAGTAACACTTATCCTTTTCACATTCTCATATATTCATCTCCTCATATTAGGAATACACATCATACATTATAGAATCATTACCTGATGACACACTCTTGTGCTTCAGTTCACACTTGACTATTGAGGGATTAGTACACATTAACCCAACCCACCACACCATCGATATTGCACATTAAGTTTCATCACACATTAAGTGTCATACAACATACTCTCGACACTTAGTCTACAAAACATTGACATTTACATATTTACACATCTTACATCATATTAGTCTTCATTATACATACTTGCATCTAGCATTCCAGTTTATTCCTCATACATACTAATTTTAGTCTACTTCGTACATTACATCTTATACATCATATGTTATACATTCTACACTTCTTTCATTTAGATTATACATATCATGTATTCACATGTCCTATTCATCATGCATTTTACACATTCTACTCATCATGTGGTCATCACCTATACTATATTTTTTTCTATGCACTACACTCACCACCATATGATGCACTTCAGTTCCTCGGTCTATACTTGAATGCTGAGGGTTTACAAACTAAATGGAAGTAACACTCATTACACATTTACTATTCAAAATTTTACCATCTAACATTTCCAGCCTCGTGATATATGATTTTGGCTAAATAGTCACCTATTCTATCATTTTGTAGTGGTATACAATTTAGGTAACGTCACCACTCCCTCTTTTCATTTTGTAATGATATACACTTATGACTAAATCATCACTCATCCATTCATCTTCTAGTGATATACTCTTAGGCTAAATCATCATTTACCCATTCATCTATTCATGATATACGCTTTGGCTATATGGTTCATGCACAAATCATTTCTAGGTCACATCTCATCACTACACCTACACATTCACCACAACGCATTGGACAAAAAACACACTTAGATAATTTCCTGATGATGTAATCTAGTTTACGGTTCATTCTTGAATGTTAAGGGGAAAAAAAAATGGACCTCACTGGATACATTTCCCTTCACTTGGGGGGCACACAGCGCCTATGACTCCATTTTTCATTCGATTCCATCCATCCACAACATGCTACATATTATGGTTTTCTTACTCTTGCTTACTTGTGCTTGTTCATGGTCACTTTTCTACTCATGCTAGTTAGATTTCTTGTATGTAATTTATATATATCATGCACACATGCATGTTCACGTCTTTTTCTAGTCATGATCATAAATACATGTCTCTTTCATGTAACATGGATGATCATTTTCTACCTTTCCTACAATGGTTGCTGGGTGTATCCAAATTCATATCTTCTAGGTGATATTGTTTCATTTCATACTTATCACTTTACATTACATCATTATACATACTTTTGACATACTAGTATCTTTCTAACATGAAAATGGGTTCTTCATGTGAAACATTTGTTATTGAGGGATATTTTCTACCATGCTTGTTTGTTACATTGTCTGTCTTAGTATGCTTCTTTTTTGTAGGCCTTTCCCTTTATTTGGTGTGCACATTTATTTTTTGTTTTTAGCCATGATGGCCTTATGTGTCTTTTGACACCATGAGTGATGTCCCATGTTTGATAACCTCTTAGTGTGGCTTACTTTTCTTGTTATGTGTTTACATTAATTTTCTTGGTATCCTACATATTTTTTGCATACTTTACACTTATTTTCTACATGCATGTGTTTTTTTAGTAAAACTTGACCTGGCTAGTCATCCTTGTTTGTGCATGCCTTGGTTTCTATCAAGCATATTTCATTCCCCCTGCAAGGTTATAGTTTTAGAGTACACGTGGTTGGTTCACTATTGGGGCCACATTATGCTATCAGTAACATCGCATTTGCCCCAAAAGAGTGGGGAAATTTTTTACATTCTAACACAATTCATTTACACCATTTATGTTCAGTTCACTTTTTACCCTTAGCATTATGGGTTTACATACAGTGAGTTCAGACAAGTATATGAACTCCATACATAACAGATTTTATAGGACATGGTGTCCTTAGCATTCGAGGGAGTAGTTAATGGTTTGAAGATACAATGAAACTCCTCCCAATAATTCTTCTACCAACGGAATTGGTTCGCCTAAAAAATAAGGACAATAAAAATATCTTTTCACACACATTTTAGGTAAGCAGTGAAAGGTTAGAGGATATAGAACATTTCATCTCTATACATCTTTTTCCCATGGCATCAGATCACCCAAAAAACACCAATAGTATAGCATAGCCTTATACACCCTTTCTCTCCACACGTAGTAGGTGCACCTATTCCATTTACACTTTTCATTTATGTAATTTACTTTTTACATGTGTTTTTACACATACATACATAGATATTTGACTACTTGATCAATTTATCCTTGCAGGTCCTGCCACATGCAAAATAAGTAGTCGAATGGGGGAAACAAGAAGCAATAGCAAAAATTATGCCAACAACAAAATTCACAACAACACACATCGGCATCACCACACGTGGTCCACTCTAAGTTCACTCTCATCAATTTCCTACACATTTTCATCTTTAGTTTCAACACTCCTCCATCTTCATTTCATTCCACACTTTTTCTATTCCTTCTGTATGTTTTCACTACATTCTTCATGGACATCAGGTATGCATCTCTATCTACTTTATGTTACCAATATTTATGCTCACCAACATAAAGTGGGGGAAACATGTACTCACAAAATCATGCACTTTAGACATTGTTTATCTCGGTATCATATTATTCTTTAGAAGGTTCTTGAGTTAATAAAGTAATAATTAACCCCCATCTTTTGGCCATCTCAATTTATTTTATTTCATCATTACTGACATCTTACATCCATATGCCAAGTCAAATTCTGTCATCTTGCATTATCTTAGTCTCGATTAGGGCACCTAGATTAGTATTCGTGTGAACATGGGTACTTTGGTGCCACTAGGGGTGTCTCGGTCCCTTTTTAACTTGTTTTCCACTTTTTTTTGCTCTTTCTATACGTTTGAGATATTTATCTTTTTGGTGGTTCGCCATTTAGGTGTTAGTTGTGTAATGAGATCAAGAAAGTGCTATAAATTTGAAGTTATGATACCATAATGAAAGACATAGCATCATTTCACTACTATCATCCATCTAGAGTTGCATCCATCTATTGCATTGGAGATTAATTACATCCACATAGGTCCATCAAAAGGCTTAAGGCTAGGAAATCTACATCACACACTTCATAATGGGAGGGATATTGTTTTATTCCATGTACACATGCTATTAAATTGTCTACATTTAGCTATTGTTCTCTACTTCAAAAAGTTTGATTGGCACAAGAGCACCAAGGTCATAGTTTACACACAATCACCATAACTATATTTGGGTCTGAAATGTATTGCAATGTTCATTTATTAAACCCACTTATGTGGTATCTGAGGTCAGTTTGTCCCATTCATTTACATATTTGTTTTTAGGGTTTTGATACTTCTCTTGGTATTTTGTAAGTATTTACATCATCTTAGATTATTGATGAAACTCAGTACAAGAAATGGAATCTAATGTGACACGTAATGAGAGTATCAAACCATCTCCCATCCTTGTGAGATTCAATTTCACAGTTTTTTCATAGACTAGGGTGCGTAATTTGTAGAGCAGAGCACCTACATGAACTCCAGTCCCTCCCAAAGCACTCCACTCTAGCTAGATACTCTAGATCCAACCTTTTCGGAGCTTCTACATAGTCATTATTGCTTCCATATCCTGAAGTCATCTCAGTGAAACAGTCCCACAAGTATCTGTTATTGAACTAGTTTTTTTCCTATTCTCTCTTGCAAATTAGAGTTAGCATTTCGTTTTTCATTTTTACTTAGATAATTCACATACTTCATTATCACATTTATCTATATTATTTATAGTTGTTCATATATTATATTAACTATCCCCACATTTTACATATTACTTAATTTTAGTTAATCATTAAGGGTATTGTGTACTAAATGAGAATTCCCAAATCTCAAACCTTCAGGTTCCACATACTCTGCACGTGAAAACTCCCTCAAATACTCAGATCAAGTTATAGGGTACACTACTACAGTTGAATCTTACTCAAGAAAATTGTTCACACTTTGAATAAGTATTCTCAAGAACTACTAAAGACACCAAGCCATTGTTTATATCCCTTCAAAGGCATGAAATGATTTGTTATACAAGTTTAGTCATTTACTGAGGATGTGTACCATTTTGGGTAGAGTTCACAATTTACATAACCTATATTAACACACACAATTGACATTTTTACAAGATTTGTCACAAATTCTCATCATAGTCTAGCTATAGCTTTTAATCAAACATGCCCAATATCTCCAAGAACATTCAACCATCATAAAGACATTCACACACTTACAAGAATAAAAATGCATACATAAAACAATATTATTTTCCTTTCTTGAAGCTTAAAATTTATTTCCATTCAAATGGGAAGGCCTACAATAATTACATCAACTTGATTAATACCCTCTTTACCTGTATTAGCTTGAGATTCCCGACTTGGAAGGTTAGTTATAACACAATGCATAATGAGATATCACTTTTTAAAAGTTACCCTTATCTATAATACCTCTTACTTACATAGAATAGGTCTTCTAGGACATATGAATTCTAGTTACAAATCTTATGAGCTTCAAGTGCACAATAAAAATTCCTAAAACCCACTAAAGTTGACCTTAGAATTTTGAATCTAGGATTTAGGATAGAAATTCCCTATTTGAAACTTGAAAGGTCTAGACACCAAATTAGATAACCAAACCCCACCTAATGACCTATAACACACTTTCAACATACTAAAAATACAAAAATATTGTCCTTACGACTTATTTATAGGATGCTCCTACATCACATGTTATGTCTTATTTTTAGATAAATTCAAATAAAACAACAAAAATATATTCTGTAGGCATGCACAATCTACATTAGAATTATAGTCTCCAATTATATTTTAGGATTCTCTATTTAGATTTGGTTGTTATTTTTAGCAAAATTATTTATGTATAGTGTGAAGAAACTGCATTATCTGTAGATGTATAACAGAGGCATATAAACGTGTAGATATAAGAATGTAAACTTCTAAAGCTTTGACAGAAGATAATATTTTTAAAAAATTATACATAATAGTGGTGATTTAAGCAAATAAGTTTTTTTACTATAATTTCATTTTAATTTTTTTTGTTCTTTGTTGTTTAATAATTGCAATTTGTAAAAATTGGTATCAAATCATTGTTTCTTAGTAGGTTTCAAATTTTATAGTTAGCTACGAATTCTACATTTGGTGTATGTTTATGAGGTTTGCAGACACCTCGGTTTAATGAAAATAATTATGAGTATTGTTCATTAACAATGAGGACACTATTCATATTCTAGGATGTGTGAAAGATTGTATAGAATGGGTACATAGTTCTTGTCATTGCAACAATGAATACTGCACTCCATAGAAAGAAAAATATACTCTAAAGGAATTACAAAAGAAATAGGAAAAAAAAATATTTTTTATATTCATTGATCAATGCATGAATGCATCCTTCCTAGAGTGGCAACATCTAGTCAAGAAAAAATAATATGGGACACTCTCCATGTTGCATATCAAAGTAAGGAGAAAGTAAAAACCGCCAAACTACAATTAATTTGATGATTTTTTGAAAATATTTCAATGAAAGATTCAGATTCCATAGAATCATTCTTTACTCTTGTGGTTGGCATAGTCAATCAAATTAAATCCCATGATGAAACTTCAAAAGACAGGAGGATTATTTAAAAATTTATTAGAATTTTACCTCATAAATTTGATTGTTTGGTAGTTTTTATTAAAGAAACTAAGGATATAAGTCAATTTCAATTGATTAGTTGCGTGCATCACTAATAAATCATGAACATAGGTTGAATAGATTGCATGCAGTTTTAGATTAATATTTTTCATCTCAGACATCATTAATTCAAGGAAGAGGAAGAGGAAGGTAATACCCTAGAGGCAGAGGAGGAAGTTCATCTAAAGGACGTAGCAATGGTTCTCCAAACTCAATTCGAAGAGGAGAAACTAAATAATATAATCATAATTAGATTTCTAGTCAGAGATAGGATGTGTCTCATGTGCAGTGTCACTATTGTAAGAAGTACAAGCATTCTTCTTATGATTTCAAGAAAATAAGTATGACTAGAACAAGAAGAATCAAAATCAGGTTGAAATCCCTACTCCAAGTTCCATGTTTATTGCATGTATAAGGATTTATGAAGCAATACCTTGTTTATCACCTATTGAATGTAACCTATCACAAGAGAGTCGATGTGATTTATGGTATTTGGATTATGGTTACAGTAATCACATGTCAAGTAACTTAGATTTATTTTTCATTTTGGATGAGTTAGTGAAGAGTAATTCTATTCTTGGGAATAATAATACAATGTTTTAAAAAGGAATAGGAACATTTAGTATTCTAACTAAAAATGAGGAAAAAAATATTATGCATAATGTTTACTATGTTACAGGTTTGAAGCACAATATTATGAGTATTAGACATTTGGTACATGAAGGACTTAAAATTTATATTGGAGAAAGTGAATGTGTAATTGTGGAAAAATACCCTAGTACTCAATTGATTGTAAAATTGAAGATGAGGAGCAATAGAATAATTCCCTTAAGAATGGTTCATGCAAAAAAAAAAACCCATGAAGGATGATTCTGTGGCCATGGCTCGATCTTGGGACTTGCACCTACTTAGAGCCACTACTAGGGAACCCCAAAATATTTTTCCTTCATGGGTTGAGTGGGATTCATAGCTAGCGATCCCTGAGGATTTGGTGGATAGAGCAAGGAACAGTCTCAAGTGTGTAGTTGTAGGAAGATATAGTGGATTGAGGCCTACTATTTATTTTGTTAGGGAATGGTGCAAGAGGAAATGGTCCTATAGGTTGAATGTGTGAGCACTAGTAGGGGATAGCTTCCTCCTTTACTTCCGAAAGGATCAGGATTGTTAATGAGTGCTCACTGAAGGACCTTGGTTTTACAGGAAATTAACTCTCAAAATTTGTAGGTGGTGCCTTGGGATGAAAACAGATTACTCTTATCCATGCCTCCCCATGTGAATCTTCCTTCCTAGACTAACCTCTGGAATTATGGGATCCATATTTATTCTTAGGCATTGTCAAGTCTAGGGGGTGTTAACTATTGTGGATGTTGCGACGAAAAAATGTTCACAATTAATCTTTTCCCATTTAATAATTAATGTCCTTTTTGGAGGCCATATTCCAAGAAAAATATTTTTGAAGACGTCAAAATACAAAGTTGAATAGGAAACCATTATAGAGAAATTAAGGGTTATTCATGAAACTGGTAAACAAACTAGTTTTGAGGTGTCATCTTGTTGTAGTGAATTAACTGCTCTCATAGATGGTGAAGCTTGGGGCTTATCCTAGACCTGAGGCTCTACTGGAGGTTATCTTACTAATTAAATCTCTAATCACTACATAGGATAATGATGACAATTAGGAGATTTATGTGGAAGAGTTGTGTGATAACATCAAAGGAGATAAGGAAGATGGTGAAGTCATGGCCTGCAATTTAGAATAGCTACATGTTACCTGTGTGGAGGCCATGTGGTTCAATTAGGTTTTCAGGGTATCATCGGTGTAAAGATGTGGTTCACCCAGTTCAAATTAAAATTTTGCAATAAATGCCTCTCTTGGGAGGTCGCAGGTGTCAGGTTTGAAAATAATGAACATTGTTGGAGAATGTAGTTATGAAATTTTGTAAAGGGCGGGGGTGACCCTCATAGATAATCCCTCTTATGATGTATTGACCATTGGTAGTGGAGGTGACATGGGGAGTGAAACAATGGGGACATTTTAAAATTTTGAATGCAATGGAAGGGATTCTCAAGAAGTTAATGCAAAAAAAAAATTAGATTGAAGGAGGATTTTAGGCACAAGGAGGTAGGAACTTAATGGTGGATCTCAATGACTCATCAAACCCCAGGAATGATGGAGGTGGGTGGAAGGTTGTCCAACCCATAGATTAACGTAATACTCATAGTAATTCCCAGGGTGTTGTCGGTTCTTGATGAACTTCGTTTCGGGGTCTTGTAGACCTTTTTCCTTTTTTATTTGTTTAACTGGGACCTTTTATGGTCTGTTGTATAAGGTTTCCACTAGTAGAGGCTTTCTTACTTGGTTTTAAATTCTTTGTAAGAAGTTTTTTTGGTCCCTTCAAAACCAAATTTTTTTTACCTTATTCGAAAAAAATGAAAAAAGAGAAAATTACATTTGTTTGTAACCAAACCAGTAGCTCATTTTTCATCTAAGTCCTATAATAAGCCAAATAATTCTTGTACTAGTCCAAACCAATCCTACGTTAGGTCCTATGCTCATGAAAAAAATTTCATGCAGTAAGGTAAATGAGTCTCGTGTCAAGTCCTGTGATAATGTAAGTGAGTCTTACACCAAAAAAAATGAGTCATGTGCTACTGTAAGTGATTCCTGTGCTCAATCCTATGCCAATGCAAATGAGTCCTACTTTAATGCAAATGATTCTTGCGCTACAATATTTTAATCATGCAATGATTCCTATGTTAATATATCCTATTACTGTGCTCATGGAATCCAATTACCTTTAAATTCATTAGTGAAAGATTAATCATGGATTTGGCATCTCAAGTTTAGACATTTAAATTTTAGAGGTTTGAATTTATTACAAGCAAAAAAAATGGTAAAAGTTTTTTTTATTCAATTTTTCCCATCAGGATAAATTGGATAAGCATTTCCCCATAGAGAAAAAATAAGAGATCAATTTGGCTAGAGGGAGATCACACTTAGAGATTGACCAAACATCAAGCAAGTTGAGCACATTAGAGAGGAGTTCGGGAAATGAAGAAGCTCTAAATTCTGAAATTCAGACTTCGGAGGTGAGGGAATTCTGAGGTAATCCGAAGTGAAATTAAGGGACTCGGAAAAAAGAAGTGCAAAAAAGGAGCGTGAAGTCTGAAACCTGAAGATGAAAATTCAAACTTTGGGGTTTCGGAGTTTTAGAGGTTTCACGAGATTGTTTTGAAAAGTACCATGCAGAGAGGAGAAAATTTTAAAACTTGAAGTATAAAATTAAAACCTTGGGCTTTTGGGAGTTGAAGTTGGATACGGGGTTACACGGATGAACAAATGAAACCTCAAAACTTGAAACCTAAAAATTCGAGGTCTTGAACCCTAAAAATACAAAGGTCTGAAATGTGAAGTCTCGATTTTGGACTTGGGTGTTTCAAAATTTCATAATTTATCACTCAAACAATGAATAATGTCATACAACATGGTCTCAAAGTCCAAAATCTAAAGTCTGAATTTCACACTTTGGAGGTTTGGCATTTTAGAACTCTCGGGCCATCTTGAGCGATGAATAGTACCATAATCTCCGAAGTGGAAAATCCCAAAGTTTTGAATCCCAAAAGTCTAAAATTTCATATTTCAGAGGGTACAATGCAGGTTTGGAGTCTGAAAAGGCATATTAACCACAAAAATTTATTACAATATGGCACCCTCATCTTCATATGGCCATAAATTTTGATTGGGAGCTTAGATCTGCACAAAATATGACTTTTTCGAAATATAGTCTGTCATTTTAGAGGGTGTTTGTAGAATTCTCACCTACCATAATGATGAGGTATGGGCTTCCTTTATTCTCCAAATAGGAAGATTATATAGAGGTATGGGTTTTGCAATGACACCAATAATTGTTGTACGAGATTTTAATGCATCTTTGGGTGGTTGAAGAAAGATTTCAAATTCCTTCTTTCTCTCTTTCTCTCATTCTTCCTATATATTGTAAGGAGGGGCTCATTTGAAAATGTTGGAAAAATTATATATGTCCCTCCCTTCTTTCTTTTTTGTTAGAGATTTGTGGAGATTTCAAACCTCCCTATTGAAATTGTAATGCAAAATTTGTTCCTTTTTCCCTAAATGTGATGTATTGTATCAACTTTCAAAGCAACAAAATCAGATCAGTGGATTCTTCAAACCCTCTTCTTGTTATATTGTAACCTTTGATATTTCATTATACGTAAGGTTATTGTGTATTGTTGGTTTTCTCATTACAAGGTCCCGGTAGTGTTGTGTTTATTATGTAGGTTGTTCAACATCCTTCTAAGTGTATCACCTTCCCATAGAGTAGATTTTATTTTCATGCATTTTATGTATCTCTTTCTCCTTGGAAATATTATATTAGGGTTAGATATGCAACTTTCTACACTTCAGAGTAGTTGGCACTAGGATAGGATAGGAAGCTAGCCTTCTCCGGAGCGTTTTCCCAATGAAAAAGTCCCAAACTTTGGGAAAACATCCATGTTATGAAATCACACTAACAATTTCAATCTATTGAGTTACAAAAAATTAGGGATGTTGTGATTAAGCATCAATATGTTTTTATTTAATTTGGAAATTAGAGAGGGTTTATTAGTGTTGTATTTTGTGGAGGCAACTCAAAGAGTCTTTCTATGTTGGAAAAATAACAAGAATAAGTTTTCCACTTGAAATTGTTCACTTAGATTTATGTGGATCTACATACAACAATTCTATTAGAGGTTTTTCAATATTTATGTCAGTCATTGTGATGACTACGGAAGAGAAATGGGTATTATGTTTGCTGAGAAAAAAAAAATAGATGTTTTTATGTATTTCAGCATTGAAGGCTTAGTGGAGGAAGAAAAGGGATACTAGATCAAATTTCTTGGATACACAGAGGGAAGTGAGTGTGTTTGTAATGCTCTATAATGTTTACAAATGCAGGTATACATTTACAATAGAACCATGTGGGGAGTGAGGGAGGAGGAAGAATAGATCCATAATTGAAATGGTGAGGAATTATGCGAAGGATAAACATCTTCCAAATTAGTATTGGGAAGAAGCAGTAACAACGGAGGTTTAATTTCTTTTTTTTGGTTGTGTGGAAATATACAATGTTCTTATGAGGTAAGAAATAAGTGAGGAAAACAAAGAATCTAAAAGTGTTATTTGTTGGATTATTAAGATAATTTAAATCATAAAAAGGTGTATACTACATTTACTAGAAAGGTTTGTGATCAGACAGAGAGATGTATTTTTTTTAAGAAGCATGGGAGTGTAAGTATAAAGAGAATAATTAATATAGCAGTATGTGTATTTATTTCCTCATGATGTAGGCCGATGAAAAAACTATTAGAACATGAAGTTAGTTTATCTTCTTCAAACTCTTTGACATGCATCGAAAATTTATAGCATTAAGCTACAAACTCCATCTATATTGAGGGGTACCCAATATCATCATCCTTAGCCATGCAAGAGACTATTAAAAGAACACTAGAAGGAAAATCTACCACAAAATATTATGTCATCTATACCCCTTTGTAGTGGAAAACAAAGATTCCTTAGTATATTTATAAAGTTGATACAACTACATCTTATCATTTATTGTATTGTTTTGTAAAAATCACGATCGCAATGTCACATTTGAATAAGTTATGAACAATGATGTTTGGGCCAGGCCATAGATTATGAAATAAATTCATAGAGAAAATTAGACATGGGGTTGGATCTTCCAAAATTAAAAGAAGTATACGATGATGTGAGTTTAATGAGCAAATCTAGTGTGATGGGAAAAGCATGGAAACATAAAGCCAAAGTATTCTAAAGAGGTTTTATTTATAAAAATATGGGGGGGGTATTCAATGAAACTGTTTACACGAGTTAGGATGTTTATATATGGTAATAATCATTTTTGCAGAAATATAGAACTCAAAAAAGTTCATATTATTTACAAATATAAAATAAGCAGTCTTATGGTTTATTTCAAAAGGCAGTTTATGTGAATCCATCTAGAATTCTATTCTATTTAAAGTCATGAAGCACCTAGAGCATGGATTACATTAAGAAATGATTTTTATTTGATACAAATAGATTCATTGGAAAACATATCCTTCCTTTTACATCAAAGATAAATGATCAAGGTAATATTTTTTATTTCTTTTAGATGTGGATGTATAACCATTACTGTAAATCTATCTAAAATTTATGAAATTCCCGTGATGTGATGTAAAAATAATGTGAGATGATAATTCTGTCTCTACACTAATGGTTTGGATATGTAGTTCAAAATGAAGATGGGTTTTTATTTCACAAGAAATGTATGTTAATATGATGTTTTGATATATTTAACATGTTAAATTGTAACAAAAATTCCAACACTGTTGCGTAGTTTGGTATAGAAAATAAGATTCACAATAGAAAATATGGAAAAAGGGACTTTGAGGTATGTATCTCTAAAATTAAGAATCATGGAATTATATTCAAAGGATAGATTTCAAACGTATTAAGTCATTACATAGTGATAGTGTCTTGTTAGGTAGGATGACATGGAAAATCACATCCGGCTATACATCTTACTTTGGAAAGATTATATTAATGGGCCTCAAAGAAACATCCCTAATCATCATGCCAGGAAAAAAAATTGCTCAAGTGTAAGCCATGCACAGGGATTTGGCATGACATTGAGGAAGGAGAAGAAGGACATGATATAAAAAGGTTACAACATCAAGTAGGAGGTAATGACCAAAAGTGGAGAGGATTCAGGACTTAGTGATTTTGTAGATTATAGGTAAAAACAGAAAAGAAGGATGGAGGCTAACCAACCAAGGGAAAAAATAAAATGTAAATAGGGGCCAAAAAATGGATTTTTTTCACGGAGGAACATACATATCTAGACATGAAGGAGGCTATGAATAGGTTAAATGAAAAATATTATTCATATGATAATCTCATATTAGTAGTTTATAAATCATTCATTGTAGTCTATTTTTGCATGCATATTCCAAGAACAATATTTTGAAGACGTCAAAATACCAAGTTGAATAGGGAAACTATTATAGAGAAAGGAAATGAAGGGATTCATGGAAACTAGTGAACAAAAATAGTTATGAGGTGTTATCTTGTTAAGTGAATTAACTACTCTTCACTAATGGTGAATCTTGGGGCTTATCCTAAACCTGAGGCTCAACTGGAGGTGATCTTGCTAATTGAATCTCTAATCACTACATAGGATAATGATGGACGGTGAGCAGATTTATGTGAAGAGTGTGTGATAACATCAAAGCAGATTAAGGAGGATGGTGAGGTCATGGCCTACAATTTAGAATAAGATACATGTTACCTTGTGTGTAGGCCATGTGGTGCAATTAGGTTTCCTGGGTATCCCCAGGTGGCAAGGACGTTGTAACCGGGTCTTGGGTCAACTAGTTCAATTAAAATTTTGCATTAAATGCCCTTCTTGGAATTCCAGGTCGGTTTGAAAATAATGAAAACATTGTTGGAGAATGTAGTTATGAATGTTGCAAAGGTGGGGGTGAATTATTATATTTTCAGAACCACCTAAATATGATGTACTAACCATTGGTAGTGGAGGCGGGGACATGGGGGAAGTGAAAAAAAATGGGGACCATTTAAAAATTAATGCAATGAAAGGGATAATCAAGAAGTTTTATGCGAAAAAATAGATGAAGGAGGATTTTAGCGGAAGAAGGTAGGAGGTTAATGGTGGTCTCAATGGACTCATTAGACCCTAGGAATGATGGAGCGTGGTGGAAGGTTTTCCAACCAAAAAATTATCGTAATATCGTAGTAATTCCTAGCGTGGTGTCGGTTCTTGATTGAACTTTGTTTCGGGATCTCGTTAGAGCTTTTCCTTTTTTTATTTGGTTTAGTTGGGACATTTTATGGTCTGTTGTATAAGGTTTCCATGGTAGAGGTTTATTAATGGGTTTTAAATTCTTTGTAATAAAAAAAAATGTCCCTTCAAACCAAAACACCCCCCCCCAATTTTTACCTTATCCAAAAAAAATGAAAAAAGAGAAAATTAAATCTATTTTACCAAATAATAGCTTCATGTTTCATCATAAGTCCCTACGCTAATCAAATAAATCCTACAATATTCCAAACCAATCCTACGCTAGGTCCTATTCTCTGCAAACAAATCAGCACTAGTAATTGAGTCCGTTCGAGCCCTATGATAATATAATTGAGATTACACCCAAATAAATGAGTCTGTGCTCAACTATGCAATGACAAATAATTCTTAGGCTACAATATTTAATCATGCAGATTCTTTGTTAATATATCTTAAATCCTATGCTCATGGAATCCAATCACCTTCCTAGTCATTTGGGACATATTAATCATGGATTCGGATCTCAGGTTTAGGACATTTAAAAATTTTGGAGTTTGAATGTTTAATGGAACATATATGGGTAAACGGTTTTTTATTCAGTTTATCCCTAGGATATAAATTGGAAATTAAACATTTCCCCATAGAAGAAAAGAAAAAAAAAATATCGATTTGGCTAGGTGAAGTCACATTAGAGATTGACCAACAACAGGAACGCGGAGCACCATTAGAGAGGAGTTTGGGAATGAAGAAGCTCTACTAAAGTTTGAATTAAGACTTCGGCAGGGTGATGGCATTCTAAGGTAGGCCGAAGGAAAATAGGGGACTTGGAAAAAAAGAAGCGCATAAAAAATGAGCATGAAGTTTGACACTTGCAGATCAAAATTTCAAACTTGGGATTTTGGAGTTTAGAGGTTTCATAGATCATTGTGAAAAGTACATGTAGAGAGGGAGAAAACTTTTTAAAACTTGAATTATAAAATTCAAACATCGAGATTTTGGAGTTTGAAGTTGGAAGCAGGTTGACGGATATAAACAATTTTAAAAACCCCAAAACCTGACACCAAAATTTGAGATCTTGAACCCTAAAAATACAAAAGGTCCGAAAGGTGAAGTCTCAAATTCAGACTTGAGCGTTTCAAAATTTCATAATTTATCAACAAACAATGAACAATGTCACAAACATGGTCTCAGGTCCAAAAATATGAAGTATGAATTTCACACTTTGGAGGTTTTGGCTTTTAGAAACTCTCGAGCCACTGGAGTGATTGAATAGTACCATAATCTCTAAAGTGGAAAAAACCCAGAGTTTTGAATCCCGAAAAGTCTAAAATTTCATATTTTAGAGGGTTATGATGCAGGTTTGAGTCTTAACCGGCATATTAAACCAAAAAAAATTTATGTACAATAGGCACCCCTCATCTTATATGGCCATAAATTTTTGATTGGGAGCTTAGATCTGCACAAATATGACTTTTTGAAAATATAGTCTGTCATTTTAGAGGGTGTTTGTAGAATTTCACCATACCATAATGATGAGGTATGGGGCTTCCTTTTATTCTCAAATGGAAGATTATATTAGAGTATGGGTTTTGCAATGAACACCAATAAGTGTTGTACGCAGATTTTAATGGCATCTTTGGGTGGTTGAGAAAGATTTCAAACTCCTTCTTTCTCTTTTCTCTCATTCTTTCATATATATTGTAAGGAGGGGCTCATTTTGAAAATGTATGGAAAAATTTATATATGTCCCTCCTTCTTTCTTTTGTTAGACGATTTTGTGGAGATTTCAAAACTCCCTATTGAAATTGTAATGCAAAATGTGTCCTTTTTCCCTAAATGTGATGTTTGTATAACTTTCAAAGCCCAACAAAATCAGATCAGTGGATTATTCAAAACCCTCTTCTTGTTAATTGTACCTTTGATATTCATTCTACGTAAGGTTATTGGTATTGTTGGTTTTCTCATTACAAGGGTCCCGGTTAGTGTTGTGTTTATTATGTAGGTTGTTCAAACATCATTCTAGTGTATCACCTTCCAATAGAGGTAGATTTTATTTAATTGCAGTTTATGATCTCATTTCTCCTGGAAATATTATATTAGGGTTTTAGAATGCAACTTTCTACATTCAGAGTAGTGGCACTAGGATAGGATAGGAAGCTAGCCTCTCGGAGCGTTTTCCCAAAGAAAAAGTCCCAAACTTGGGAAAAACATCCATGTTATGAAATCTACACTAACCAATTTTCAATTATTAGTTACACAAAAAAAATTAGGGATGTTGGGATTAAGCATCAATATGGTTTTTTTTATTTATTGGAATAGAGAGGGTTTATTAGTGTTGTATTTTGTGGAGGCAACTCAAAGAGTCTTTTATGTTGAAAAATAACAGAATAGTTGTCCACTTGAAATTGTTCACTTAGATTTTATGTGGATCACATCAACAATTCTATTAGAGGTTTTTCAATATTTATGTCAGTCATTGTGATGACTACGGAAGAGAAATGGGTATTATGTTTGCTGAGAAAAAAAAAATAGATGTTTTTATGTATTTCAGCATTGAAGGCTTAGTGGAGGAAGAAAAGGGATACTAGATCAAATTTCTTGGATACACAGAGGGAAGTGAGTGTGTTTGTAATGCTCTATAATGTTTACAAATGCAGGTATACATTTACAATAGAACCATGTGGGGAGTGAGGGAGGAGGAAGAATAGATCCATAATTGAAATGGTGAGGAATTATGCGAAGGATAAACATCTTCCAAATTAGTATTGGGAAGAAGCAGTAACAACGGAGGTTTAATTTCTTTTTTTTGGTTGTGTGGAAATATACAATGTTCTTATGAGGTAAGAAATAAGTGAGGAAAACAAAGAATCTAAAAGTGTTATTTGTTGGATTATTAAGATAATTTAAATCATAAAAAGGTGTATACTACATTTACTAGAAAGGTTTGTGATCAGACAGAGAGATGTATTTTTTTTAAGAAGCATGGGAGTGTAAGTATAAAGAGAATAATTAATATAGCAGTATGTGTATTTATTTCCTCATGATGTAGGCCGATGAAAAAACTATTAGAACATGAAGTTAGTTTATCTTCTTCAAACTCTTTGACATGCATCGAAAATTTATAGCATTAAGCTAC
>CM034154.1:636956043-636974694 GCA_019776745.2 Taxus chinensis | reverse complement strand
ACATCTAACCAATAAATCTATCATATAACCCTATAAGTGTCATCAACATCATAAGAAATATATCAATATATGAATCTAGTCCAATTGGTGCTACGCACCCAAAATACCATAATGTCCATGAGGATAAAATATCATAGTAAAATGTCCCAAAATCTATCAGAGTCTCAATCAAAACATGTCTATGTATAAAGGAATCAACAGATAACTGAAGCTATAAAAACATGGGCACTACATCCCCCTCTCCTAGAATTAGACTTCCTCCTAGAAGTCATTGGAAGAGATAGGGATATCTAGCCCTCAATGGTGTAGCATCCTCTTAGGTAGCTGATGACTTTCCATATCGGTCCCACTGCACTCTAACCTGGTTCAAATCTCGACCCCGAAGGGAAAACCTCTGGTGTTCTAGTATGCATACGGGCTCCAATCTCCACTGCCCTCCGTCCTCTACCTGTAATGCCGACCAATCCAAAACATTAGAAACATCTGGTACATATATAAGAAGTACAGAAACATGAAAAACATCATGGGCCCATGCAAGGCGTGGTGGCAAAGCTAGACGGTAGGCAACTTGACCGATGACCTCAAGAATATCAAAAGGCCCCACAAAATGAGGTGATAGCTTAGAACCCTTTCCACATCGGATCAGACTCTTATGAGGATAAACCCTCAAGAAGAATTTGTCACCCGCAAGGAAGTGACGATCGATCCTCTTGGTGTTCGCATATCCCTTCTGGCATGCTCTAGCATGCTCAAGGCACTACCGAATCAGAGCAACCTCCTACTCTAAATCTTGAAGGTAAGCTGGCCCCAAAACAATCCAGCCATCTAGTCTGTCCCAGCTCAAAGATGTCCTGCAAGGTCGTCCATACAAAGCCTGATAGGGAGCCATGCCTATGGAGCTATGATAATTGTTGTTATAGGCAAACTCAACTAAATGCAAATAATCTTCCCACCTCTTTTGTTGGTCCATCACATACATCCTCAACATGTCCTCAAGAACCTAATTAAATCTCTCTATCTACCCATCTGTCTCTGGATGATATGACAAAATGAAATTAATCTGTGTACCCAAAGAATCCTGAAAAGAAGTCCAGAAAACTGATGTGTAAATGGTGTCTCTGTCATTGATGATCATCTTCAGAATCCCATGCAATCTAACAATTTCCTCCATGAACACTTTGGCGATGGCCTATGCATTATAGGTGACCTTGGTTGGCGAGAAATGTGCAACCTTGGTCAACTTATCCACAATGACCGTAATGGCATCATGACGATAAGAGGACATAGGAAGTCCTACTATGAAATCCATGGAGATCACATCCCATTTCCACTCAGGAATGTCATGAGGGTACAAGAGTCCTGCGGGATGAAAATACTCTGCCTTGACTCTCTGACACTCAAGACAACATGCTACAAAATTTGCTATGTCCCGATGAAGACCCAGCCAATAACATAACTCTCTCAAATTGGCATGCATCTTCTTCACTCCTTGATGTGCTGCATATGGGGCTTGATGAGCCTCAGTAAGGATGAAACTATGTAGATCACCTACCTTAGGCACATAAATGCACCTATGGAATCAAAGTAAACCATCTGACTCTAACATGCACCCTGAATATCTACCTTCAAAAGAACCCTGAGAATCCATCATCTACCTAGCACCCTCATAAAACCTATCCTCTGGAAGATGCTCAAGTATCCTGCCTCTCAAATCTGACTGCAGTGTCAAAGAAGCAAGCACATGTCGTTGTCTACTAAGTGCATCTACAACAAAATTTTCCTTTCCTTTAAAATTCTAGACCTCCATGTCATACTCACATAGGAACTCCATCCAATGCCATTGATGAGCATTGAGGTTCGGCTTAGAGAAGAAAAGTTGTAAGCTATAATGATTTGTCCTCAAGATGAAAGGTCTACCTAAAAGGAAATGTCACCAACGAACAAGTGCATGAACAACTGCTGCAAGCTCTAAGTCATGAGTAGGATAGTTAAGCTCAAAGTCCTTGAGCTTACAAGAATCAAAAGCAATAACCTGACACTCCTACATAAGAACTACTCCCAAACCCTCTAGTGATGCATTAGTGCAAACAACAGAATCCTCTGTCGGGTCTAGAACTGCTCAGATAGGCACCATGGTTAACCTTTCCTTAAGCAACTGAAAGGCCTGCTCACATTTTTCTGACCAATCAAACTTCTTCCCTTTCCTCTGAAGAGAAGTAATAGGGTGAATGATCCTAGAAAAGTCCTGCACAAACCTATGGTAATACTCTGCTAAACCCATGAAGCTCCTCACCTCAGTGACTGATGTGGGTGCTGGCCAATCCAAGATAGCCTGAATCTTAGAGGGATCTACGGAGATACCCTCGCTTGATATGATATGACCCAAGTATTAAATCTCTATCTGAAATAAGCTACATTTTTCCAAGTTTCCATACAACTTATGCTCTCTCAAAACCTAAAGTACCTATCTCAAATGCTCCTCATGTTACTCCTTAGAATGAGAATAAATCAATATGTCATCAAGGAACACTAAAAAAAAGTTATCCAAAAATGTCCTGAATACTCCATTCATGAGGCTCATGAAGACAACTGGGGCATTAGTCAAACCAAATGGGACCACTGTGAACTCATAATGCCCGTAACATGTGTGAAACGTTGTCTTATGAATGTCTGCATCTGAAATGCGCAACTGATGATACCCTGACTTGAGATTGATTTTGGAGAACACTCTAGCTCCCTACATTTGATCAAACAAGTCATCAATCCTAGGGAGTGGATAACGGTTCTTTATGGTGACCTTATTGAGTTGTCTGAAGTCTACACAAAGTCTGAGAGAACCGTCCTTCTTCTTCACAAATATGACTGACGCTCCCCAAGGGGATACACTCGGACGAATGAGACCCTTCTCTAACAACTCCTCTAATTGAATCTTGAGCTCATGAAGCTCTGAAGCCATCATCCGATAGGGTGCCATAGAAATAGGTGCGGATCCAGGCACTAAGTCAATGGTGAAATCCACCTCCTTAGTAGGTGGTAAACCTGGAAGCTTTCCTGGAAACACATCTGCATACTCCCTCAAAACAACATGATCATCAAGGGGTGAATTCTCTGGAGTATTGTCTGAACAATCACTAATAGTGATAGAAAACAACTGGTAACCTTTATGCATGCTTTTCTTGAGTTGCTTAGCCGAGATCACAAGAAATGAAATGGGTCTCTACATCCCTGAAATCACAACCGTTCTACCAAGATCATCCTGACACTCAATGACCTTCCTTCTACAATCCACCTTGGCTCGATGAGCCTCGAGCCAATCCATACCAAACACTACCTGATAGGACCCTAAAGGAATAACTCGGAGGTCAAGTGTAGTGGAGAAGACTCCCAAATCAAGTACACAAATCTCCACATATGAGTCCACGGTGAGTTTAGCCCCAAAGGCCAACTCAACCTGCCAGCTATCTAACTTCCTAGCCACCACTATCCCACACTAGTCTACAATAGAAGGGGATATAAAATAATCAGAAGCACCTGAATCAAAAATTACTAAGATAGAAATACCCCTGATAGTACTTGTTGTCTAAATGAATGTGGTCTGATGCTCAGCCTAGCGGTTGTCAACCGCTGCATATACATGATGGGCGTGTCCCACGTCACCCACCATCTGCTCGAATCTAGGAGCTCTCTGCATATCCATAGTAGTGGGCTTATGTGGACACATACGCACATAATGGTCTAGAGCCCCACAAATAAAACATCCTCCTATACCCCTCTGAGATGGGGTCCCTCCTGTACATTGGTGAACTAAACCTGCCATTCCAACCCTAGCAGACTGCTGCAAGCGGGCTGGCTGTGAGTGATGAGTACCCGGCCTCCTGTCTCTAGATCCACCAAAACCACCTCTAGATCCACCTCACTAAAAACTCTGAGTCTATCTACCCCTCTGATGCTGGTTTCCCTGATGCTGTGTCTACTGTGATGGGTGTGGAGGAGCTCTCGATGCTGCTGGAGAAGACTAGAACCCTCCTCTAGGGAGTGGTACTACTCCTCGTGCCCTCTGACTCTGGAATGCCTGAATCCTATCCTAGAACTTGCTCTTGTATCTTTCTCTATGCTCCTGAGCCTTGGTCCTATTCTCCTCATCCAAGTAGGCCTTCTCAATGGCCTTCTCGAGCGTGGGAGGAGATAACATCCTAACAGCTCCTGGTATATCTGCATTCAGGCCCTAAAAGAACCTGTTTACCTACAATTTCTTGTCTTACAGGTAGTCTACATACTGCAAGAGATCCAAGAAGTTGCTCTCATACTGCACCACTGAGCCAGAACCATGTCGTAAGTGGTGAAACTCATCGATCCTCTTCTACAAAAAATGTTCTGAAATATACCGGGCCCTAAACCGCTCCTCGAATAACTCTCAGGTCACTATATCTCGATTCAAATGAAGCTTCCACTCCTCATTCCTCCACCAAATGCCTGCTGCATCTCGGAGGAGGAGTATGGAAAACCTGGCTTTGACGTTGCTCTCATGAGAGTGCAAGCCAAAGCAGCTATCCAAGTTAAGGAGCCAGGACTCTGCCCCAAAGCCATCTATCGAACTAGTAAACGTAGGTGGATGAAGGTGAAGAAGGTCTCAAATCACACTGCCTGTGTCTTGATCCTGACGATGTGGACTAATAGGTGAGAGGGGTCGCCTATCTCCAAAAGGTCCCTCGAAGCTGTGTGATCGGTTGTGACAAAACGAGGCCACCCTCTCGCCAAGTATGGAAGGGCAGCATGACCTCTCTCATCTCAGGGTACCGTGCTCAGGTGTCTCTAAATGTGTGTCCTCTCCAATCAACTCCTCATCTCCCAACTGAATGTCCTCCTCTCTCGGCTCCTGCAGTGGTGGAAGGTGCACATGTACGACAGCTATCAGCTGCTGCAGGGTCTCTAATATCTTAGGCCCAAAATTGGGGGTCGGCGGCTCCTGTGTAGGTGCACTACGTCCCGAACTTTGAGCTGATCGTCCCCTCTTGGGTGCCATCTTGAACCCAAGGTAATAAATAAATAAATAAATAAAAATTGTTTAAAATTTTATATTTATTTTATTTTTTATTTTTTATTTTTTGTATTTATTTTTTTTAAAAAAATTTTAAATTTTTTTTAATTTTTTAAAGTTATGGAAAACGTTAATTAATATATTTTTTTTGAAGTGATCAATAATTACTAATGCTTTGCTTAAGCCTCTCACATTAATAATTAATTTATATTAATCATCAATTTACCCAAAATCAAATAAACAGTAGCCTAATAATAATTTAATTTGTTTTACCCTATCAAGCTTCCTAGGGTCATGATTAAAATCTACACTCCTAGCAAGTAAGTAGTCTTCCTCCCTTTTAAAATTTTCCTTACACAATCTTTAAATTTAATTTTTTTTTCCCCCTTTTAATTTAATCTACCCACACACTCCTCTTATTTTATTTTTTTTAAATTCCATTAAAATGTCATGTTTTAAGGAAAGGTAGGGTTGAAGGAGAGCCCTAGGATCAAATCAAATCTTAGCCCTTCATTTCAAACTTACCCTAAATTTGCCCTAGATTTGTCTATGGTGTTTTTATTTTCTTTTCCATTCCTTTGTTCATTCATTTTGTTTATTCTTCTTTACTATTTCTCTTATTTTGTTTTCCTTGTTTCCTCATGTGGAGGTGGAGGAGCTATGGAATCTTAGCTTCATGGAGTCTCTTTTTCTTTTGTGAAATCCATGTATTTTTTTTTTGTGAAACTTGTTGAGGAAAAAATCAAGTTTTGATGAACATATATATATATATATATATATATATATATATATATATATATATTTGTTGCAGGAAGGTGAGGGGTCGGCTATGGGTGGATGGGGGTCAGTGTGCACAGGGGGAGTCGCATGGGTGTGGATTGTACGGGGTGCACGGGGCAAGAGGTGGGGGGTGCGTGGACAGTGTGCGGGGGGGGGGGGGGCGGGGGCAGTCGTGGTTGTGGGGGTCCAGGGCAGGGGGATAGGGTTCTGGGGTGGGGCAGCGAGAGGTTTGGGGATTGCAGGGGGGTTTGGCTCCCCCGCCAACACAGAGCTTTTTTTATTTTTACTTTTTAAAAATTTTATTTTTAAAAAAAAAAAATTTAATTTTTTTTTATACGTTTCTAGATATATATAGATATATACATATACATATATATATATATACATAGATATACATATACATATACATACATACATATATATATATATATATATATATATATATATATGTATATGTATATATATGTATATGTATATATATGTATATATATATATATATATATATATATATATATATATATATGTATGTATGTATATGTATGTGTAAAACTAAAATTTGTTTTATTTGTTTTATTATATTTTATTTCCTTTTTTTAATTAAAAAAAAAAAACAACCACCGCATATATATATATATATATATATATATATATATATATATATATATAATATATTTATCACATATAATATATATATTTTATATAATAGCTATAATATATGCTGAAACAAAATTAGTATACACATATAAATATATATATATATCTTGTTAAATAGAATGTATTTACTCAAACAAAACTTTATTTACAATTTTTTATTTTTTTTATTTTCTATTTTTAGGGAAGAGCACATATTCTAAATTGGTTTTTTGTGTGTTTTTTTTTTTTAATAATAAAATCAACTATTTAGTATCACATACAAGAATTAACAAATCTATTTTTTATTTAAATAGTGCTACAAAATTTTCAAGAAGAGATATATGGCAAATAGGATAATGGTTCTCATTCAATGTCAATCCTACTCTTCATGTAACACTAACTTTTCTACAATGCAAATTAGCTAAATAATTAATGCAAATTTCTACAAGAGGGAGATCCAACAACAATAAAAAAAAAGTAGATTTTTTCTTTTTAACAACGCAATAAGATAACTAAAAAATAAATTACCCAAAGAGTCTGTGTGTTTGAACCACGGCTCTGATACCAAAATGTAGTGCCATTTTTTTTTTAAACTTTTAAAATAAGCACAACTAAATATTTGAAATTTAATGTACATTGCATAACTATAGTGTACATATTTCTAAACAAATCAAAACCTTCCAAAAAGGAGACATTGAAATAAAAATTTCATGGTTTCATTATGATCTCAAATGACAATCTTACAAGATTATTGCAACAATAAAATAAGAACTTTCTTAGTAATGACTAATGTTTTTCAAGAAACAATAAGTACAAAAATGGTATTTACAAGAGTGTGACACTTTGCAAAGCCACATTTATTTACAAAGTGAAGGCAATGCCCTCAAAATATGAGGATGACCAAGATGGAAAGAGGCTCCAACTATCTCCAACTTGAATGTTCTTCCAAGGATGTTGAAATAGAAGACAAGGCTTGTTTACCACCCAACCAATAGGCATCATCACATGCCTTTCCATGGTTGGAAGCCATGCTAGCCTCCCGCAAGCCCATGGGAGAGAGGAACAAACTTCCACAATGTGCACAAGAATAATGGGGATAAAAACACAACAAGAAAAAAATATAAGACCATTTAATCACTTAGTCCTACTACACATGAAAACAACAACATGAGGATAACAAGGTCAACCTCACAAGGGGGAAGAGAAGGAGTAGGATTCCCAAATCAAAGGTGTCCAACCATAGGAGCACCAACAAAACATGTTAACAAAACTCCTTATACCTCCTAATCAGTCATCCTCCTTATTCCTCCTTTATGTTAAAGAAATCCTTCTTGGGAATATTTTCAAACCCCAAAAGGGTTTCCTCACCAAGAATGGGGAAAGGTTCAAGCCATATGAACCTTTCTCCCACCTCAAACCATATTAGGGGATGAGAAGGGAGCTTCATGGCTTGACCAACAACCATGAGGTTTGAGAGGGAATTCCCTCTATCTTCCCCTACATTCTGAAAAAACCATCAATCCAAATGATGGTGGAGAGAAAACAACAAGAAAAAGCAAACAACTACATTCACCATACAACTTCACAACACATCATTTCACACACACCATTCCATTGATCAAGTGTAGTTAACAAGATAAGCATAACTAAGAAGAAAAAAAGGTTAAGTATCCTACCTCTATAATGTTTTCCAAGCTCTAATATTTTCCCTTTGTCCAAGCTCACCTCCAAGCTCCCAAAATTCTACAAGTGCTCCCAAAAAAAAATGAACCTAGAAGACCCCTTCCCTCCACATGAGGAAGAATAAAAAGAGGAACCCAAAAGTTCCCTCACCAATGGGAAGGTGACAAGTGTCACCCCATCTCCTCTCAAGAGTCAAAGATTCCAACAACCAAATAAGTAAGAGTAAACTCACCTTTTATCCCTTATCACCCAAAATACTAAAAACTAAAATAAAAAAAGGTGGATCAACTTTTTAAAAAAACACACAAGCCAACCATCTTACATGGATGGTGACTAAGGAGGGTAAAATGTGACGGAAACTCCCTCCAAACCTTGGAAATAAGCCCCCTTATCTATTAGGTAGGGTCCAAGGGCCAATTTTCATGCTAAGGGAACTCCCAAACTCAAAAGGGGTCCTTAAAAATGCCCAAAATAACTCAATTTCGGGTTTGGCATGCTTGGGCACAAGGGTAGAGGGTGTGGGGTCCACCCAAGGTTCACATGTGGTCCCCAATCCCTTCTACCAACACACACACACTTTCCCAAAACCAACACTTAAATTAAGATGAGATCATTAAACCCCTAAGCTAGTTTACTTAATAAAACACACCCTAAACATAATTAATTTTACAAGACATAATTACATTACAATTGAGGGTTCACCCATGGTGCCCGAAAATACACCTATTCTAAGGCCTCAAACATTTAGCATGGTTAGGACTCAGCTTGTGGGTTGCTTGTGCATAATTGCATAGCTGCCCTGAAACCCATGCTCTCCTATACCTGTCACCTGCACACTCATTGCACATATTAACCGTATCTGTCCAATATAATAAACATCATCTACACATCACAATTTCAATCAAACTTATAATGTCCTAACATTATTAAACAATTGATAGTGCAATGCATATAATTATTCACATAGTTTGCCACAAATCATCCAAAGATTAATTTACAACAACATATACTTAGGATAGCATGAAAATTACCATTATTAAATCCAGAAAACTATATCATTAATCAAATCAACCACAAGAAACTAACATCTAACCAATAAATCTATCATATAACCCTGTTAGTGTCATCAACATCATAAGAAATATATCAATATACAAATCTAGTCCAATTGGCGCTACGCATCCAAAATACCATAATGTCCATGAGGATAAAATTTCATAGTAAAATGTCCCAAAATCTATCAGAGTCTCAATCAAAAAATGTCTATGCATAAAGGAATCAACAGAGAATTGAAGCTATAAAAACATGGGCACTACTGGTGGAAAGAAATATTTATCATGAGCTATATGCGGCAATATTAAAATTATTCCAAGTAGAAATGTACGATTGGATGAGAACATAAGCAATAAAAAATGTTGGGGTCCTAAACTGTATTTTTTTATGCATGAGGATTACAAGACTATTTTTATGCAGATGTGGAGTGGACTAGAGCTATAGATCATTGGTGGGTTGGAGTGTTATGTAATTATACATTAGAATACACTATTTTGATGCATTTGTCTCCATAAGATGTTGGGTTTGAATTCTTACATGATCCCAAAGCATCTTACGTGTGTACTATACCTTTAGTGATGAATATTTTTATTATTTAACTTGATTTAGAGATCCTCCCTATGGATACCTATACCACCACCGTGCTCAGGGGCATGAGCAGGTTTGGAGAAGAATGGAGGACCTAGCGGTAGAAATATAGAGGGAGGAAAGATGAATCAATTTTAATCAAGCATGAGAGAGGTGCACGGGACATTGGGGAGTCACTTATGTTGAGGGGAATTATGGCTCGCAAATTTTTTGAAAATCTCATGGAAGACGAGGAACTGTAATATTATGTCCTCCTAACATTGGGAAAGCGCAATAGAGAATCCCCTTCAACTTTGGATGAGATAACATCAGAGGAAATAAGGACCACCGTCTACGTGCCTCTTATCCCAACAATCCACTTATCCCTTGTGTATGGTGTTCAAGATCCAGAAGTAGTCCTTGAGTAGTAGTATTGTGTAGGTAAGTAAGAATATATGAGTACATACTATTTTGCATTTAATTTAGAAGGGAATAAGTTAGTAGAACACCCATGGAAACACAACAATAATCACGGTTTTGGAGTACCTATGAGGAATTTATTTGAAACACGTCATCAAGAAATATTGTTGGCATGTAGATAGTTAGAAGTAATTTAGTAGGACATGTGACCATACAGACCGTAGGTGTCCATTTTAGTACTACAACACAAAAGGCAGTTCATCGATGGGACCACAACAAACATAAGAGGGAACAAGAGGATAAGAAGGGTTAGGTTAGCCACCTCATGGAGGAGGATATTCTAGTTCTAGATTGGAAAGATACGGTCCACATCCATAATAACTACAACATCAACCTAAGAAACCACCACAAAATTAGCCTCAACAAACACTACCACAGGTGTATTATGAGATGACACTCCACTTTCCATAGTATATATGTGTTGAAAATACAATAGAGCATGTGCATAAGTATAAACTAATTTAGCACACGAAGGGGATTACAGCTTAAGTTAGGAAGGAAACTCAATTTACTACTATGATATAAGGGTGCGCTCATAGTTGGTACAAGAAGTATGACCCACATCAAAATATGGTGGATTTTAATGATTTTTACACTTAATTTTTAGCCAAATTTCACATACCATAGTTTGAATAGTAGAGCATCAATGCACTTAAGGATATCAAACAAGCCTTATCTGAAAGTATGAGGGAGTATGACGTGTCGTTTAAGACTATGTTGTCCAAATTATCTTACGATATTCATCCTAGTCAACATGCACAATGGCTCATTGGAGGATTGTTGACTCCATTAGAAAGAGTACTCTCTGATAAGACATATGTGGATCCACTCAAGGCCTTGGAATCCGTTATATGCATTGAGGCAGTTGGAAGTGTTGATATTAGATTGATGCCATTTTTAGAGGTGTAGATCACATCCATGGTGAATTAATTAGGGAATATCTCTTCCAACTCAACACACGAGTCACGAAGTGGTATACAGTGCACTGATTGTGAGTTTTAGGGACACACTAAAGATAATTTTCCATGTAATTCTATATGGGATTTATTACTGGTTTGTGAAATTTGTCACAAGGAATATGATGTTTAGAACTATCTTCTTATTCAGTGCACAATTTAGAAGAATGTTTCTGTGTATTCTAATATTTTCCATGAACCTACCTATGACACCACTTATTTAAGACCGATTGATCATATCCATGAAGCCATTGAGATAGGAGTGTGCAAGACTAGTGTGGAGACCAAATCAAAATAACAGGTTAGACAACATAATGAAAGGAGCAACAATGGAGATAATAGAAATGGATTCTTATGGGGAGGATATCGTGGCTGAGGTTGCAGTGGTGGTAGAGGAAATTTCTCTCAAGGAAGATGTTACACTTTTGGGTACATTGATCATTATCAGTGTCATTGTTCTCACAATACCACTAGCTCATGTTGTGAGAAGTATTACACGTTAGAGGATTTTCCAGACCTATATTAATGCATGAGTAAAAATAAGAAGAAGGAAAAGGGTGCAAGGATTATAAAGGTTCAACACGTGAATGTTGATCAATGGATTCCTAAGTAGGTGTGAGATCCTGAATTACAACCCATGCTAGTTACAATGAGCACGGAGGCATCATGTGTGCATGAGCCACTAAAAACTGAATCACTCATCACAAGGGACAAAGTAATACATTATAATTATCCATACATGATGCATCAAAAGTAATTATATCAAGAGACCATTAGAGTCATAAAATATCTAAAGGGTGAAATATAGTTATTAACAGAGAAGGTGAGTGAGAGGGAACACATGAATAATGTTGAGATCCAAAAAAAGGAGTGTGCATGACTTGAAAGAGGTATGTAAGATATTTCCCCAAGAGAATATTTTTCCACTGCTAGGGGAATATCTTCATGAAATGTTACCACACACCGGATTTGAGTGCAAGAGGTAGAATCTTCATGGAAACCTACCACCTCAGAATGAGTAATTTCATAAGGAGATCACAATTGATGTGGTCATCGATGGGTGGTTAGTAAGAAATATCTTCATAGATTCATGAGTTGAGGTAAATCTGTTGACTCAGGATGCATGGAATCAGATTGGGAGACCTACATTGCAACCATATTCAAATGTATTTTATATGGTGAAAAAAACAAGGGCTATGAATATTGAGTACTGAAGGATACATCCATTACCATTCATGAGCCAAGTTTACAAGAGACTTTGAGGTATTGGAGCTTTCTGAAGTAGATATCATTTTTGCATTACTTTGACAGCCTTGGTGATATGAAAATAATGTTGATTTACACTTTAACAAGAGGTACATCAGTTTTGAGGAAAATGATGAGTGTGTGATAATTATGATAAGAAGGAAGATTCTTATGTTGAGCCCTTGCATGAAGAAGATATTAATATAATTTATGCACAAATGGTCTGCGATTCAGAAAATGTACAACCATCAAAGGAAGGCGTACTTCAGTGGAAATATTCTCATTATGTAAGTGACACTACCAGTGTTACTTGTGATACATGGGCTCATGGAATGTACAAGATGGTTGGGTACAATGTTAAATGGAGAGTCACTAGGATGATCAGGCCGCACATGGTTAGGTGGATGTGATCAACCCAGGTACCAAGGTATATTGCTGATAGGAAACTTGATACATGCTTGCACATCATAGAGACTCAGTGGCTAGATGGAGGAGATAGAAGAAAAATTTTAGTCTATACCTTACATGAAGTAACAATGCGTTGGTGGGAAACATAAAGAGATACCGTTTTGGAATGACAAAAAGTGAGAATTTCCTTTTCCACCAAGTTTACTCGGGACAGTGTACCTATATACATATGTGAATTTAATGGGAATACTTCATCTTCCCATCATGTCCATAATTGTGAGATACTATAGGCACAAGGCCAGGAGGATTTACCACCATCCCTATGGGTATATAATTTATACTCCATAGTACATGGATGTGCGCATGTAAGGTATTTCCATCCTGAGCTAAAAAGGGAAAATGCAAACTTGCAAGGGATGACTACATATATGATTAAAGCATTTTATTATTTTTATACTAAGCCTCTATTTCATGAAGCATTTCAGATCATGAATCAAATCACATTGGGGGATAGTTTTAAGGCTGAAGAGCTCATGCTAGACCTGCTAGGTTAACATGATTCCAACGCATCTGTTGATCGTGAGGAGACATAAGAAGTAAACATGGGTCATGCATAGAAAGAGAAAGAAAAAGGGAAGCTAGTGTACATGATTGATGATGAGGAAGTGGACCAACTAGATGTTATCCACACATAGGGTGTACACAAGGTCATAGATTCTGTAGATGAGAAGGCATGCATGTACCATATTCCTTGAATAAAAAGAAGGTGCATATTGGCATAGAGGATGATCCCAAGGAAGAAATCAATGGGGATTACTAGTCAGAATAAGAAGTGGCCAAGATCAATGAGCTCTTACATGCATTTCAATATATCTTTCCAAGAGGTTACAATGATTAAAGGGTTTGAATCCCTCTTTAAGTGAGACGAAGATAAATTTGAAATAAGGTTCCCAAACTATTAGGAAGAGGCCTTATAGGATGAACCAGAGTTTTTACATCAGGGTTAAAGAGGAAATTGATAAGATGCTTAAATATCAGATTATTGAACCTATTGAGGATTCTGAGTGGGTTAGACCCATGGTTATAAGCATCAATTAGGTGGACGGATTAAAAAGTGTGTGTATTATAGATCCTTTTCCCATGCCTTTTACATAGGATATTTTTGAAGGATTTATTGCACACGAGATATATTATTTTATAAATAGATTATCATGCTATCATCATGTGCACATCACGAAATAAGACCAAGAGAAGAACAATTTCACTACTGAGTGGGGAAGCTTTGGATTCACACCTATGCCATTTGGATTGAAAAATGCGTAAGTAGTATTCTTGCGCATTGTCTTACAAAAATTTCATGATTTCATTCACAAGTTCTAGTCAATATATTTGGATGATTGGGATGTCTATGGGCTTATTAAAGATCATTGGGATAATCTAAGGCTCATGTTTGGGAGGTACAAGAATTTAATCATATCTCTTAAAATTACAAAGTGGATATTTGCTACACATTTTGGCACTTTTCTTGGGCACATCATTTGAAAAGAAGGATTATTGGTAGACCGAGCGAAGACAACTTTGATTTTGGGGTTGGAAGATCCTACCAATTAGAGTGAAGTGCGCAAATTTTTGGGACACACTAGCTACTACAGAAATTTTATCAAGGCATATGAAAAGATTTTCATGTCCCAGGAAGATTTAATTAAAGGTAAGGGTAAAATTTATTGGTGTTATGTGTAACAACAAATATTTGAGACATTGAAGGAGAGGCTTACCACTGCACCTTTTTTTTTCTTTCCTTCATGAGATAAATAATTTAATGTACATGTTAATTCTTCTTGAATGGAAATTGGTGTATTCCTGTCACAATCAAGGGAAGGGATTTTTGATCATCCTATTTACTTTACAATCAGGAAGTTGACACTGGTAAAGAAGAGTTATATAGCAATGGAGAACAAAACCTTGACTATGATCTATGTTCTTCAAAAATTCATACAGTAATTGAAGTCTACCCTGTTTATTTTCTATAAATATCATATGGTGTTGAAGTACTTAGTCAACAATACAGTGCTACAAAGGCTCATCTATAGGTGGATACTTATATTTTTTGAGTTTCATTTCACAGTTTTGGTCAAACTAAGAAAGAATAATTCAAGTCCCAACCATTTATCAAGGGTAAATTCAAGTGATTACAAACATAACATTGAAGATACTATGACTAATGCATAATTTTTTAGGATAAACCATGCACCTGCATATTTTTAAGATATAGTTGTATTTTTATGTACCGGATTAGCACTACATGGGATGAAGTCAATAGAGAAAAAAATCTTGATATACACGTGGCCTCTTCTCATTTTATTGGAGGTGACATGTACAACATAGGAAGAAATGAGGTTTTACACCGGTGTGTTCTATATCATGAGCACAAAGATACTATAGAGGAGGTTCATTGACGTATAAAACGAGGAAATTATGCAGGTGTTACGACCACGTGTAAAATCCACATGGTTGGCCTTTGGTGGGAAATTTTTTTACAAATATACCAAGGAGTATGTAAAAGCATGTGATCATTGTTAGCACCTTGGAAATCCTAGACATTGAGATGAGATGCCACTTATACTTATTGCAAGTGTGGAACCTTTTGAGAACTAGGCTATTGAATTTGTATGACCTATTACACCACCCATGCATAGTACTGGACTATGCAACATTATTACTTTCACATATTATCTAACAAGGAGGGAGAATTTCATGCTTACAAAGGATTGTATGGAAGCTACAAGAGAAAGGTTTCTATGGGAGATTATTATTAATACGTATGGATGTCTATTAATATTGATAAGTGATAGAGGAACTCATTTCTTAAATGAGACAATCATAATTATATCAAAATAGTTTATGGTGGCACACCTTAAAACCACTCCCTATCAGTCAAAAACTAATGGCATGGTAGAAGATTTTAACAAGATCTTGGGACAAAAATTGACAAAAATCTATGATGTTGGAAGAAAGGATTGGGGTGATACAATTTCAGATGTATTTTTGGCTTAAAGGCTAACATATAAAATATTGAAAAAGGCTACACCATTCTTGCTAGTGTTTTGCTAGAAAGTTTACTACTACCAGAGTTCATGCTACCATCCCTATGTATTGCATGCACAAGTGGATTGGATCACGGGAAAACTATTCAAGAATGCATTGATAAACTAATTCAATTAGATGATACACACACTATTACATGTTAGATCCAAAATAATGAGATGGCATGATCGAAGGTGTGACATTGTAGGCACATTAAGAACAAGGCATTTACAATTGGAAAAATGGTCCTTCTCTATGACTTGAAGTTTGTGTACCACCTAGGAAAATTGATGATGCATTGATTCAAACCTTTTATAGTAATAAAGATACTTGAATCAGGTGGATGTCAACTATAGGAGTTGAATGGAACCATGTTGTTTGGTTACCTCAATGGTAGTAGGTTTAAACACTAATATAAATATAGCTTCTTGGTGTTTATAATAATGCAATGTTTCCATTTAGATTAGGTTTTCCTTTCTTTTTTTTCTTTCCATATTATTACTTTTTTGTTATTTCTTTGTTTTTTATAATAAGCGTACTTGCACACAAGAAGTTGATACTATATGTTTATTTCGTGTGTAGAGGACCCCACACAATTTTAGTGTGGGGTGAACCAAGTACAATTATACGAAAAAAGAAATCCATTGGTATTGAGATCTATATACATGGTAGCACAGTTGGGAAAGTTGAGATACGTTCATATGTGAAGGTATGAAATAAGAATATTCCCTTAAAGATGTGTGAAATAGAAAGCTACTACAGGTGTTTGGGATGATGGTGATCATGAGGAATTTCTCAGGATAAATACCACATGTAGAAAAATGCTTCACAATGTAACATGAGGTAGGTAGTAGTAGGATTAACTACTTGGCATATGGTACAGAGGATTATGTACTACGGCATAGGGTGGAGTGTGTAAGGAGGTCCCTTAATTGGGAAGTAGTAGGTGCATAAGAAGGGTACAACTGTAACATGTAAAAGAAAACAATGAAAAGTGCAAAAAAAAAGAAAAATCATAATTAAAGTTGAGTACAGTGGTAGATGAAGATCAATTAATGTAGAAAAATAAAAAATATATATAAACAGGATGCCAAGGACAATTCATTCTTACCATACATAAGATATTTTTTCAGACTTGAAGAGTGATAGAATGTGAATGCATGTGAATATGAGTACAATAGAGGAATTCATCAAACCTAGGAGATCTAACATAGACTGAAGTAGAGTTTCTTTGTAGTAACTGTGAGAGAGAGGAAAAGGCATGAGGAAAAGGGAATACAATGTTTGAGGGTTGAATATCAGATATAGGATTTGGTAAGTAGAATTACCAATTAGGTCACATGTATTAGAAGAACTAGTGGTGGTGACAAATTTCAAGAATAAGTTGTGGTGAGTAATTTGATACCTAGGGAACCCTAAGACTTGGAAAAAATTTATTGACAGTTAGGAATTAAACCCAATAAATCTTAGAACAATGGCAAGAAGCCTATGGCCAAGGAAGCACTGAAGGAATGGTTTACAGAGATGTAATATCTAGGCGAGGTCATAGAAGGAAAGGTATGGAATTCATTGTTGACAAAATGAAAAATTAGAGATTTTAATTATTGCTCAGATAATAATGAAAGAGACATTGACAAGGACACATTCATCAAGACAAATGAGAGGATGGAGTCCAAAAAAAAAAATTTATGATGACTCAGTACAAAGACTCTTGGAGAGCGTATGGGTGCTTCATCTCTATGAGATGCCATTCATCAGAAAACTATAACACGTGTATCAGTTGTTTAGTATATTGAGTTCATGAGGGACTATGTTTACTTTTTATGTAGGATGATGCACCTTCTAGAGTAGTTGATAGGAAAAGTGACACAGTTGTGCATCTCGGGAGAAGAGATAAAGCCAAACATGGATGATGAGGTAGATGTGGAAGTTATGACAATCGTACTTAACTACAATAAAGGAGGCCACACCATGTTTGTATCAAGAATTGAAAACCCTACAACAAGAGTGGTTGTACACTTTGTAAGCTACAAGATAGTCACATTTGAGAGATGGAAAGAGGTGAATAAGCATTGGCTACTATTGTGCACAAAATGGCCAATAAAAATTATTATAACATCATGTTGTACATCAAGGAAGCACACATACAAGCCAATAAAGGTGAGAAAATTACGTAGGGAGAAATATTTATTCTATTGGTATTTTGCGATATTTGCATAGTAGATGGTCTTAGAGAAAATAGGTGGGTGTAACCAATGAAGCATAAGTCACCATCCTATAGGTTTTCTCAATTCTCTTGCAAAGGTAATATTTTTAGGCTCTTATAAGCAACCTGTAGATAAATGATATAGAAGGAAGCATGAGGAATTTGAAGGAGCATGGAGCATACCAAGATAATTTCCCTTGGTTTTGAATGGACAAGTAGAATTTATAACTTACCAGCACTTTTATTTGGGAAGGTTTTATATGAAGGATGGGGATAAAATCCCATGGTGCAGGATGTCATTCGCATTTACAAGGTGATACTTAAAGGATTATTTGAATATATTATATAATATGAGAAAGATGAAATTTAATGCATATAACGTGGATGCAGATTACCATATATTGTGGAAGACTTATGTATATCCCAACAAGATAGCCTATGAGGAGATAATAGAGTCAGATAACATTGATAGTACTTATGAATCAAGGAAATTTAGGAAGAAAGAATTTACGTACGTA
>CM034154.1:636728543-636951043 GCA_019776745.2 Taxus chinensis | reverse complement strand
AGGTTACTATCTATTTCGAGTTTGTTTATTTGTGGTTTTGCTTTTGTGTTTTTGTAGTTAGGAGTTTCCCTAGTAGATTTGACTAGTCACGACTATCTTCAAGGTGGAAATCTCATTTTCGATATATTTATGTTTTCTTGTCTTGTGTTTGGGAATTTCATTCTGTTTGGCCTTATTTTTTATTTTCCCTAAATCTAGTTTTCCTCCTCTATTATCCTCTCTTCCTTATCACCACTCTCTACCCATATTTTTATTTTCTCTGTAGCTTAGTGAGCTCCTTATCGATCTCATTATTTTGTTCACTTGTCCATGACGTATGTTTGTAACTTGGTCAAACTTTTTGCTATATAAGTGAGTTACTCCCATCCATATCATTATTACTTGTCTTATGTCATTTTGAAATTTTTTCTTTTCTCCCTCTAAGGTTTCTCACTCAACCCTTCTTATATTAGAGACTCTCTACTCATGTTACCTCCATACTCAGGTTCTTTCTCCCTCATCAATTGTATTTCCCTCATCAGCTTGAGATATTCTCTCCATGGAATGAGTTTTTTGTCTCTAACTCTATGCTTTACTTGTGGATTTAAGCCTGTATGATCCATCTCCTTGCTTCCCTCCACCCATCTTAGGTTTCATCCCCTAGCTTGGTATGTGTTTGTAGGTCCATGTCGATCATCGTTTTAATCATTCTTAACCTATCACATATGTCATTGCCTTGTTATCTCACTATGTGGCTCATTATGACCCTGCAATGGCTCAACCATACCTATCTTTCTCCTTGTTGTCATTTCCTCCCATGACCATATGCCATTTTTTTTAGCTCAACCTATCACATGGAAACCCTGCCTTGCTTGCACGAATTAGAAACCAAGGTAACCACATTATGTCCCTGTCATACCATGTTAGGTGGCACCTTGACTGACAGATTTGAAAATCCTTTTCCCTCATGTTTTAAATTCTTGTGTGCTTTTTATTTTACATATATCCTCTATGTTTTAAAAACATAGGTTATATTAATATTTAACATAGCATTTTTTTAATCTTAACATAGTTTATATTTAGTAAAGTTACAATGATTTTAATTTTTTTAAAGCAAGTAAATATATATATTTTTAAATAGGTAATTTAATTTAATTAATGGTAGCTAATTTCTTAACCTTTTTAGTTTTTATCATCTTATGGTAAATAAATTAGTTGGAAAAACATTAGAAAAAATAGTTTTATTGGACGTTACTAACAATTTGGTTGTGAAGGGGTGAGCTTTCTAATTCTAGAGTATTCTTCACATTTCAGAAGGTCTCTTTCCTCCATTTGGAGTTTTCTTTTATTGTAATAAAACTCTTTTTATTACTTGTGTACTAGTGATTGCATCCTCCACATCCTTGTGGTAAGGTAGTTCCTCACGATGTGAGACACTATCTGTAATGCCCACTAATTCACGACACAAAGAACAACCTAGAAAAGTACAGGATAATTTTTTTTGACTTATTGGATGTATAGAACGATGCAACAGGTGGTCACAAATGTTACGACTAACTCTTCAAACAACTTGAGTCAACGATGACCTTATGGATAGAACGGAAACAACTAACACCCATCAAGGAAAATTCACTTTACTATTTGACAATGCACCATGAAAAAAATCAACCACAATACACAATCATAGTTGGATACACTCCATGGTTTACAATCCCTTAAGGTTATGCATTTACCAAAAATGTTTTTCAAGACCTGCCTTAACAATCTACAAGATTCATGTTTGGTTCAAGCATTCTTCTCACAAAGGTGAACTTATTACTTTATTAATCTATACTAACTAACCGAAACATAAGATTTTTGAAAGAGGTTCAACTAAAAACTAGCAAAGCTAAAAAAATTATTTTGACCAAAAGGGACACCTTTCATCTCTCACAAGGTTACATAAACATGCCCGAGCTAAAAATATTGATCTAGACCTCCATTGCACAAGTGATGAGCGTAAGCTCTAACTAAAGTGGAGTGCCATTACAACAGTTATCAAAACATACTACAAAACACCAAGAGAGAGAAAGTCATCCTTAGAACAGATAGATTATCTTCTTGTGGGACAGGAAGAAGAAATTTCTCTGGGTGAAGAGGAGAGGTGGGGAACGAAAATTTTCTTCCGGGCACGGAAGAGAGGCACGGGAGAAACTCTTTTTCTCCCAGGCGCGCAAGACAGGCATGGAAGAGGCTCCTTTTTCTCCTAGGTGCACAAGACGGGTGTGGAAGAGACTCATTCTATCCCAAACACACAAGATGGGCATGGAAGAGACTCAGTTTCTCACGAGCACGCAAGATGGGTGCACAAGGAGCTATGGGCACACAAGACGGGCACGCAAGGGGCTTTTCCTATTCAAAGAACTTCAGAAGGCCATACCATTTGATAGGGAACTCCATTTTTGGAAATCAAGGACTTTTCGAAAATATCTCGACGTCCTCTTTGGAAAAAATCCATAATAATTTAATTTGGATAAATTATTAAGGGTAAATTTTGAGAAAATGCTTTCAAGGATTATAAAATGAAAAGTGGTAACATTTGACTTATAAAATTTTGTTCAATTTGACCTCCCTCCTTTCTCAACATGCCAAAAATACATAGAGGGTTGCTCTTAGAGGAATTTAGGATGGATTGCAAGGTATAATTTTGTTGATTGAAGATCAATCAAAATTTCTCAATTTTGACAGTGAAACGACTGCAGTTTTGCGTTTGTTCGTTTTGAAAGGATCCTTAACCATTTCTTAAGTGGTTTAGTTTCTTTGGGGGAACCTTAATCATATTAAGTTCAATTCTGTGTTTCATTTTATTGTTCATTGTTCTAGGGTTCGTTCTGTGCATTCTAAATAAAATAATTACCAGTTTGATAAGTTTTCTAATAGAGCTCTACAACCTCAAATTTGAATTGATCTATTTGCATTTACTAAGCTTAAACCATGAATTCATTCTAGACAGATCTAACATACTAAGTGTATTTAAATCAAAATGTGGAAAAAGCCAAAAGATACAGTTCTAATTTCCAAATCATACTTTTCAAAAGAATAGAGTAATGTATTTTCTTCATCCGTATTTCACTTTTCAAATTTCCAAACAGATATTTCAAAATGCATTCAAAAATCATATTTCAATACCTAATAATGCCATTTAAATAAATTAATATAATATTTTATTGATTCAAAAAGATACCTTTACAACTTCTTATTGCATTTCATTCCCAAGGAAAGAATACAAATCTTTCTTTTCTTTCATTCAAAAATAGAAAATAGAGTGCATCTCTTTCACATTTTGAATTATAACTTTCATAGCCAATACAAAACATCTTTCCATCACAAAATATATTACATTGTCATCCACTTCTAGTGGGAAAGAGGTTTTACAAATAGAACACTCACAAGGGACTGCCAAAATTGTCTTTTCCTTTGCTCTAGAACAACAACATGAAGATCCTCCATTTATTTGAATTTGATCACAACAAAGGTAGGGCAAAGGAAACGCTCTCCACCCAACCAAGAAATCTAATGAAAGGAGAAGCCATCCTTCTTAATTTGCCCCCAAGCCCAAACCATAATGTAATAAGAAATGTGTTTCAACACATGGCAACAACAGGGTTCCAAAACACAAAGGCAATCTTTCAACATGCACAATTTCATATTAAAACATAGTCCAAAACAAAACAACAGTTTTACAACCCCTTGAAAGAAAACAAACAAAACTCAATCTTCTTCATGTAAGCCAAAGGAGAAAGAAACTATGGGGGATGCTACTTATGCCTCCCAAAGGGGAAATGGGTATCACCACCTGAGAACAAACCACTAAAATATAACATTTCAAATCCCTGACATGCCCATATGGCTCCCACAAGTACCCCTTATTCCTCATATTTTCTTATGCATCCCCGACCTCTCATGGCACCCCATAATGAGTAAAGAAATGTAAGCTATTTCTTTGTAAGGTGGAAACCAAATCCCAACTCCCTCCACACTTATACCTCTCCAAAAACACTTATGCCTCCCACAAAATAAACCCCATATCCTTCTCCTACACCATTCCTAGGCCATCTACCCAACATCCCACAAACAATAACAAACATACAAGCATTTAATTATTCATACAAGGGAAAATAAGAGCATTTCAAAGATCCAAGCTCTTACCTCTCCATGATGGAGTTTGTTCCAAGTTCAAAACAGCAAGCTTTCCAATGCAAAATAGTCCAAGAGATCAACAATCTACAAGCATGCAACAATCTCTTGTCTTCTCCAAAAGCAAGGGCTCTCCAAAACCCCAAAAGGAGTCTCCCAAAATGAAGTGATAAAAGTGGAGCCACCCAAAAACAAGTTAAGTAATTCCAACAAATAGAAGAGGGAAGAGAAGAGGATGAGGTGGATCCATATAGGATGCCACATCACACATCCTCAACCCCAACACAAAATTCAACTTCATTATCCAATGCATAATCAATAAGTAGGTGAATAATATGATAGTTTTACTTACACACTCAAATCAAACCCACACCCCAAAGGACTAAACTAAAAACATGTAATAAAAGTGCAATAAACCAATCAACATGAGTTACAAAAATGCATAAAGAAAGTCTAAATTTAACTCTCCAACCATAGGTAAGGTTGGTATACAAATTTTAGAGGCATGGATCAAGTTTAACTTGTCCCAAAAGCCTCCAAAATCAGCCTCTAAGCACAAATTCAAATTTCAAAGAAGATGAAGTGTTTCTTACTCCAAAATCAACTTACATATCTCTTACACATTACTTACACATTTCTTACAACATTTTAATTCAAGGCCAAAAACTCTATTAATTACTTTCTTATGACATATTTTAATTAATTAACTTAACAACATGATTACTCACAATATTACACACCATTAAATAAATAATTAAATGGGTCAATGCACCACAAAATAAACATATCTAAACATTAACAAAGGAACCAAATAAAAGAAAATACATAAAATCCCTTGGTCACATTTAAAGGTGATCCCCCCAATGGGAATCCCTAACACAAACAAACACACACAAACAAATATAGTTGCCATGGTGACCTTTTTGAATTCATCTAGAATTCCAAATTGGTTGGTCGCTAATCCCCCAATGTGTGTTGTGATATTTTAACCTGCAAAACACAAATACCTCCTTCAGCCTCATGGCCTTATCAGAAAATCCAAATGAATATAACATACTTCCAAAGTCACCAATATATATGTTTATCACAACAATCATCAAGCCAATAAATAGTTTCACTTAAAATTTCATCAATAATTATATCATCATCAATTTTAATTCAATTTTCATTTTCTAGGTCTACTCAAAATATCCAAATATCACATGTCCGAACAATATTTAGAATGTAACCATGTCAGATAATATATATATATATATATATATATATATATATGTCTCTAATAATCATCATGCATCATATATGAATGAGAGTCAGCAATAATCCAAGCTCTAACATCTAATCATCATACTAAATCAAAACTATAATAATGTCCATGATATAGTCAACAATGTCATGATCAATATCAAAAGGTTTCAAAGGGAAGTGGGCACTACATCCCCCTCCCCTTAGACTCGACTTTCTCTTGGAAGTCATAGCAAAGAGAGATAGGAACAAATGCAACAGAAAAAGGACCACTCCCATTATGGGATTTCTTTCTTTAAACAAGTGTGGGTCCACACAATCCCAAGTTTGGTCCAATGTAATTTAGTAAGAAGAAGGTAGATTGTAAGGGATGATTTCTACACTTTCTACATGCAAGGCTATGAACATTTAAATCTAGAGAGTAACTTTATGCTATCAGCGTAGATACAACACATAGCAATATAACATGAAGAGTTCTAAAGAGTAACCACCAAGTAGAGGAATAATAAGGAGAATTCCATGAGTTGATAAAGACCACATAGTTTCCCAAGAAATACAACATACTGTAGTAACAAAAATTAAGGTTTCCACTAGGGTTAAATTATGCTTTCATAGTTTGTTGTTTAGGCAAGGCTAGCAGAATCAACAAACGCCAAAATTTTGTACAAGAGACATGTTTACTCAACTTCTAGCAATTTGAGGTCACACAAGATGAGGTTAATCAACAATGAAGGACACCTAAATCAACAAAGCATTTATAATCGAGGAACTATTTATTAAAAACACTTCTATAACTCGAGAGGGTACAGTGAAATTTTTATGGTAATATTAAGCAATTTCATGACCACAAGGTTTCCTATAGTCTGATTTTACAATTTTGTTTTAAGAATCGAACACACCACACTAACCAAATCTAGAGATGGCAACTAGTTAGCAAAAGAAAAATATATATCTCCCCTAGCAACTAACATAACAATACAAGAAGTATCATTCTCAATAACACAATGGGATTCATTTATCTTATTTCCTAATTAATATTGGAATAACCACAAAGAGAGCACAAGCATACATTGTAACACTAGAGAGAACTCAAGGTCTCCAGGGAGAAGAATAAGTAAGACGAGGTCCGACTAAAATCCAAGGGTACATCGTATCAAAAGTAACAACTTACGAAAACATCTTGTACTTTCCTTCCCAACGACAAGAGAGGTAGAAACAACAACGTGTCTCAAGATGAATAAGAAGAAAATAAGAATTCCCAAAGTTATGTCATATCCTTAACATATGTTTCCTTAAAATTAAAATTACTTATGTCTTCAAGGACAAGATAGCACACAAGGAGGTTGCTTCTCAAACAAGAGATAAGTCTCAAACAAAAATACCACAACTCACACTCATTGAGCTATGGGACGATAAGGGTATGATGACCCAAAACTCTCACAAAGAAAGGCACATAAATCTATGAACAAGAAAGTACTAAGCAACTAGAAAACATTATTATCCACCAAGTGTTTCACAATTTTGGGTAGGTGACAGAACTACAGGTTCAACTATACATTGCACTCAATACACATAAATCTTTCTTATTTTTTAACTCAATTAATTAAGTCAAAATTGGTAGTTTCTTTTTCTTAGCACATTCCTTTACGAGTTTTCTTAATTAAACTTCCTCCTATTATGACATCACAAGTTTGTGTTATAAGGACCACTAAGGGCGCATAATATCTCGCCATTCTGTAAAGGCATAAAAGAGAAAAAGTATTTGCTTTACTCCTAGGGGACGTAGATGGACAAAGTTTTTTTCCCTTTCTATTCTTCTACATGGTTTTTATTTCTTCTATTAATCTACCAAGTTAAAGCAATGATTATTTTTTCTTTCTATGTTCTAGTTTATTTGTTAAGCTTCAAGGCAAAATATCCTCAATTATAGTTTTATGATGTTTGAGTGAGTCAATTTGTCAACAAAATTTAATGAGAAGGAAGGGTAAACATATCACACTATTAATTTTATGGGAGAGAGAGGTAAATCAACACACCACATTTTAAATTCTAAGGAAACAAGGGACATTCAACATAGAAAACACATTATTAATGTGTAAGAACTAGGATTCAATCAACCAACATGGATCACAATAATATTTCAAGATTTTTCCACTAATTACAAGTATCATAAAACATTCCTAGTTGGTTTCTACAAGTTCTCAAAAGAAGTTACAAGGAATACCCATTAAGGAAGCATAATTACTTTTACTGATCTACTAGGGTTTAACAATGTTTGTTGTTTTGGTGAAAACATTTTTACTCACATGATAAGACAAGGAAAGTTTTCAAATCTACACCCATATTACCACAAGATACCACCAACCAAGAAATAAAAATGACAAGGAAATATTTTAACTATAAGAACACCACATACTCACTAGAAAGCATCAATTGTAAGCAAATCAATCAACTATCTATTCAACACGGCTTTACGACCAAGAGTTACAGTTTCATGCAAGAAGAATCCCATTATAAAATACCATTGAGATTAATTCATCAAGGTCTAATTACACTAACATCACTAGTGGCATGGTCCAAAAGACTCAAGGCATCCATAAGTGTCTCCACATAATTCAAAATTAATAGGTCATAGAGTGTTATTCATAGTAACTTAAAAAGTTTAAGGAAAGGGTAGACTTATTTATAGGTCAAGAGGGAAACCAAACACACTTAATTTACACACACAATACTTGAATGGGATTAATTCTAACCATAATTACCAAGATGCATACAATCCTCAAGTCACTACTTTATATAATGAAATAAGGAAATCCTAATAAAACTTAGCATGCCATCAAAAAGAAGCCACTACCAGACACACACTTTTCCACTAACATCCAGAGCCAGCCAAAAGTAATCTGATCCTAACATAATTCATCAGCACACAATAAAACACCTCTACTCTGACGAGGTTCAAGCTCTTACCAGATTGTAAGAGAATCACCACCACCGCTAACAGACTGCCAACTAGAACATACAACACAACGAGCTCTCTATCTAGTGAGGTCGAGCAACGAAAAAAGTCAACCTAAGATCCTAGACACCCTCAAAGTTCGGTGCATCCAAAACCAAGGCATAACTTTAAGAACCTAAGCAAGACATTCAAGACACCAAGGTGTACCCCCATACGACGAAATGTCACAATACAAAAATGCATAGAACCAGCTCATCATCATGCAAGAAGGAACCACGTAACGTTTAGCTAAGTAGCCAACAACATAATGAGCTCCGAGTCACCAATCAAAATAAAATCCAAGAAATGTTAACAATCAAGGAAAGTGGCTAAGTAGCCGCATTGCAAAGTCTGAAAATTCTCGCAAAAAAATAAATAAAAAGAGCCTCATAGCTTCTCAAATCAATCATAAAATAAGATGTTGGTCTTTGATAAAATAACACAAGATTACGAATGTAAAACACAAAAGGTAACACCACATTCACTCTGCAGCCCTTCATGGTCACCAATAGGGGTACTCTGCCTCAAGGTCATTTCTAAGGACACATACGCAAGATTGGGTCCTAAACGACACCCAGACTTAATGTCCACTCTCCCATATGGGTAACAAAATGGAAAACTGACAACCAGACCATCTTTCCTAACCACCAAAGGAAGAAAGCTCTAAACAACTTCTAATTAAATCTTCCCAACCCTAGAACATAGCCACTATTTTCCAACCACAAGAATCACACCATACAACTTATCATTCTAACAACTTCAATAAGGAAGGATCTCAAAAGGGCTTAACACATCATATAATTAAATCAAGATTTAGGACTTGTAAAACAACACATTTTCAAAGGGGAACCAAGTTTCCACTACACTAGAAGTTCACAAAAATCAATTTAATTTGACCTTCTTAGTTACCTGGGTTTAGAAAAAACTCCACTAAGCAAGTACAATAATTCAAACAACTTATTATTTTATTATTATTTTAATTTTGGTAGTTCAAATGAACAGAGCAATGTAATATTTCTTCACATGTATATATATATATATATATATATATTATTTTTCAATTTTCAAACAAGGTTGTTTTCTAGATTTAAAAGTGTGCAAGATTTACAGCTCATGTCTCAAGTTTTCTAGTGTTCAATTTTCAAACAAGTGTTGTTTTCTAGACCAACATATTAAAAGTATAGAACGATGCTAGGTTTAACTCTTCAAACAACTTGACTTCATGTCTCAAGTTTTTACTCTTTGATAATGTGTGCCCAAGGGTCCAAGATTTTTCCAAACCCATGGCTCTAATACCAAGTGTAATGCCTTATAGCAGAAGACAGAATAATTCACTCAATGACACAAAGACCAACATAGAAAAGTACAGGATAACATTTTTTTTTTTGTAAAAACACTTTTTGATACTGGATGTATGAGAACACCACAGTAACATTTTCCTACATGGTGGTTTTTCTCACAAAGGTTATATTCACTAACTCTTCAAACAACTTGACTCAACTCAATGACCTTATGGACATGATGATTTTCAATTTAGGAAAATAGGAAACAACTAACACCCATAGAAAAATAAGGACAATTCACTTTACTCTTTGACAGCCACTGATGTCACCACCTTCAAAAAAACTCAACCACAATACACAAGTCACCCATAATTGGAATACACTCCACATGTTTACAATCCCTTAAGGTTATGCATTTAAGTGAACAAAAATGTTTTTCAAGACCTACCTTAACAATTGTCTAAAAAACATATTCATGTTTCAATACCTTATTCTGTTCTTAATTTCCTCTAGCCAGCATTCTTCTCACAAATGTGAACTTATTACTTTGGTAATCTAAGGCACTAACTAATATTGCATATAAAACACAAGATTATGTCAATAAAGAGGAATTCAACTAAAGATTGGAGGCTAAGATAACAAAATTTTTTGCTGACCAAAAGGGACACCTTTCATCTCTCACAAGGTTGCATAAACATGCCACGAGATGTAGAAAATCCACTTGATCCCAAAATATTAAACTTGGACCTCCATTGCACAAGGTAATTTAAGATGAGTGTAAGCTCTAACTGAAGTGGAGTGCAATGATGGCATTACAACAATTATCAAAACATCCGAACTACAAAACATATGAAAATATTCAAGAGAAAGCTCTTCAGAGAAAGTATTCATCCTTAGCAAGTAGATATGGATAGACTTATCTTCTTAGCACAACTTCCACGGAGGATCCTATGAAAGCATGGCAAATCTTGAAAATTCTCCACTCCTACGGATGCATGATAAGAAGAGGCGTACAAATGAGAAGGAAAATTTTTAAATTCACAGGCTAACTAATGAAGAGAGGCACGTGGAGAAACTCTTTTTCTCCATTGGGCAGTGCAACTGATGGAGTGCCATGAAAGAGACTCCTTTTTCTCTCGGGAAATTTGCAAGAGAGGCACGGAAGGAAAAAAATTTTCCAGCACAGAAGAGACTCATTTTTTCTCTCCCCGCAAGACAGGCATAGCAAGATGGGTGCACATGGAAGAGACTCATTTTCTCATGCAAGATGGGGATGCAAGGAGCTCAATGGGTGTGCAAGACGGGCAAAGGGGCTTTTCCTCTTCTGCGAACTTCAGAAGGCCATAACTTTTGATAGGGAACTCCCTTTTTGGAAAACGGGGAATTTTTGGAAAGATCTCTTGATGTCCTCTTTGCACAACAACATTAATAATTTAATTTGGATAAATTTTTAAGGTTCAATTTTGAGAAAACGCTCTAAAGGCATTATAAAATGAAAACTGGTAACATTTGACTTATAAAATTTTGTTCAATTCAACCTCCCTCCTTTCTCAACATGCCAAACAGACATAGAGGGTTGCTCTTAGAATAATTTAGGATGGATTGCAAGGTATAATTTTTTTGATTGAAGATCAATTCAAAATTTCTCAATTTTGACAGCGAAATGACTGATGTTTTACCTTTGTTCATTTGAAAGGATCCTTAACCATTTCTTAAGTGGTTTAGTTGGTTTGGGGGCACCTTAATCATATTAAGTTCAATTCAATGTTTCATTTTATTGTTCATTGTTACAGGGTATGTTTTGTGCATTTTGAAAAAATAAATTACCAATTTGATAAGTTGTCTAACAAAGCTCTACAACTTCAAATTCAAATTGATCTATTTGCATTTACTAAGCTTAAACCATGAATTCATTCCAAACAAATCTAACATACTAATTTGATTTAAATCAAAATGCACAAAAATCCAAAAGATACAGTTCTGATTTCCAAATCATACTTTTCAAAAGAACAGAGTAATGTATTTTCTTCATCCATATTTCACTTTTCAACTTTCAAAACAGAGATTTCAAAATACATTCAACAATCATATTTCAATACCTAATAATGCCATTTGAATAAAGTAATACAATATTTTATTGATTCAAAAAGATACCTTTACAACTTCTTGTTTCATTTCATTCCCAAGGACAGAATACAAATCTTTCTTTTCTTTCACTCAAAAATAGAAAATAGAGTGCATATCTTTCACATTTTGAATTATAACTTTCATAGCCAATACAAAACATCTTTCCATCACAAAATATATTACATTGTCATCCACTTCTAATGGGAAAAAGGTTTTACAAATAGAACTCTCACAAGGGACTGTCAAAAATGTCTTTTCCTTTGCTCCATAACATCAACATGAATATCCTCCATTTATTTCAATTTGATCACAACAAAGGCATAGGGGAAAGGCAACTCTCTCCACCCAACCAAGACATCCAATGAAAGGAGAAGCCATCCTTCTTCATTGGCCCCCGAGCCCCCAACCAAAATGCAATAAGAAATTTGTTTCAACACATGGACAACAACATGCTTCCAACACACACTGGCAATCTTTCAACATGCACATTTCATATTAAAACACAGTCAAAAACAAAACAACAGTTTTACAACCACCTGAAAGACAACAAAAAAACTCAGGATTCTTCATGCAAGCCAAAGGAGCAAGAAACTATGGGGGATGCTACTTATGCCTCCCAAAGGGGAAATGGGTATCACCACCTGAGAACAAACTGCCAAAATATAAAATTTCAAATCCTTGACATGCCCTTATGCCTCCCCAAGTACCCCTTATTCCTCACATTTCCTTATAGCCTCCCCAACCTCTTATGACACCCCATAACGAGTAAAGAAATGCAAGCTATTTCTTTGTAAGGTGCAAACCAAATCCCAACTCCCTCCACACTTATACCTCCCCAAAAACACTTATGCCTCCCACAAAATAAACCCCATAGCCTTCTCCTACACCATTCCTAGGCCATCTACCCAACATCCCACAAACAATAACAAACATACAAGAATTTACATATTCATAAAAGGGAAAAGAAGAGAATTTCCAAGAGCCAAGCTCTTACCTCTCCATGATGGAGTTTGTTTCCAAGTTCAAAACAACAAGCTTTCCAATGCAAAATAGTCCAAGAGATCAACAATCTACAAGCATGAAACAATCTCCAAGTCTTCTCCATTCTTCTCCAAAAGCAAGAGCTCTCCAAAACCCCAAAATAAGTCTCCCAAAATGAAGTGATAAAAGTGGAGCAACCCAAAAACAAGCTAAGGAATTCCAATAAATAGAAGAGGGAAGAGAAGAGGATGAGGTGGATCCATGTAGGATGCCACATCACACATCCTCAACCCCAACACAAAATTCAACTTCATTCTCCAATAGCATAATCAATAAGTAGGTGAATAATATGACAATTTTACTTACACACTCAAATCAAACCCACACCCCAAAGGACTGAAATCAAAAACATGTAAGAAAAGTGCAATAAAAAAATCAACATGACTTACAAAAATGCATAAACAAAGTCTAAATTTAACTCTCCAACCATAGTTAAGGTTGGTATACAAATTTAAGAGGCATGGGACAAGTTTAAATTGTCCCACAAGCCTCCAAAATCAGCCTCCAAGGAAAAATTCGAATTTCAAAGAAGATGAAGTGTTTCTTACTCCAAAATCAACTTACATATCTCTTACACATTACTTACACATTTCTTACAACATTTTAATTCAAGGTCAACAACTCTATTAATTACTTTCTTATGACATATTTTAATTAATTAACTTAACAACATGATTACTCATAATATTACACACCATTTAATAAATAATGAAAGGGGTCAATGCACCACAAAATAAACATATACAAACATTAACAAAGGAACCAAATAAAAGAAAAATACATAAAATCCCTTGGTCACATTTAAAGGTGATCCCCCCATGGGAATCCCTAACACAAACAAACACACAAAAACAAATACAGTTGCCATGGTGACCTTGTTGAATTCATCTAGAATTCCAAAGTGGTTGGTCCCCAATCCCCCGATGTGTGTTGTGATATTTTAACCTGCAAAACACAAATACCTCCTTCAACCTCATGGCCACATTAGAACATCCAAATGAATATAATATACTTCCAAAGTCATCAATATATATGTGAATCACAACAATCATCAAGCCAATCAATAGTGTCACTTAAAATTTCATCAACAACTATATCATCATCAATTTTAATTCAATTTTCATTTTCTAGGTCTACTCAAAATATCCAAATATCACATGTCTGAAACAATATTTATAATGTAACCATGTCAGACAGTATATCAACATCAATATATAAAATGTCTCTAATAATCATCATGCATCATATATGAATCAGAGTCAGCAATAATCCATGCTCTAACATCTAATCATCATACTAAATCAAAACTCATAATAATGTCCATGATACAGTCAATAGTTTCATGATCAGTATTAAAAGGTTTCAAAGGGTAGTGGGCACTACACTATTTCTCATACAAAACTTAGTTTTTTCCATTATTCATATTTTTACATTATTTTAGGATTTTTATGGTGTCAATATGTTATGATCATTCAAAATTTATTGCACTCTCCACACTTTCACATTTTTATGTCGATTGCAACATGTGTGACTAACTATTTCATGACTCACAATCTCATTGTATTGTAATAAATGCACCAAAATATAAAGTAATGCAAATAGGGGGTGAAAATATTATTATGGGGTAATGTAGTTTCATTCAGATGCATTTTAAGATGAGTGTGACATCTTTCTTCCTTGGGTGTACTCTCGCACCCTTCTTTGCTTATATTTCACACATATTTTTGGCTGATTCCAATGTCTATCTGAGCATGTATTTGTCTCTCATGACGTTTCAGAATAGATTGCTCTTATTTAAAAATGCACAATGGAGGATGTTATTCGTAGACATGAGATTCGTAGAATTATTGCACAACATCTTACTCTTCTTCTTGGTAGGAAACATCATGCATCATGGTGTTTAAGCATGGAACACTACCTTATTCAAAGAGGTATCTATCATTTTTTATGGACAAACACCTACACCTAGTGATCCATATCAAATTGAAGACTAGTTTAACACTTGTGACATGGTTCTTGGTTGCTTATCGATGTATATTTACATTCCTCTCCACCATTATGTGGCGCACATGGAATGTCCTCGAACTATTTGGAGTATTCTTTAGTCCTTATTTATGTACCCTTCATATATTGTCATTGCTTCTTCTTCTTTTGATATTGTTGTTTCCACACCTCCTTCATATGATGATGTTTTCCTATTGATAGTGATTTTCCTATTCATATTCTGACTAATGAGGTTTCTAATTAAGTTTAGATTACGTGAGTACTGATGAGGATACCTCTCCTCCCTCTTTAAATCACCCTTCAAATAATTTTTAACCGTCTTCTCACTCTCCCATATTTTTACATCCATTAGACACTAGGTAATTATGTTCCCATCTTCAAACCTTCATTGCATATTCCTCTATTACAGAGTCATTATACCATACCTATTCTTTTATCCTACTTATTGTGTTGATGATACTTATCTGTCAGATATTTCTCTTATGTTTGTCCAGCAACCCTTTTTGGATGAATTTCTTCCATTAATTAGATGTCTCAACATAAAGCCTACTTATGTTACAATATACGGGGAAAATATTATATTTTTTGAGCCTTCACACATTTGTACCTTGGAGGATTCCTTCATATATGTATTGGTAGGACTTCCCCTTTTAAGATTTTAGCCCCTTCTACTATTTCAAAGATCACAAGGGATCCTTCTCTACTTGTGGATCCTAATTATACCTTTGTGGGGATTGTTGTTCCCTTACTTCATATGGACATTATTTTATTGAATGATTCATATCCATACTCTTAATGTACTACTTTAGTGGAATTACCTTTAATTATTGAGAACCTATTTTCTAGACCTATGTCAAACTTCATTTGTGGACCAACTTCAGAGTTCTTCGCACTACTACCTTTGGTCTCCTTGGTGGAGTGGGGTGGACTTTTAGTACACCATTTCTATTTTCCTAAGGTCATGAATATTTTTCGATGTGGAAATACCTTCTTCAATATACAAGTGGAAGACGACAACATTGACACTCTTCTTCAAGATTTCATAGATTTACATACTTCATATTATGTTGTAGGATTCTTTGTCGAAACCCTTCACTAAAGCTGAGTTTTGTATTTTGTGGTATATCCTTGGATTGAGGTACACTGCATCTGTACATCTCTTCAATCTTTATATTCTCATTTTTCTCTTCTTATTCTAAACATATTGGTTTTTGTACATGGAGACCTCATCAAAACTTTTTATTTCTAGGACAAATATGATGCATCTTTCCTAGGTTATTTAGAAGAGTATTCTATCTCCTTCAAGTAGATGGTTTTCTCATTGGGTTTTTCGTCCATTACTTGAGATCCTTATTATATATGCTTACCTCTTCAAACGTGGCTTTCGAGACCCATTTCTCTTTCTAACTTACCATGCCTCATTGTAAGCTATGAAGTAGGGGGTGTGCTGGTGTGAAGGTATTAATTTTCCTCTTGTTAGGTCATTTTACCTCACACATGGTGATTCATATCACCTTAGGTGATTTATAGGTCTTTATGTTGTAATTATGATTTGTATGACAAAGTTTTTCATAGAATCTATCATATTTGTCAGTGTGTGTCATACAAGAGTTACATTTTGTTTTCAAATAGTAACTCATTTCTCCCTTGTGGAGGTATAATGAGTCTTGCGTTATGAGTTATGTAACACGCATACTTTTACTCGTTTTTCTGATCTATGAGAATGGTAGAATGATTTTCTCTTATAGATGAATATCATTTATATGGTTAATTTTTTGTTAATTACTTGGAGCACATGTCTGTTTCCATTGGCTTACTATACTCTTGATGTGCACATGTTCCATTATATTTTCTTGGTTCACTCTAACACTATCCATGTGTATAAAATTCTAATTATGTAGTATATTTTTAGTGTCTACCACATCTGTTAGTTCTGAGGGTATACATAGATTCTCAAGCACTCAATTATACATACCCATTTATTCTTTTGAGATACATGCTCAAATTATAGATCATACATGTATCAGAAAATTGGAAAATATTTCATACTTTATTCTACACATACAACATACAAAAGCATCCTTCGGGGTGCATGCATATGAAATGGCAGGAAACAATCACTCATAATTAGACTTTGACACTGAAAAATTGCCATAATTTACAAGGGATAAAAAATACACAAGATGGTCAAGACCATACGTATGGTCTTGACCCTAACATAAAGTTATTGTAAGAGTAAATTCTATATAAAACCATGAACATTTTCATATTTTTCATTATTATTACAACATTCTTATGTGTTTTCATATTCATATGTACTTATTTTGGCATAATTTCAGGGAGCCTAAAGTATTTCATTCTCTTTGTCTCTATTGTACTCAATTTCACTTCTAGTTTTTGATACATTGGGGAATCGACCTCCATTCTCCACTAATATTTTTGAATGCAATCTATCCTATTCAGATTCTAATTAGTAGTATGGATCAAGTGAAGAGTATGGGAACACTTACTTATATTTTCTACTATGTGTTTTGAGTTACAAAATTGGGCTTATATCCTTCTTCAATGGTAAGGTATATGGGGTTATGGAAGGAAGATAAGTAACTAAGTTATTTTTGGGAAGTCCTTTATAACCTCTTTACAAATAAGGGGAAGATATTTGTGTCATGGAATATATTTTATACCTCATCTTCCTCCTTAGCATGGGTGCCTTAGCTCCTCCTTTTGGTGGGTATACCTAGCACATTGACCTCTCCTTGGTGAAATATGTACAATGATCACCCTAATACTTCATCAGATTTTAAAAAAAAAAAATTTCCTAAGCACAAAAAAAGGAGAACATTCCCTTTGTAATGCAAACAAGTGTATACCTTCCATGTTTGCTTATCATTTTGGAATTTATTGTTGCCCATTTATTTACATTACTTTCAAATTTTTATTTAATATTTAGTTTCCTATATTGGGCATTGAATTAATGTTGTGTTACAAATTTAATTTTGTACATGTTAACACCAACACAATGGGATACACAAAACAATTTGATTATGAGAAAATGCAAACTATGTCTATAAACTTGGGTATTTTCATTTCATAGGTAAAGAGGGTGGAAATATATGAAATCAAATTTGTAAATCTATAGCATGACAACACTGGTATTTACATTATGCACTTGCATGTGAAAATAAACCGTAATAGCCCTCAGGTCACTAGATTATATTTTCATGTATTTCTATTGAATGTTTTTAAAGAAAGATGCACAAAACACACTTATAAACATCTGTCCCTAGCTCTATTAAGTCAAAATCATTTTTTTCCTCTTCTTTCAAAAATGTCGACTTTGATCGATTTGTCAAAATCTAGAACTAGACCTTAGTGTATAGTTTTGGACCGACAAATTGTGCATCAAAAATTGTAATTGCATCATATTTATGTGGACTAAAATTTCCTCCTAGTTGGCATTAATTGACATAATAACCATGAGGATCCTATATAAGAAATTGAATTATACCTCATTTAGGGCCTTGGCACTCTAAGAGCTCCTCATGTAAACAAACAAAAAAGTTACTCCATGTTCCCAAAACTACAAAATAGCTCATGCACATCCATTAAGGTAGTACTCTGTATAGGTTTGAAGTCACCTAAAAGGTTCAAAAATATCCATATTATCCCTATAAGAAACAAAAGTGACCCTTCCCAAGTATTTGAGAAAGTGTGAAACTCAAGCAAGATGTTTCCAAAGCATGTTTGCCAAATTCCTATTGTACTATAATAAATATCAAATGCTAGATGAATTTCATGTGGTTTGATCCCTTTTCGTAGTAGTGGCAATGTTAACACTACATAGGAGTTCCCACAACCCACCTAACTTTGTTATGCAAGATATAATTATTTATAGGAAGAATAGGAATAGAAAATATTAGATATCTATTATCCAAGAATATCCAAGCTCGTTCATTAGGGTCATGACCATATAGAAAGACAAACCTAGTTATATAGTTTTGACTAGGCTCAATTTCAGGTCTCAGTCTTAGTAATGAAGTACTTTCAGTATTAGTTCATCCCATTTCTGCACTTTGATCACTCAAAACCTTCCATATTCACACAAAATCACCTAAGTGAACTATATCATTTATGTTTTGATAACTCCTATATCAATAGTCACTTTGTAAAGTATTATTAAGATCTAGTCAACTAAATCATAACAACCTCATATTGCATTATTTTATCCTTTTTATGTATGCTAAATAGAAACACATTTAAATATTAAATGGGAATGAAATATGAAATTCAAAAAATAATAATTCAAAATCCACTTGTAAAACCATATTGAGTTCCATTTTTTCGCATTATAAGGCCATCCTTAAAGGATTCAAACATAACCTAATTAATAATGTCATAGGTAGTTCCCGATACAAGTTGAATTTACAAATACAATACACTGGTGTTAGGGTCTATCTCTTAGATGGTTTTACATTTTAACAATTGGGTGTAAGGAAGTGTGGCCATTATAAGAAACTTTTTATTCAAGTTAAAAACATAGAATATTTATTGTGCTTTCTTGTCCCATGGATGATTAAACATTTCACACTCCAACCATAGGTTATTATATAATTTACATATTTCCAAAACCTTACCATTGCAATATATTCTACACTTTTAACATGGGAAGCCTCCCATCAGACCTAGAAGAAATTATCAATGGCCATGACTTGATGAATTTACACTAATTGTGTTTGAATGTCCCTTATTGGCTTCATTCGATTAGTCATTTCACTAGTATATTTAAAAATATGATATTTAAAATTAATTAATTCCTTTTCTAAGTTTGGGTCCTTTAAAGAAACAAGTTTCTCTTTACTAGTTTTATTGTTCATAAATATCTTATAACCTTTTAAACTATTTTCATTTACAAAGAAATTTAGTGGAGTTGAAATGGATTTAGGGTGAGCTTGGGTGTCATTGGGAGTCACCATTTTTAGTTTTATTTAAACTCTAGATAACAACAATGAAGGGGATTTATACAAAGTAGATAAATAGTTTAAGATAGGGGTTGGGTTACAATTTAATAATTGTCAACTCCATGTATACCTTATATATAGTAGTAAAACCTATTGGGAATGGATAAACAACAATATTGGAAATTAACCTAGCTTTTCATCATGTTGAAGTCTCGGATCTTATAGACTTGGATGGCACAAAAGATACATGACATGTAAAGGAACAAACAAAAACTAATATTAGAGCAAGAAGAGCTAAGACTAAGATATTGGAAAGAAAAACAAGGTTGGACTATCTGAAAAAGTTAAGAGCAATTTCAATAATGTAATAAGCAATATGGATGTACACAATGTTAAAGCCCTAGTATGAGTATTAGTTGAGATGGTTTAATCAAAAGACAAATCGTAATTTGCGTGGTTAGATAATACAAACAAAGACAAAAGAAATACCATCTCTTACACATTGTTTTATATGGCTTGGGTTCATCAAAAGGAAAGAGCAAGCTTTGTGAATTTTATGTGACTATGTTCACAAAAACAAACCCTAAGGTTTGTGTATTTTTTATAAACATGACTTTATTAGAATGTAATTGTGTAAAGTGATTCTAGATACATAAATAAACTAAACATCTAACACACAGTAACCTAATTGATTGTAAAATAGGTCTAATCTAAATCATTTTTAAACTTAAAAATAAATACAAATAAGTTTGAAAACCTGCTTAGCCGAAGAAGTCTGCCCACCTCAACCGTGAGATATGGTGTCTATGACCTATCAGGTGTCAAACAAAAAAAAAAAAGAAATTACAAGGAAAGAGTGTTTTTAAAAAATAAATCAAATAAAAAAGTGATTAGTGACATAAATAAAGAGTGAAAATAATTGCGTAGCTCTATTTAGGTTTTATAAGAAATAACCGTCAACTCAATGCGGGTCAGTGTCGGCAGTGCGTATTCTTTCTTAGTAGTTTAGAGTTTTAACTGAAGGTCCACACCACTCTAGAATGGTAGCTGCAAATATTTTTGCGATATTATTGCAATTTGCGATGCAGACCTTCCAGAGGATCATTACAAGAGAACTGTACATTACGTAATGGAGAAAGAAAAATACATACTGACTACCCAATAAAATTTGATGCTGGCGAAGAAAACTCAACATCAGAGTCACAACCGTAATATTATTATAGGTCGTAGAATCGCTATTAGCTACGCAAACTGCTTAGCATTTTATATCCTGTCATTGATGTCGTTTTCTAATAATGTAACCACGTATATTAATACATTGGCTATATATAAGGAATTAAGGAACACCATTACTGGAATTCAAGAAAGGTAAGCAGTATGGGTAGGTCTCCTTGCTGCTCCAAAGATGCAGACCTCAATCGCGGAGCCTGGACTACCGACGAGGATTCCATTTTGGCTGAATACATCAGAATTCATGGCGATGGTAGTTGGAGAGCTCTTCCCCAAAAAGCAGGTCAATTTATGCATTAATGTTCACCCTTCATATAATTTTTCATATAACCAGTCTATGTTTACTTAATCGAGTATAAGCTTTTGCAGGGCTGAAGCGGTGCGGGAAGAGTTGCAGATTGCGATGGCTGAATTATCTCCGCCCTGATATTAAGCATGGAAACATTTCACATGATGAAGAGGAGCTCATTATTAGATTGCATCGACTGCTTGGCAATAGGTATCACCGTATCAGATTAAGTTTTCATTGTCTAATAAGATGGTCGTTGCAGGGAATTTACAGGTATATTAATTAACAAGTGTTGATGCATGTTTTATATGAATTCAGGTGGTCGCTAATAGCAGGTCGACTCCCTGGTCGAACAGACAACGAAATCAAGAATTACTGGAATACTCGTATCAGCAGGAATATCCCAACCATCGGATCTGCTGCTCGACAACCCCAAAATCTTAAATCTTCTTCTCAAATAGAAGATCCTCTCGATATAGTCAAAGTTATTCCTTTGAAAACAACTGCAGTGAAAAGTTCAAAACGCCTCATCAAAAGTGTAAGTATTCCTGGTTCAGAACACCAAGACATCAAATTTTCAAGTGGTGAAGCACAAATTAAGAAACCATCCAAATCATGGTGTGATTTGTTCTTCGACGAATTGATCACAGAAAATGATTTTCTGTTTACTGGCACCAATAATTTTGTCGATCACAATTTGGTCGACCAACAATTTCCACAGTAATCAACATTCTGCAGATGATGATGAAATCATTACATCCAACATGTTTTTGTTTTCTCCGGATTGTCATCTGCCGTCCCCTCCATTCGATTCTTCTGAGGATTTCAGGGTGGAAGAGTTCGAAGCAAGGCCGAGTAGCCCTAATTTGCAACAAATGTATTATGATCTGGAGAGTAATTATTTTACCGTCGCTGATGGGCAAGGAAGGATAGGTGAATTCTAATGTCGGCTGGGTACCTGAACTCTAATGCTTCCCGATTCAATATAAAAGCACCACTGCTTTAATCGAGATTCAGTGTAGCTGCTTTACTGTACTTGTCAAGCTCATGCTAGATGGTTAAGTGTTAGATTTACAAGCTGTTCTAAAGGAATTAATGTTAGATTTACAGAGAAGTGGTTAAGTGTTGACAACAAATATTTTATAAAAAATGCAGTCTTTTTTATCATTGATATTAAGTATAATAATTTATTTTTTATTTGTCTATACCATCCTCAAAATTATTGTTGTAACATTTATATTATGTTAAAAATTATTATATATTTGTAGATAATAAAATACCATTTTTAATGAATTTTACTCATAATTTTCAAAATGTAATTAATTTAAAAATAATTTTCTAGTTGTTATATTAAAACAAATATAACATTATAAGATTAAAACAAGTAAAAACAACTAAAAAAAACCCATGAATAGGGGAATCTTCAACTAATATATCCCATCCAATATCAACATTATTAATTATTATCTCTATTGTTTACAAAATTACTCCCACTCCATCTTCGTATTAGATAGCTTTTGTAGTAAATTAATATAATATAATATAATTTTTAAATTTAAATAAGACAATTGTTCCCGTGTTAAAATCTGGTGTCAAACCAAAGAAGCTCCATTATGCACAAACCAAAGAACACACATAATAAAAAAAAAATTCTTTTGGCATTCTGAATCTTGTAAACCACACGTTTTTCTCTCCATCACTCATCTCTCCATAATTGATGACTGACAAGTTTGGTAAGCACGTGATTCTGCTAAAATTTCAAACTATCGTCTAACTTCCTTGTTTAATGGGAGAGACGATTTTTATCATACGACATGCCAATTTGTCAATGGCATATATTTTCGAAAAGACATCTTTTAATATTCTCCCGTTGAATATGATTGCCCTCGACAGGTTTTTAACTATAAAATATTTTCAGATTTTCGAAAACAACGTCCATACGTGCTTGTGGTGAGTCTATAGGCACATGTTTAATGGTGTAAAAAAGATAAGACATACAAAACATAGCGTAATTGTTTATAATAATCATGAATGATTTTGTATCATTTTTTTACCAATTAATTGACTTGTAGCTTTTGTTATGACAATGGAACTTGTATTATAGAGTTTGGAGAATGAATATATTTGACCAAATCAACACATATTAGAAGAGTGCAATTAACAACCAATAAATGTGAATATAAAATAAAGTCGTGAAGTAGTACATATTTGAAATACAATTATACAAATTCCTTAAAAACTCAAACTTGCGGCAATTGAAAATCTTGGTGATAATGGTTTCATATTGATTGAGTTAGTGTAAAGCCCCTCCCTCGACATAGAAAACCACACCTAGTGGTAGTTAAATTTTTAGGTAAATTTTTTTATAAAAAATTTTAAAGTAAACAAATACTATACTTATCTAATTCCCATTATTAATTATTTTATACAAATCTGATACCCAATTAATTCACTACTTGTCCAATTCCAACTTTAATTTATTATTTCTCATCATGGTTACTCTACTAAATAATTGTTAGGGTCAATATATTATAAATTTTACATACCATTTTTAATTAATTTGGCCCCCACATCCTCTTATTAATTGTTTACCCAACTCCCACAAAATTCCATAACTTAAAAGTTGTGTAGGATTTAATGTGAACCCTAGGATCAAACTAATCTTGGCCCTTGACTTAAAATTTCCCTAGAGTTTCCCTAATCCATCCTTATGTCTTCTTCTCATTTCTTTTCTTTTTCATTTGTTGCATATTCCTTCTTTCTTTCTTTGGTTTTGCAGGTTTGTGAAAGAGCCATGAAGGTTTTTGGATTTGTGGGGTTGCTCATGAGCAACCCCATGAATCCAAAAACCTTCATGGCTCTTTCACCTACCCATACTACTTATATTCTTGTAATGATGTTCCTCATAGAAAGACAGGAGTTTGTATATATAGCCATGATATTGAGATATGTGGTTACATTATTAAAAATCTTCATGAATGATAGGATATAAAAGACTATGCATTTTTGTGGTTATTCTAGGACCTATAAGACTATTGCGGTTATGAAATCTGGTGCACTTTCCTTTCTTTATTAAGTACTAGAAAATATTGTCGTAGGAGGTTGTGGAATGTTTATAGGCACACACCTAATGTTTACAAAACAAAATTAATAGTAATGGTTGTTTTTTATATTCATGAAGTTTTATGGTTCACATATAGCCCACTAGGAATCCATTATTACTGAATGCAAAGCCCCTCAATGCCTTAACATGGAGAGTCTAGTGGTTGAGGCTAGGATCATGCCTTGGCTGATTTTGACAGTGTGATTGAACATTTCATATAAGCGCCTTTTAAATGGTGATAACTCGTTTATTTGTAAACTCACATAACTTTGTAATTAAATTTTGTGTTTACTTTTTAAGAATGCATGCTGACATTATATATAAATTACTACCGAAAGTAATAGTTGATGCATGATCACAACACCTGTAATTGTTTACAATTTGATGGATTAAAATTGTCTATATGATTGCATAAGATGGATCTTTTCCCAAAGTTTGGGACTTTTGCAATCAGGAAAGCTCTCCAGAGAAGGTCGTCTTCCTATTCTTGTATCTATCACCACCCACCAATGTGTAAAAAACTAATATAAATCCTTTCCTAAATTTTTCCAAGGAGAAAGGGATAAGATTATGCAAGAAAACTAAAATAATCTATCGGAGTTTATGTACCAATAAGTAATGTCGAACACCAAATTTTCATGGAAATGAAATACAATAAGTTTGAAGGGGATTAATACACACCACAAGTCAAAAAATTGTTGTGAATGCATTCACCATTAAACACAAACCATTAAATATGCAACACAATTTAACATGCAAAGTTAATCAAAATTGGAAAGAGAGATTAGGAGAATGCAATGAACACAAGAGAGGGTTGAACTTCATCGATAGACTTATATTATTGCTCCACAGGTTTGATACAGTGCATTACAATAGCCAAGAGACACTTATTTACATTACACCTTGAATGGGAGGTTTCAACTTCACAAATTTACTTACAAATAAGAGAAGAAGGGAGGGTGTAAAGTAATATTATCCAACCTTTTGAAATGAGCCCCTCCTTACAATATATAATAAGAATGAGTGAAGGGGGAGAGAAGGAATTCAAAATCTTACTTCACCACCCAAAAATACATTAAAATCACCTGCAACAATGATGGGTGCCACTACAAAACCCATGCCTCCATGTACTTTTCCTTGTTGGGGAAGAAAGGAAGCCCATACCTTCATTATTTTTTGTAGGTGAAAAATTAGAAAAATTCTCTAAAATGGAAGACTGTATTTCCTCATTTTGAAATAGTCAACCTTACTAAAAATAATGTATTTCAAAAAAGGACACTGGAAACTTTCTAAAAAGTCCTATTTTGTGTAAATATGAGCTCCTAGTCAAACGTTATGGCCATTTGAAGATGAGAGTGTCATTGTATAATATATGTAGATGGTTGGCTGTCTCTTTGGACTCTGAAATTACATCACACCCTCTGAAATATTAAATTACAAACTTTCAAGATTTGAAACTTCGGGCCTTTTCACTTCGGAGATTGTTGCACTGTTCATCGCTCAAGCTAGCTTAAGAGTTCTGAAATGCTGAATCTCTGAAGTCTAAAATTTAGACTTCAAAGTTCAGACTCCAAAATCACGTTGTGTGACACTGTTCATCATCCCAGCCAATTTTTTTGAAATTCTGAAACCCCAAAGTCTGAAATTCAGACTTCAGGTTTCAGGGGTTTCAGGGTTTTGCGTTACAGAGTTGTTCATCCACTTGACCCTGCTGGCAACTCTAAACTCCTGAAATCCTGAGTTTTGAATTTTAGACTTCGGGTTTTAGACTTTTCTCCTCTCCATATGGCATTGTTCACCATGAGCTTCTGAAACCTCTGAAACTCCGAAACCCCATGGTTTGAATTTTGGACTTTCGGTTTCAGACTTCTTGTTCCTTTTTTGCGCTTCTTTCTGCCGAGTCCCTGAACTTTTCTTCAACCTACCACCGAACGACCACACCTCTGAAGTCTGAATTTGGACCTCAAAATTTCTTCATCTCCCAAACTAGCTCCAATTCCGGAGCTCCTATGCAATGTGTTTGGTCCTCTTTAACCTATTCGGCCAATCCCAAAATGTGATCTCCCCTAGCCAAATCGATCCCTCATTTTTTCTTTTTGTGGTCTTGTTTGTCCAATTTCATCCAAGGGGCCAAATTGCATATCAGTAATGCTTTAACATTCAATAAAAATTAACTTAAGAATCACTAAATTACTAGGCCTAAAGAAATGTTGAAACCATGTTTGGTCCATCGATTGTGATAGGCTTTCCCTCTCCGAAAGCTTATTGAGGAGGAGTTTCACCTTGTTTCTATTATGGATAATAGTTCATTTCCTCTTGAGACTCAAAATTATGAAGAAAAGGAGAATTTTGAAATCATCATTCTAGTCCATGCCAAGGAAAATGTGAATCCGAATAATGATGAAGGTTGGACTACTGTGGGGAAGAGGAAATAAATAATAAGTGAAATTGATCGCCTTAAAATGCTTTTAAGATCCTGAGGGAATGATTCTCGAAGATGAGTTGGTTTTTTGTTTTTTTCATTATTGGTCAACTGTGGTTATCTCTCTTGCTTGTTAGTAGAGGTTGTTTCTTTTGATCCCCATTGTAAAATATTTTTCTCCATTTGTAAATGTTGGTTTTTGGGTCCCCTCAAAACCAACATATTTACCTCATCAAAAATATATATACATATTGATATATACCATGAATGAATTTATATGTTGTCCAATTTAACTTAAAATATTTCTTCTGAAAATGGGACTTGATGTAAGATAAATATTCAAAAGTTTAGAGTACTATTATAAATGAATATATTTCACAAACTAAACATCTATCAAAAGAACATATTCAAAAACTGATAATCATAAATAATATCTTGGATTGAATCTATATTACAAACCGATCTGTCAAATAAACACATTCAAAAACTACTAATAGTTATTTCTCCCTGAATGATCAACTTTATTGTTATTAAAATAATTACAAATTATTTTCTTTTTTCAATTAACATGAAACCATAAAACTGCAATTATATATGTCTATGGAAAATATTAATATTTAAAATAATTTCTAATTATAAATTATCAACAACAACAAATATATGTTTTATTTTAATTTTTGTATTAAAATTAGACTATAGAAAATCATTAGAGGGACATGGCAAAAACACTCAAACAGTGTATATCCTCCATCTCCATCAAACAGTGTAACAACTTATGCATGACAACCACCTGTTAGTAATTTTGATATGCAAAACCTGAAACTTAAAAGTACTTCAAAGACCCACAGTCTATGTAAACATCTTGATTCATTAGCGACTTATGACTAACCATTATATACTACAGTTGTACATATCTATTTCCTCTATGATATTTGTGAGCCTCCCAATTCTATAGTGTACCTATATAATTTAAAGCGTCAAGTATATTTGAATTCTTTATAGTAAGATTGTTTTTATCACAACATCGATGGTTCCACTTAGAACAGGTTTAACCAGATCTTCCTGTCATTTTCTCACATACATATTGAAGAAATTTGAAGTGTACTTTTTGAGGCCAATAATTGATCGACATTTAATAATAATAATAATAATAATAGATTTTTATAGTCCATGATGCTATGGGGTGGCCTGTTTTTGGGTCTACAAGTGGCTTATAGCATATGGGACTACCTCGTACTCACATGCGGGAGGCAACTAACTTTGCTACAAACGAGGCGTACATACCCTACCCCCTGCAGGATTTGAACTTGTGACCTCTATTTCAAGAGCACATGTTCTTCACTAAAGAATAACCAATTTCATTTGGTGCATTGTAGTAGTCAGGGAAATTGATAGCTTGTGAGAATCAAACCCTGAGATTGTTAGGAATTGGCTTAAAAAATAATTAGAAAATTGAATGAAAATTTTGTTGGTATGATGTGCTGGAGGAGAGTTATGATTGATCTTTTAAAGACGACATTTTTTATTCAAACAATGAACTATTTCATTTTCTATTTAAATATAATTTAAAAAAATTATCCACTTCTAAAGGCTTGATTTTCAATTAATTTTATTCTTCTCGGCTTTCTTGTCCTTACCACTACTCGAGGGGGGATAACTTAAAAAATAAAATAAGAGCTTGATATTTTACATTTTTTTCTATAAGAGACAAAAATGTATGAAGACTAAGATGGTTACAATTATAGATTGGATTTGAACGATTTTTATTTTGAAAATAAGATGAAAATTTTATATTATTTTTATGAGTAGTGTGCATTCGTTGGGCACTAGATTACATAGATTGTCAGCATCTCAGCTTATACTTGGATGTAGTATATAACGGATTTACAATTATGAGTAAGTATAAAACTAAACTAGTGATCACCTTCAGCCTAAGCAACTACGAGTAAAGGGCATCCACAACGTCAAAGTCATTTAAAAGATTTACAATTATAAGTAAGTGTACAACTAAACTAGTGATCACCTTCAGCCTATGCAACTACAGTTAAGGGGCATCCACAACATCAAAGTCATTTACAATTACAAGTTAGAGTAAAACTAAACTAGTGATCACCTTTAGCCTAAGCAACTACGAGTAAGGGGCATCCACAACGTCAAATTCATTTGCAAGATTTACGATTACGAAGAAGAGTACAACTAAACTACTGATCACCTTTAGCCTAAGCAACTACGTGTAAGGGGCATCCACAACGTCAAATTCATTTACAATTACGAGTTAGTGTACAACTAAATTAGTGATCACCTTCAGCCTAAGTAACTATGAGTAATGGCCATCCACAACGTCAAAGTCATTTACAATTACGAGTAAGCGTACAACTAAACTAGTGATCACCTTCAACCTAAGCAGCCGACTCTTTGTGTCAAGTATCTCCAAGCCTTGGGGCATCCACTCAGCAAGAATTGATCCTTCATGGGCTCATTGAAAACCTACCAACAATATCACCAATAGACACCTTCAGCCTAAGCCAAGGGCCCTTCAATAAGATGAAAATATTTTAGGTCAGGAATGACATTGAAGATAAGAGTTATAAAAAAAAGATTATTATAGAAAGGCCTATTGGCCAATGAATTACGCTCGCACGGGGGAACGTTTAAGCATATCAAACGAATATTTGACAAGGCAAACAAGGGATTTGTATTATTCTCGCCATTTTCCTTTGGTGGAACTGTAAAGATGTGGTTTAGGGAGTCTCATAAGCGTTAAAACCACTGAAAGTGGTATGCGGGACTCCGGAGAGGATATATTCTTGCAACGATGTTCCTCAGTGCAGGATAAGAATGTGCATATATAGCCATGATATTGAGATACGTGGTTACATTATTAGAAAACGTCATGAATGACAGGATGTAAAACACTATGCATTTGCGTGGCTATTCTACGACCTACAAGACTATTGCGGTTGTAAACTCTGATGTGCTTTTCTTTTTCCATTAAGTAATAGAATGTTCGACAGCGATAGATATTCGAGTTGAGAAGTTTTAAACGGAAAAAACTCCAAACAAAAGAAAATATCAACATCAAATCGTAGAGCGAAAGGAGTGCAAGAGCGGCTCTCTTGTTGTGGAAGGTCTGCATCTCATTAATAGCTTGATTTGAGATGAAGATTCACAGCTGTGAGTCGTGCATTTTATAATGGGCTCGAACTTGCGTAAAACTTTAAAACTCTAAATTAATAAGAAAGAGTGCACACCGCCACCACGGAATCGCATTTAGATAACAGCAATCAGCAACGCACGATTCTCCATCAATTACTTCTTATCAAACGGAAAAAATAAATGCAGATAACGAACGATGGGAGCTATGTAATTAGTTTCTACCTTATTTATGTCTCTAATCTTTTTTCTTCTTTACTATTCGAACTACACTTTATAATAATTTAAAATAAAGAGAGTTACATAGTAAGGGGCGACCGAAATAGTCATTGTTCCACAAAATGCCACCAAGGCACCAACAAAATAAAAAATGTCACGAGGGGTACATCAAAACACCCAAAGTGCAAGCAAAGAGCACAGGGAAAAAATCATACCGGTCGAAATCAAGTACATTCTGCAGCAGCAGGAAGAGGGGGAGGATCATCCCAAGGAGGGATAAATTCCCCACTATTCAGTTCAGCCGAGGGAGGATCAAATTGGCAACCATCCTAATCAGGAAACTACATTTGTAAAGGAACCATAATTCTCCATCCAGGGGGAGGCGATCCTACAATAGTCTGTAAGCATGGCGGCGGAGAGTCCCATCTCGTAGAACTAGCAATGCCCTCCCCCCTCGGAGGCAAGCTCATCCCAAGTCCAGATGAGGACGAGGAAGGGTGGCCCCGAGGGGAGGTATAACGGTTGCTTCGTGAGCGGCTTTTATGATGCAGTTCTGTAGATGGCAGCAATCGAGACAATAATGGCCGAGGTCATGGCAGCAGAGGATCCAGTAGGACCCGAATCATAGTGCAGTGTGTACTCCGCAATGATCCAGAAGCTTCTGAAGATGAGAAAACTCCATGGCAACCTTGGCATCTTGAGTTTGAATCTGTATGCGCATAGTAGACATAATGACCACTTGTCATTAGTAGACAAAAAGTAACAGATTAATCTTTCTTGAAAATTAAGGCATTGTGATCTTTCCCAATTTGAAAAAAAATACAAGCACGAAACAAGTGCCAAAGTGTGTCAATGTAATGATGCCAAGGGCTAAAATTACCAAATAAGACCAAACACCAATGAAAGACTTCACAATCGTAAGGCTGAAATAAAGAGTGGATCAAGGTCCAGATTGTCTTAGCACGGGGACAATACTGGAAAAGTGTTTTAAACGACTAAAGGAGAGATAAAAAAGGATATTTAAGATTGGGGATGCTAATATGACTAAGTTGTTCTCTAACAGGAAGACCTTGGTAAACCAAACATCAAGGAAAATGATTAACTTTGGGCTAAAGAAGAGAATTCCAAGTATGGGAAATCCAGTGAAGCTAGGTGGAATGCACATATTATAACCCCTATTGAGCATTGTGCTTGGAAATGGAAAGCGAGAGCAGGCTCATCAATTGATAAATGGTTCTAGTTTTGTAATGAAGGAAATAAATGTCTTGACTCCAATGTTAATCACACCACAAAGCTGCAGGAGGTTTAAGCCCAAATCTATGGAGCATAACATCTAGCAGAAGGTCTTGAATTTTTCAAATAGATAGGAGATATGAATTGGAAAGATTAAACTTTGTCTTGAGCTCAGACCAAGAAATGTAGTCTCTACAGTGAACTAACTCTTGTATAGTATGAATTCGCTTGCGATAAAACCAGAGAGATTTGATGCTTGGAGTTTCAAGAAGACGAAGATTTCCATAAGTGATGATGGGAGACAACTAAAAATTATGAGAATTGAAAGAGAACCCTGTGCAAAAAACCATCGCCAACCCAACACATCAAAGGATTAACCAACTTAAAGGATTTCTAGACACTTTTAGCAACAAATGTACCTATAATTTTGACAAGATCCAAGGAGATAATAAGAGTATGCAACCCTATATTATTCCAACACTTCTTTCCATAAAGGTCTCTTGGTTCAATGCAATGCCAAAGAAAGATTTTCTAGTCCTGATTTCCCAACAAAACACCAAATCACCCCACTTAGAGTATTAGGAAACACTTTTTCGAAAGATGGCGATGACTCCCATTGCACCTTGATCATGAGGAAGACAACAAACTTTCGAGGCTACTCTATGAAAGCTAGCTGAACCAAACGTTTTACACCATAAAAATTCTTTGAGAAGCTTGGCAAGTCTAGCAAACGAATTACGAGAAGGGAACCAACATACAAAATAGTAGGCATGAGTGAGAGCAAGAATCTTAGTGCAGAATTACAATTTACCAGCCAAATATAAGGGTTTGGAAGACCACCTAATACCTTTTTTCTCGACCCACTTAATAACATACTGCCATACAATCTTTTAGTCAATATCAAAGGTGAAGGCAATGCCAAAAAAATTAAATTGTTCACCACTGCTAATCCATTTCTAGGGGTAGGCGTTCAACCAGTCCGAGAGAGGAAGACAACTCTTGCAGTAGCCCATAATGTTTTCCAACTGAATGTTGGAGCCAGACGCCAAAAAAAATGTGTTGAGGTACTCAAAGACCCTAGCAACATTCTTCTCAGATTCATGAATAGTAATAAATGAATCATCAACGAAGTGACCATTGATAAGTTCCATCACATGACCTAGAAGTACAATCCCCTAAAATGCGACCTTGAACACCCTGATGGGAAATTAAATAACATAATGCATCAGCATCAAGCAAAACTAGAGCATGCACGAAAGGGAACCCCTATCTGATAGAGTGAAACAGGCCAAAGGTAGTTGACTAGTCAGTATTGATGGTGAGTTGGGTTGAAGTATTAAAAAACAAAGTGCTAATGACCAAGCTATAGAATTCACCAAAGCCAAGGGATTTGACCATGGAAAGGATGAAAGGCCATTCCATATGATCATAAGCCTTCTCGAAATCAAATTTAAGGAATAGAGGCCACTAAGAGGAAACACGAGCCCATTCCATGTATTCCCAAATAGTAATAAGATTATCCAAAATGTATTGGCCTTTCAAAGTACTAGTTTACTCACGACCAATAAATATGGGCAGATGATTAGCAATGTGAGGAGCCAAATCCTTGACAAGAATTTTATAAGAAATATTTAGCAGGATTATGGGCGGCCAACTATGCATCTACTCAGGGTCACCATCTTTGGGGATGAACATATTGTTTCCCTAATTAATGAAACTCCCTAGACCTTGATTTTGGAGAGCTTCATTCTAGACAAGAAGAAGATTAGGTCCCAGAAAGGACCAAGTTGTTTTATAGAACTTGTAGAGGAAAACCATCTAGACCCGATGATTTGTCATCCATAGGATAGAGCAAGGCCGCTTGGAGCTCCTACAAGGTGAGAGGGGAGTTAGGTGAGCATTATTTCTGGATGAAATTTTAGTGGGCACCACATCTATACATATTTGGAAGGCAACAACTCACTCAATCAAATCCTCCTAAGCTTGAAAAACTAGACTGTAGAGCTTGACAAAAGCATGAGTGATCTCTGGGAGCTTAGTGAGTCGGTGTGAATCATAGATAGCTTCGATCTACTGAAGAGCATGTTTGGCTTAGAGGGATTTGAAAAAGTTTTTAGAGGCTTTGTCTCCCACCCTAAGTCAATTGATTCTTTACCAGATCTACACACCATAGACCAAGTAAGATCTAATGAGCTTGAGCTTATATTGAATATCGATAACCTAAAGCTAAATATGAGTGTCAAAAGGATTGTAATCGACAAGCATATAAATACTTCTGAATTATTTGTATACAGCCGAATCGGCAAGCTTATGAACACATGCCACCTATTTACTAAACTGGTGGAGGAACTGGGTAGTGTGTTGGATCACCGAATCCCACCAAGAAATCCATCTAACAACAAAAGGTAGACTTGGTGTCATGTTCCAGATGTGTACAATGAGTGGGTCATCTCCAAGATGACACAACAGAGAAACATTAAGATAGATTTGATTATTGGGAATCTTGGGAGGGCCCCTTTGCCAAACTACCTTAAAATTTATTGGATGGTGGTCTGATAAAAGTAAAATGGACTACACCTTGACAACAGAGGAGCCTTACGTGTCAAAATTAAATAAGGGATGCTATGAAGGAAGTAGATGGTTGATTCTTTTAAAATTTGTTCATATGCTTCCCAAATATTACTCCAAGTTAACCAAGCTTTGGATTTAAAACCCTACCATTTTTTGAGAAACAGATTTGAAACACATGAGCGGATTTTAAAATAATACTAGGCCACACACTCGCTAATAGACTAGCACATAAAAAGGATGCCACATTTATCATTCAGGTTCTCTGCCATATTAAAGTCGTGACACACCAGCCAATTAGAACACAATAAGTTATTGTATACAGTGGAAAGATTTGAAAATCTAATGGATGAGGTTGAAGTACCTCAAGATTGAATAAACTTAACCATGCACCATAAGATTAGAACAAAAAAAGAAACTATCTATGCATATATAAATTTGAAACTAACATTCAAACCCAAGCACATATACTACTATCTACTCTGGGTATGTGCACGAAGTTGGTGGACAATGTGGACATAAAAACCTGAAATAAAGGAACCGCGATCGTGGTTTACATACCATGATCACGGTTCCTGAATTCCAGGTTCGGTAATTATTGAACCTAAAAATGCGATTGCAGAACTCTGAGAAAAATATTTGCAGTCCCGCGACTCCTTATTTTCCTCATTTTTAATTTCAAACCGCAATTTTTCCTAAACATTTTTCACTCGCGCTTTGAATACCACCTTAAAATTTCTCATCAGACTTCTGGATAGTGATAAATTCAACCATGCCGCCAAGATGAGGAGGTAAGTCCCCGATTGTAATCATTTTTGTGTATTTTAGTTTTTTGTTTTGCATTTTATGTTTTTTTTGCATTTTCATGGGTTTTTTGAAATGTTTTTTTATGTATACAATTTTCTTGTTTTATCAGTTGGTCGGCAAGCTCAAAATCATGCAAACCATAAAAAAAATCCTCAGAAACCCACCGAACATTCCTCAAAACCCTCCGAACATTCCTCAAAACCCTCCAAACATATATCTGCCTCTCGTGGATCCTTCTGTCCCAACTGAGCCAACAGGAATGAAAGATAATAGCATTAAAAGAATCCGAGAAAATAAAATTGTCATTGAGAACCTAATTCAAACTATAAGACAAAATCATGCTATAAATCCATCCCACATGACTTTAGCCAATACATTGCAAACATTGATTAGCGAATTCGAGTCCGCAACCAACCAAATACATAGATGGAACACCTTTAGAAGTGACTGGAGGTGGTGGTATGCAGATAAACTATCCCATGCGGCCATCAAAGATAAAAAAATTGGAAAAGACCTCATTTGTGCATTATTTATTGACCCTAGAACTAATGCCCATGAGCACTACACTACATTTCTAACCCAAAAGTAGTTCTTGTGAATGTGTGCATAATGTGTGCTAGGTGTTCTTGTGAAATTCAAATTTTTTTAAGTAGTAAGAAATAACTAGATGTAGAAAAATTAATAGAATGTGTGCATGGAATAGAATAGAATACGTCCCCTATGTTTTGTGTGATACAAATGACCTAGCCTTGTGACTTGTGTTGGAGCTATCTGGATTCAAGTGATCTCAAATGCAATAGATGGATGATAGTAGTGATAGAGCTTGGTCCATCATTATAGTATCATAACTTTATATTTATATGGTTCTATTGCTGTAATTTCATAATTAACCATGAAATGGCCATCCAACAAAAAGATAAATACCTCAAATGGCTAGAAAGATCCCAAAATGTGGTGGGAAAGTTCAAGAAGGATCGAGGTACCCATGGTTGGGCCAGGATGCCCATGGGTGCCCTAATACTAGACTGGGTTCCATAGTCAAGGATAAAATAATGGAAGATGAATGAAATAGACTACACGTGTGTGTGGTGGAGGTCAGGAACAATGATAAAAATAAAAAAAAGTGACCAAGAGACGTGGGTTGATTAGTACTTTCTTCACTAAACAAAGCTCTAAATAGTAGTATGAGACAAGAACTAAATAATGTCTAAAGTGCATGACTTTATGTCTATATTTTCCCCACACTATGTTAGTGAGATGAAATCTCAGTAACATAAAGTAGATAAAGATGCATATCTGATACCGATGTAGAGTGATAAAGAAGGTTTGCTGAAGGTCAAGACAAAGCATGGAATAATAAAAATATGATGGAGCATGGAAACTAAAGATTAAAATGTGCTAAGGTGATTGAACAAGTAAGAGGTCTCAAAGAGAACAATCTCTTGAATCAATGGAAAAGTGCTCTGATTAAATAAGTGTTGAAGCTCGAAATATGCAAGTATGATATTCATCTTAGCTAAAAAAAGTGTATCGCAAGACATGATTGGATAATTTTTCATTGAACCCTTTCTTGAGTTGTGCAAGCTGAGCATATGAGATCTTAGAGCCAATGGTGATAGAGAAATGTGTGAGAAAATCATCATGAAGTTACGTAAAAGAGACTACTAAATGGATAGGTAGGTCATAAAACCAACACATCGCATAGTCTTGTAAACTAGGAGAAAAATATTACTGAGTATGGTGTGAACATCCGCATAGTCAAGATATGCTACGTGGAAAGCTAGAAGATGCTCTTTTGGGTCACCATGGCCTTTAAAAATGGTCAATTTTGATGAAAAAAAGTTGGGTGGAAATGAATAAGCAGAGAAAACTAGCACGAAAGTGGTATGTAGTAATGAAGTGCAATATTAAGATGGTGTTCCTAGAGAAGTAGTGAATTGGAGATGAAGAATTTGATTTTACAAATCCTGATATAAAGATGTTAAATCGAGGGTTTTAGAGGAAGATCCAATCTCCATATTAAAAGTGCTAGGGTGGGTGATGTGATAAGTAGTTGTAATAATAGGGGAAGAAACATAAATGGTTGGAGTGGAGACCAATGGAATGGAAGAAGCCACAATAGAAGTGAAAGCATCATGAGTTCAATTAACTGAAATTAAAGAATGCAAGACATGAGGAAGATGATTAGATTTTTCATGCAAATCTTTCTAGAAGTTAGTAATAGCATTAAGTTTTTCTTGGTCAACATTTATTTCTTCATCGTAGGACTTCTAACTATGATATTCTTCGATTTCATGGATAGGAAACCGATTGGAAGTATCTAATGGTTTTTTAGCCATAAATATAATTGTATCCACCAAGACCTTTTAAATACAATGCATAAATAAAGGTCACTAACAATATTGAAGATACCCCAAACAAATGCTATGGGTAATGGGAATAAAATGTAATAAGGAAGAAAAATTTACAATTTGGGCTCACTAAAATGATTAACCAAAAATGTTATAATGGATACTAGTTAATCTAAGCTATAAAAAACTGTAATTAAAGTAGATAGATTATGTAAATAAATGTAAAGATGACACAAATGACTATGAAAAAGGAAATTCTAACCCTAATATGCAAGAGAGAATAGGAAACAATTCAACTAAATTAAAGATGCTCATGGGACTATGTTGTAGAGGTGAATAGAAAATCAAGAAGGATGAACAACTACATAGGATCTTATAGAAGGATGGATCAGGAGTATCTGGCTAAACTGGAGTGATTGGAGAGGGAATAGAGTGACCACGGATGCTCCGGTCTACAAAATGGGTTCCCTGGTCTGTGTAAAACCTCTAAAAGTAATTTTCACAGTTTCAGGAGATGCTCTGAAACCCTCAATGTCTATCGCACTAATTATTTTGCACTACTTTAGATGTCACTAATATTCCAAGATGATTATGAGACCTACAAAAGATAAAGGAGTATTAAAACCCTAAAGAAAAGAATACAAATGAATGGGTTGAATTGACCTAAACTTCAACAATAGTTGGCTTACTAAATGAGTGTTACACTACATTTCAAACCCAAATGTAGTTCTAGTGAGTGTGTCCATAATGTTCCCTAGGTGCTCTTATTCCAGTCACACTTTATGAAGTAGTGAGCAATAACTATATGTAGAAAATGTAATAGAATGTGTGTATGGAATAAAAAATAATTCTCTCCTTATGTTTTGTGTGATGTTTTGGTACCCAAATTGATTCTCCCTCAGAATCTTACAAACATCATAGATTTGAAAAGATGCTTAGAGACAAGAAGATCATATTGTGTGTCATTTTGTAGCTAGGGAAGAAATGCATCTTGCTCTTTGTCACTCAGATGTGGAGAAATGTATAACACCCTCAAGAGGATTTGACTATCCTCACTACTTTATGGTTGTGCCTTTCAACCAGGGTGAGAGGACCCTTTTTTAGACTATTGTTCGTGGAGGATATAGAGATGTCCTTCTTTGCAAATTTATTAAGAAGACCTTGAAGAAAACATGATCAATGTAACAAAAATCTAACTCTCACGAGCTGTCACCCTAGATAATGGAGATATTTTCTAAGCAAGGTTTAGGCTACTAAAGACAATGAAAACTTGATTGCTTCTACATTTTTTGGTAATAGAAATTATGCATTTTTACACACATAGAACAAACAAGGGTAGTATGGGTAGGATTGGATGATTTTAAATGAATTTTGGTGGGAGGTGAGGCAGAATGAACTTGATTTTCTAGATATTTGAGAGATTTTAGAAAAAATGGAAAGATTGATCAACAAAATTCTTCAGAACAGCTAAAATGTTCCTTTAACAAGAAGGTGCACTTCAATGGAGGCCCAGATTAGCACGTTTTCACACAAACTTTAAGAATCCAAAATGAAGGCTCAAATTGAAAAACTTAATTGACCATTATCAGCCTTTGTTTTATCACGCCTAAGATACCCTCAAAGGATAACAAACAATTTTATCATCATGCTAGGATTAAAGTGTTTTTAAATTTGTTTATTTCACTATCAGATGAAAGCTCTTATGATAAATGAAAATGAAAATTCCACCAAACTATCACAAGGATAAGATCTTGTGTGATTCACAAAGATTTCAATGTAAGATTACAATGGGAATAAGAAAAACTATTTGCAGACATTCATAAAAGAAGCAGACACATTTTTTCTCAAAATCAACACAGATTAACTCAAATTTGATTAAATTCACCAGCATGGGAAATTTTCTAGAATAATCTTAGAGATTGTAAATGGTTTTACACTTGCAACCAACTTGACATGATCAAATTTAACACAAAAGAAAGAAACAGGTTCCGTAGATGATTTCTCAGAAAGATGGACTCTGTCAAACTTTTCTCTTAGGAATTAACTCCCGACCTCTAACACCCCCTTCATTTACATGAAAAATTCATGAAATTTATAACATTTAATTTACAATAGATTATTTCCCCCAAAACAAAAAAAATTCAAAGCACCATTGCTTGTTACGATTTTGAACTTGATTCCCAGAATTAGATTTGCAAAAAAAATTATCAGGTGCTTAGAAGGAAAATCTCTTCATATATTTCCAACATTCAATTATTTCATCTGGTAAATCAATCTTAATCTTATGCACCAACTACTTCCTCCTCCAATCTGTCAAATCTGGTTTTCTTACATGCCAAGGAAAGAAAGATTGGAAAATCAGATTGAGCCCGATAGTCAGATCACATCTTAATGATAAAATATGTTTTCATATCTTCCCCACAAAATCAAGATATCAAATTAATTATCCTCTTCATTTGGTGTGTAGGAGACACCAAGAAATGATTAAAAAAATTAAAAATTCGTATCCCCATGAGCTTTGGAGCAAAAATGGTGGAAAATTATCTATAGATGCACAGTTGTCGTCAATCTCCGTTTTGAATTTGGAATGTTCATGTGGGAGATCTAAGTTAAGACGGGCATGGGGGTTATTTTTTACCTTTTACTAATTTTGGGAAAAAATATAAAAAAAATCATTTTTCTCCACCCCTCCGCTTCTGAAAAATGGGCCTGACACGTGTCCCAATGTGGGTCCTAGTGGAGCTGTGACTTGATTCTGCTATCTAATCTCATTTTTGGGAAAAAGGAAAAATTTCAAAAAAATTCTCTTAGCCCCACCCTTCCACCTTTAGCTTTTGATGTGGCTCCCAGCGGAACCGCACTTCCTTTTTACACTTTAACCCCTTTTTTCATAAAAGGAGAATTTTCCAAATTTCTCTTGAAATTCAACACCTCCACTATTGACTTTTTAAAGAAAATTTTGACTATTCTCTGTTAGGATTACGAGTCATTTTGATGACTTTAATCTTTTTGACAATAAGGGGAAAAAAATCCAGGTTACCTCCGAAGGCCCTCCTCCACGCCTTTTGACTTTTTAAATTTCCATGTGTTTCAATGGCACATTTTGAGATGGTACCCAAAAGTAGAGAACCCAAAAAAGTGTGGGCTCAACACATGTCTCGGTCTGGTACAGTCTGTTAAAAATTTGAAGGTTCAGCGGAAGGTGCCATGTGTCTGAGTTTTGAGACAGTCTCCTTCGGCCATTGAAAAGTCCAAGCAAAAAGTCAAAGTGAGTGGAAGCCTCTAAGTGTCCTCATAGCACTTCTTCAAAATAAAACTCAGGGGCTAGTCCCCAAACATGCACGGTGCCTCCACATGTCCCAAGATTCAAAAAAATTCTTTAAAAATTTTAAGTACAAAGCAAAGCTCGCAGAAGCTTCTACCTGTCCCCTTGTTGTAATTGTTAAGGCGGGACCTTGCGGTAGATCCTCAATTGAGCACTAGCCCACCATGTGTCCACTACCCATAAAAAATGTCCCGACTGTATGAAATTTGCTTCTAAATCTGAGAAAACTAGTGGAATCCTCCATGTGTCCCCCTGACGCAACTCCAAGGCCAAACCAAAAGGTGAATCTTAAAACAATTTTTGTTCCTCCACGTGGACAATTTTTGGGTTGAAGCGATCTATAGAGTATTTAGAGTGCCCCACCGAGCTGAATTCAACCAGAAAGGGCCACATTTCAACTGATGTAGAAATGTAAATTTGACGGGGAAAAACACACCCGTCAAACCGTAAAAATGCAAGGAAACCACTGTTTGAGCCCGGAGATGAAATTTTCTTCAAGGACAGAGAATTTGGAAATGTCATAAGGTTCAAACATGATCCTTTGAGCTACATCCATTCATGTTTCTTTAGGTATTTAGGACAAAAAGTGATAGGGAAAACAACACACCAATGTAGAAAATGGAAGGAGAGGAACAACCCAAGTTTTACGCCCAATTTACAGACACCTTCAGATGGATAGAGAAATAAAAAACAAATTATAGATCTTTAGGTGATCTTCGACCAAGGAAGGAACTGATCATGGTAATCAAATGGAGTACAGAGTCTTCAAGCACCAACACGGGGAGATAAAAAATGTTATAGAGGCCATAAACTGAGGAATTTTAATGAAAAAATGGGGCGAGACTAATTTGAGGATCTCCAACTTGGTGATGGGCACTCTCTGTGAGTGCCACAATAACTAAATAACAAACCAAGTGCCAAAAATATCCATTCAGAATAGGATTCAGCTTTCAATGTAGAAAACCATAACCATCTCCTAAAAAATGAACCGAGAAACTAGTAAAACCAGGTCACCAAGGACCAGAACGAGCAAAAACAAAAAAGACAGAAAGCAACCAATGAACTATACACAATACAAAAGATGTTGACCTTGATTCTGGGGAATCAATCAAGGAAATGTTTCAAATTCCTGTCATTAATAGGTAATTTGAGAAATTCCCCATCTAAGTATTTCAAGACGAAGGTATGTTCACCAATTCAAATGTCAATGGAGTAATGGCCCATCCATAATGCATCAAATTTACCATGCTTTCCCTTATCTTCATGCCTATTATCCCATAACAACACAAGATCCCCAATGCTGAAAGCTCTGGGTGTCACCTTTTTATCAAATAGCTTCTTCAACTTCTCTTTTGAACTTCACATGTCGCTGATGGGATGCCCTCCTTTCTTCATCAAGTTCAACAATTTGGTTCATGCGAGCATCATATGGATTAACTTATTGATCTTTAAGCTGTTGAATGAACTGATACGAGGATAATTCCATGTGTAGGGGCAGTAGAGTTTGAGGTCCATACACCAATTCAAATGGACATTTTCCAGTATCTCTTTTAATAATAATTCTATCAGCCCAAACAACAAACTTCAACTTCTCACCCCATTTCCTTTTGTTCAGCTTCAACGTTCTGCTAATGATCTTTAATATATTTTTATTGTTGGACTCTTCTTGTCCATTTCCTTGGGGGTTATAGTTTGAGGCATATGTCAAATTGATCCCATATTATTTACACATTACCACCAAAGGTTTAGATGGAAGCTCATGGCATTATCAGCAACAATTTTAACTTGCACTCCAAACCTGCAGATGATATCATTCAACATGACATCCATGACAATTTCGTGTGTTGCTCTCTTAGTAGGGATTGCCTCCACCCACTTAGTGAAGTAATCAATGGCTACAAGAATCCACTTATGGCCTGCACTTCAAGGGTCTAAAATCTCACAAATGACATACATTCCCCATTGCTTTAATGGGGCTTCAATTGATACATGATGCAAAGTAAGGGAGCCTAAAGCTTTCAGTATTCCAAAAAAATGTTTGTAACTCTCACATCTTCTAACCAAAAAATTTGTATCTTTGAAAAGTGTTGGCCACCAATAACCAGCCATCAAGATCTTGTGTGGTGTGACTCTTCTAACAAAATTCCCCCAACAAACTCCTCCATGAAGATCAGAAATTATCTTGGGGGTTTCATCTTCAGTAATGCACCTTAAGAGAACTCGCTTGGGGTTCTTCCAAGCTAACCCAAAATCAGTAATGACATATTTCTGGGAAGCCAACTGAAGAGATCTTTTCTGATTTTTACTCAAATACTCAGGGTAGTATAGATGTTTGAGATAAGAAATTATATCTTTATACCATTCAGAACTCATCAATTTTTCAAGAACATCCACCCTTCCTTCTTCTACTTCATTCACCTCAATAGTTTGCAAGTTGCTCTGAGCCATAAGCTTAGCTAAGCCTAAACCTCTTATGAATTATATGGTTTGGATATCCATGTCATACTCCTACAATTTTTTCACCCATCTGCATCTTTTTCTTAAGACCTCCATCTCTGATAAGACATCTTTCACCATGGTGTGGGGAACATAAGCAACAAATTTAGAGCTCAAAATGTAAGGTCTAAAAACCTTTGTTTATTTTGCTAAGTAAAATTCTTGCTTCTCCATAATGGTGTACTTCAACTCAACCCCTTGCAATGCCTTACTGAAAAAGGTGATTGGCCTCTCAGCCCCTTCATCATCCTTCTGCAACAAGGTAGATGAAATAGTGTTCTCATAAGAAAAAGAAAAAATTTGATAAGGCTTCTTATAATCTGGAGCTACTAAAAAAGGGGCACGCTTTAATTATTCTTTGATCCCATTAAAATCCTAAATGGCAGCCTCTTCCCATTTGATAACTTGGTCCTTCTTTAGCATGCAAGTAATTAGAAAGGTCAGCTCAACAAAGTTTGATATGAATCTTCTGATAAAATTTATTTTCCCAAAGAAAAAATGAATTCCCTTCTTGGTTCTTGGGATTGCGACCTTTTTTATTGTCTCTACCCTCTTAGGATCAATCATGACACCATCCTTTGATACAATGTGACCAAGCATCTTGTCCTTTTACACTCCAAAATGGAACTTCTTTGGATTGAATGAAATGCCATACTCTCTGCATCTTATCAGTATTTTTTCCAATTGTTTATAAGTAATCACTTCTCTTTTTGGAAAACACAGTCACATCATCTTGGTAAATAACAATAAAATCATTAATGTAACCAGCAAATGCAGCATCCATTTCTCTTTGAAATGTTGCTTCAGCATTCATCAAACCAAAGGGAATTCTAACATAGACATAAGTTCCCCAAGGATTGGTAAAGGTTGTCTTAATTATTTCCGATTCCTTTACAACTACTGGATTATAGCTAGAGAAACCATCTAATGTAGAAAGAAGCTCAGAACCAGTCACTAATTGCAACATGTTTTCCATGTTTGGTAAAGGATAATTATCCTTTATTAATGCTTTGTTTAGATTTCTATAATCTACACACATCCTGATATCAACATTCTTTTTTCTAACTAGCACTAAGTTTGCAACCCAAGAATAATACCTTATTGGTTGAATGATCCCTCCATCCCTTAGATTTTTTAATTCATCTTGCATCTTCATAGAGAGGAGTGGATTAATCATCCTCTTCTTTTGTCTGAATGGTTTTGCATTAGATTATAAAAGAATTTTATGTTGAGACAAATACTCTTTGTATGCTTTCAGTTCAAAATAAGACCAAGCTAGGCAGTTGTGATATTTCTTCAACAATTATACCTATGACTATTTTTCCAAACTATTCAGATTTCTTCCCAACAAATCTTCCTTGGTTTCTCCTTTGTACCAAGTTCATGCTCCTCAACATCCCTTAAGGCTGCTATATTTTTGTTAATAATACAATCAGCATTATCAAAGTTTGATTCAAGAGCAACCAGTCCTCTAGGAATGTTATTAGTTTTCAGTTGAATGATGTATTTGCCAAACAAAGTTTCTTTACAATCCATTACACAAACCATTGGCTCCCAATCAATACATTGATCAACAAACTCCCCTTTGTTCAGTAGAAATATTTTGACCTGAGCATCATCATCAAAAATTTGCCAATGTTTAATGTTTTCAGGGACAGATGGCCTTGTTAACACTTTAACATCATATTCACAATATGGGTACATTACAGAATTATCAAACCGATATCCCAACACTGCAATCTTTTCTACCATAAAACTAAACTTCCTAGCATGATGCAAAATATTAAATGAATCAAACATCTCAATCAAGTCCCAGACTACATGTTTGTACTGTTTCATTCTTTTATTTTTAGTAGCATATAGTATTCTGATTTGTTTAACAATTAGTTCTGAATATCCCTTAACAATGATGTCTTTAACATAGTAATTCTAAGAAATTCTCAAATCTAACAAAAATGCTTCATACTCAACAATGTTGTTAGTACATTGAAAGTTAAGTTTGAAAGAAAAAAACTAACTCTTTCGATCTTGGAGAAACCAAAACTGCAATCAACACCATTTCCAAATTTGTAGCAAGCTTTGTCAAACAACAAAGTCCATGGAGAACCTACTTGTTCAATACTCTTATATTGATCCATTTTGTTCTCTTTCCCATCAGCAAATCCAATAAAGTTATCAACCTCAACACTTATGTACAACACTTCATAAGATGCATTTTTGGGATCTTCAATGAGCTGCAACATCTTCTTTTCTCCATACAACTTGACAAGGATTCCCTCAATTAGGATGGTGGCATAGGACATATCCATTTGAACACTGCCACCAACACTTGCAACCCATTTTATAGACAACAACATACGCCACTTGGCTGGGCAATCAACAATAACAACATCAAGTTTCAAGTTCCTACCCAGATAAGTTGCAAGTTTCACCACCAAACCTTTCACACATCCCACCACTAGCACTTATCTGGAATCCATGGTAGTGCACTTCCAATATGCTGATGTTACTTTGATATCCAATTCATTCATGACTTCTAGAGACATAACATTGCATGATGCTCCCGAATCAAACATATAGTTGTGTAGCAATCTGTCCTTAATGATGAGAGTGGTGAAGAATGGATCTACATTTAGCTAGACTCTACCAAGGATGTTCCCAAATAAACCTCAGGTGGTTCACCTAATTCTTCCAATGTTGGTGATGTTTCTAGTTCTCCAATGATTGGAGGAGTCTCCGCAATGTTTACATTTTTACCTGGAGTTCTCTTCTCTTCTTTCAATCCCATATACTCAAATGCCCTCATCTTTTTCTCAGGAATCCTAAGCAACTAAACAATTAGAACACTAACTTTTATTTGACTCAAAACTTGGGTAGTGTCATATGGAACACACTTTGGCAAGGCAGCATTGGAAGGGATATTGAAAAAAATCATTAGATGGCACGGGGTTTTCGACAATTTGGGCATGAGGAGAAGTATGAATCTTATTTGGGACAACAAGGCCTTTGGAAGGTGTATATTTCTTAGGATCCTCTTTAGGAATACTAGTAAGCAATGGAGTTGTAAGTTTGGTTTGAGGCCCTGCTACTTTGACAACTCTGCTCCTAGTATTATAATCCTTTTCTTCGGCAACAACATCATTCATCAATAACTACCTATCCTCCTCAGATGGGATTCCTCCATCATACTTCTTTATCATTAAAGCTCTTAAATATTCAAAGTCATTATTGGGCTAATTCAAAAGCTTGTACAATATCTATTTCTAAAGTATGAGAGGGAGGAAGAAGAGGTACCCAGTGAATGCAATCCCAAAAATCAGTAGCAGTTCTAACACTTATTACCTCTTTTGAAGTTGCTCCTTTCTATGAGCCTATAGAGCACTCCATCGTGCATGTATCATCATCAGTGTTATCATCATCAAATTCCTTTTCTACTTGCTGATATACATCACATGGAGCATGGGGCATGAAAAATTTGTCACACCAATTAATTACATTTATTTCTTCAACAACAACAACTCAGGTAGCCAATGGATCAGGCAGCATTCTATTTTTCCTAGTTTGGGGATATCTATTTGTAGATCCCATGGGTCCCTTGCCTCTGTCATCAGATGTCTACTCATTTATAGGATGATTTACAACTTTTTCTTGGCCTTGTTGCTTATGCTAACCTTGTGAACTCTTCCCAATTCCTTTCTCTTCCTGGGCTAATTTGTATGAGATTTCTTTGACATCCCCTTCCAAAGTTTTCACAACTTCCCCCAAATCAGTAGCCTGACTTGCTTGAGGTTTTTCCGGGTTAACTAGTTTCACACCCTCCCTCTTAAGAGGTATTCCAATTGCTTTAATGTTACTCTAAATTTTTAGAGCCATGGTAAAGGCCTACCTCGAATTGGTAGGGTTTTATTTCCCTCTAAATAGTAAGTAGCTTTCTTATCAAATGTATCTGAATACTTTATAAGACAATATTCATCACATGGCCTTAAACTTACAGGCAATCTCCTTAATGTATTTTTAAATCTAGTGTTGAAATCATGAAATGATTCATTAGGAATTTTTTTTAATATTATCACATTCTTACAAAAGAAACCTAGGGTCCATTTTGTCACCATACTAAAATCTAAATTCATTATTCATATATGTCCAAGAATCAATGGAATTATCTGGAAAATATTTATACCAGTCCCTTGTATCTTCTTCCAAAGTATGGATAAACAGTTTGATATATACATATTCAAATTCAATCTCAAAGTCTTCCATCATGTTGATAAAAAACTTTAAGTGTTGATCACCAGTTATAGCATTATTTCCTTAGAACTTTGGTAGTCTATTTCTTACATCTTGGGGAACTACATTTGGATAACCTACCATCCCTCTATAATTTATATGACCAAAGCTATTTACAACAAAATGAGGTCTAGGTGGGGGATGGGCCATGTTGTTTTGAGGAGGTGACCTTAGAGGAGAATCAAACTGATAAGGAACAATGGGTCTTTGAAACGCAGGAGTATAACTTCCAAAATGGATATCCCCTAAAAGATTTTTTTCTTGGAAAACCCTATCAACTTTGGAAAACATAGGGGAAGAATGAGAAGAAAATTTTTCAAATTCAAATGAAGGTCCCCTCTCCAGATGGAGAATTAAATTCCACAAAAAAACTACCCAGTTTAGAAGCACTTGAATGGAAATCTTCAATGATAGGCTGATCGCTTTCATCAATGGAGATCTCTTTTCTTGACTGCTGATCTCCAATAACTCTCCAGGCTCTTCTTCCTTCTGAATCTTTCTTTTCCTAGCTTTGGAAATAATGTCCTAGTAGGATCCTTAGCAAAGAAAGATCTTATTCCTTCCATATTTGAAAAGATTAGTAACAAATATCACTTGACAAAGGTTAAGACACTGGTATTTACAAAAAAAATATATTAACACAGAGTCGCCACTAAGGATTTCCAGCTTACTTATGTAAATGCAATAAAAAATATGATCTGTCAAATGTTTGTCAACACTAGAAACTCGATATGGAAGAATCTGACCTCCCATTACACATATTTATCAATGAAACTTAGTGCAATAACTGTAGAAACTAGAAATATTGCACACATCACTTGTAACTTTGAACACTTCTTACTAGGATTGAAAACCGAGATGATGTTGAAACAATGTACTAGAAATAAGAGCATGTAAGAAATGTTTACAAGGGTATGAATATGAACTGCAATCATAATGTCCCCGACAACGGCACCAGAACAATGTTGTTGACGGGTCAAATGGATATGGACTTGCAATAAATAAAAAAATATATTAATCTCGAAACCACAAATAAGTTTCCAACAACGTAAATCACCCTCTTTTTCTGTTCCCAGCAACATAAATCAGTTAACAGGCAACCGTGCGAGAATGGTGTTGGTACCGAAATTGATTCTCCCTCAAAATATGAGCAACATCACATATTTGACAGGAAGCTTAGAGACAAGAAGATCAAGTTGTGTGTCATTTTGTAGCAAGGGAAGAAATGTAGCTTTCTCTTTGTCACTCAGATGTGGAGAAATGGATAGCACCCTCAAGAGGATTTGATTTATCCTCACTACTTTATGGTTGTTCCTTTCAACCAGGGTGAGAGGACCCTTTTGTAGCCTACTGTTTGTGGAGGAGATAGCAGATGTCCTTCTATGCAAAGTTAATAAGAATACCTTGAAGAAAACACGATCAATACAAAAAAATATAACTCTCACGACTTGTCACCCTAGATAATGGAGATATTTTCTAAGCAAGGTTTAGGCTACTAAAGACAATGAAAACCCTATTTCTTCTACATGTTTTAGGTAATAGAAATTATGCATTTGTACACACACAGGACAAACAGGGGTAGTATGGGTAGGATTGGTTTTTTTAAATGAATTTTGGTGGGAGGTGAGGCAAAATGAACTTAATTTGCAAGATATTTGAGAGATTTTTACTAAAAATGGAAGGCTTGATAAAAAAATGCTTCAGAATAGCTAAAATTATCCTTTAACTAGAAGGTGTGCTTAAATGGAGGCCCAGATCAACAAATTTTCTCACAAACTTTAAGAATCCAAAATGAAGGCTCAAATTGAAAAAATTAGCTGAACATTATCATCCTTTCTTTTATCACGCCTAAGATATCCTTAAAGGCTAACAAACAATATTATCATCATGCTAGGAGTAAAGTGATTTTAAATTTTTTTATTTCACTATCAGATGAAATTGTTTTTGATAAATGAAATTCCAAATCTCGCCAAACTATCACAAGGATAAGATCTTGTGTGATTCACAAAGATTTCAATGTAAGATTGCAATGGGAACAAGAACGGCTATTTGCAGACATTCAGAATGAAGCATAGACACAATTTTGCTCAAAATAAACACAGATTAACTCAAATTTTATTAAATTCATCAACACAGGAAAGTTTCTAGAACAATGTCAGAGCTTGTCAATGGCTATACACTTGCAACTACCCTGACATGTTCAAATTTAACTCAAAATAAAGTAACAAGTTCCTCAGATGATTTCTCATAAAGATAGGCTCTGTTAAACTTTTCTCTTGGGAATTAACTCCCGACCTCTAACACCCCCTCCATTTGCATGACAAATTCATGTAATTTATAAAATTTAATCTATAACATAGTTTTCCCCCCAAAAAAAAAACATTAAAAGCACCATTGCTTGTTACGATTTTGATCGTGATTCCCAGAATCAGATTTGCAAAAATGTTATCAGTTGCTCATAGGGAAAATATCTTCAAATATTTCCAGCATTCAATTCTTTCATCTGGTAAATCACTCTTCATCTTACATGCCAACTACTTCCTCCTCCAATCTATCAAATCTTGTTTTCTTGTGTGCTAAGGAAAGAAATATTGGAAAATCATATCAAGCCCGATAGTTCGATCACATCTTAATGATAAAAGACATGTATTCAGATCTTCCCCACCAAATCAAGATATAAAATTAATTCTCCTCTTCATTTGGTTTATAGGAGACACCAAGAAATGATAAAAACACTAAAAATTTGCATCCTCAGGAGCTTTGGAGAAAAAATGGCAGAAAATTAAATATAGATGCACAGTTCTCATCAATATCCCTTTTGAATTTGGACTGTCCACGTGGGAGATCTGAGTTAAGATAGGCTTGGGGGTTCTTTCTTACCTTTTACAACTTTTGAGAAAAAATACAAAATTTCTCATTTTGTTGTACCCCTCTCCTTCTAAAAAATGGGCTTGACACAAGTCCCAATGTGGGTCGCAGCAGAACCGTGGCTTGATTCTACTATTTTACCTCATTTTTGGAAAAAAGGTAAAGTTTCCAAATTTTTCCTACAGCCCTGCCCTTCCACCTTTAGCCTCTGATGTGGGTCCCAGTGAAACTATGCTTTCTTTTTAAACTTTAACCCCTTTTTTCATAAAAGGGGAATTTTCCAAATTTCCATCCAAATATTCACACCTCTGTTGTTGACTTTTCAAAGAAAATTCTGACCATTCTCAGTCGGAATTGCGTGTCATTTTGATGATTTTAATATTTTTGAAAATAAGGGGTAAAAAATCCAAGTTGCCTCTGATGGCCCGCCTCCCCACCTTTTGACATTTCAAGTTTCCATGTGTCTCAATGGTGCATTTTGAGACGGTCCCTGAAAGTAGAGATCCCAAACAAATGTGGGCTCAACACGTGTCTCATTCCGGTAGAGTTTGTTAAAAATTTGAAGGTTCAACGTAAGGCACCATGTATCTGACGTTTAAGATAGTCTCCTTTGGTCGTTAAAAAGTCCAAGCAAAAAGACAGAGTGAGTGGAAGCCTCCAAGTGTCCTCCTGACACTTCTTCAAAATAAAACTCAGGGGTTGGTCCCCAAACATGTGTGGTCCCTCCACATGTCCTAGGCTTCAGAAAATTGCTTTAAAAAGTTTAAGTATAGAGCGGAGCCGGCGGAAGCCTCCACCTATCCCCTGTCACAATTGTTAAGGTGGGACCCTACGGAAGATCCTCAATTGATCGTCAACCCACCACATGTCCACGGCCCACCAAAACTGTGCTGAATGTGTGAAAAAATTGTCTAAGTTTGGGCAAATAAGTGGAATCCTCCACGTGTCCCCCCGACGTAACTCCAAGGCCAAACCAAAAAGGTGAATCTTCAAACGAGCATTTTTCCTCCACGTGGACAAGTTTTGGGTTGACGAAATCCATAGAGTCTTTAGAGTGCCCTGCCGAGCCACATCCAACCAAAAAGGGCCACATTTCCACTGATGCAGAGATGTAAATTTGATGGGGAAAAACACACTCGTCAAACCGTAAAAATGTAGGGAAACCACCGTTTGAGCCCGGAGATGAAATTTTTTTCAAGGACAGAGAATTTGGAAATGTCATAAGGTTCAAACATGATCCTTTGAGCTACATCCATTCATGTTTCTTCAAGTATTTGGGACAAAAAGTGACAAGGAAAAAAACACAATACTATGGAAAACAAAAGGAGAAGAACAACCTGAGTTTTTACACCCAATTTACAGACACCTTCAGGTGGACAAAGAAACAAAATAACAATTCTGGATCTTTAAGTGATCTTCGACCAAGGAATGAATTGATCATGGCAATCAAATGGAGGAAAGAGTCTTCAAGCACCAACATGGGGAGATAAAAAATGTGACAGAGGCCACAAACTGAGGTATTTTAATGACAAAATGGGGCCAGAATAATTTGAGAACCAACATGATCCATATGACCTAACCTTGTCCGTTGTGATTGAGATATGTCAACATAAGTGATCTCTAATAGAATAGATCGATGCAAATCTAGATGGATGATAGTTGTGACAGAGCTTGGTCCCTCATTATGGTCTCATAACTTCATATTTATGTTATGTTTGTGGAGCCTGTTTTCACGTTAGAGTACCCATTGTTTTGATACCCATGGTTTTGTATCAAACTACTTAAGCAATTGTCTATTTATATGGTCTTATGCATATGATAGATAGACAAGCAAATGTATTGCAGATGTCCTTTGAATTTGGGTGTGAATTCTGTAGAGTTTGTTGAGCATAGCTCCAAATGGATCTGGGTATTGTATTCAGAGAGTGGAGGCTTGTAATAAAATCTAAACAAGTGATTCTTGGTGGATATAGCCCATATTGGGTGAACCATGTTAACTATTGTCTCTCTATGTTGTCTTATTTATTTTGCACTTTTATTTGAGATATGTAATATTTTCTGCATATTAGTTTCTACTGTTGCGATTCTGTAAGGGATTATTCTGCATATTTTATCTCTTATTTCCTAACAATTTATAGGTTTTTTCTTTTTCAAATTGCGTAATTAATCCAAAAAAATATAACTACAAAAAGGATAAAGACCTCTCAACTGGCTATAAATAACCCAAAATGTGGCAAGAAAGTTCAATAAGGATTGGGGTGCCAATGGTGGGACCAGGACCCTGCTACAAGCTCCAGCGCCCCATTCGAGTATAAATCAATGGAAGATGAATGAAATAGATTGGGCATGTATGTGGTGGAGCATGAGAATGTAATGCCCACAAAATTTGAAACACAAAAACCCAAAACTAAACTAATTTTATAATAGGAAAATTATGGAATTTTTTTTTGTTAAGAGAAATGAAAGCGACAATAAGGTTAACCTCTTGTTTCAAATGGTTGTCACAAATTTACTTAAATAATATTATTAAATAAAATAATGGATTTAATCTATGTTAGATTTAAAATACTTCATTCAAATAATCCTAAATTAATTTAATACAGCGGTTCCTGAAAATCATAAAATAATTAAAATTAAAGTCCAAGTCTAAAATAGCCCTTTCATTTACAAAAAGCTAATAATTTAATTCTCCAATATAAAATTAGTCCTAAAATATTAAGGAAAAGAGTTTATTTAAATTTCCCTTAGGTCATGGCCTTATTAATATTGAAAGTTACAAAGGAAATAATTAATAAGAAAATACTAAATTTGAATTACTTTCAAACCACATAAGTGCCCTCCTTCAAAACATGACCCATGTGATCAAATGATCATCTTACCAACCCCCACCTAACATTTGTAGGAGACAATCTTGGGCCATATGATGGAGAAATTTCAAAACAACCCTAATCTCATGGAGAGTTATTTTATTCTTTTCATTTACTCATTTCTTCATTTTTTATTTTGCATAGGTTATGGGAAGGATGAAGAGAAGGAAGCTATGGGAGAGAAGGATAGAGCTTGGGATGGATACACACATCCCCAATATTATTTTATTTTATTTTATTTTCCATTCCCTATACTACCCTCTCCTAGGATTTGATAGATACAACCTCTATTTGTTGCAAATTTATTAAAATTTGAAAATACCTCATTTGAGTATTTGGGTATTTGCCCAATAGATCTATATATTATTTTGTATTTACATTATGTTTCTATTTGAGAATACTCACATTTTTACACACACACAGATATATACATATATGTATGTATATACTTATACATATATACTATATATATATATATATACATAATATATATATATATATACATATATATATATATATATACAGTGTTTAATAATAAAACAAATGGTCACAATTAACCAAAATAGTCCTGCAGACTGTGAGTTTATAAAAGGGATAGTGTTCAATAAATGCATTTTCCAAAGCAAGGGTTCAATAAAATTATACTAAAAAAAAAGGATTATTTTGGTGGGGGCTCGGCCCCCACTGCTCATATCACTAAACAAATACTGGGAGAGAGGATTTTCCCGACTCTACCAAATAAAAATAACCCACGGTGGCCACTTTATTAACATGGCCAACTTTATTATTAATTCTCCATTTTTTTATAAAACATTTTGTGTTATAATAAAGTAATATACCAATATTTATATATATAAAAAGTAAATGAATATATAATAAATATAATAATAATAATAAAATTATTATTATTAATATTAATTATTTTAATAGTCTAGGACCTTATTTAATATGCATTAATATTAATTTAATTAGAATAACAAGTAGTTGAAAATTCACTTTGTTCCTCTTTTTATTCGAATTTAATATGAATAAGTTTTAGATACCAGTATATACTTCTGAGATTTAAGATTTTTGTAAATTCACTAAATGTTCATTATATTTAGAGTAATAAGTATAAAACTAAGTATAACCACAATTTCATTTAATTGGTTTTAAGAGATCAAAGGGAGTGTACTTATGAGATATTGTAACTCTACAAGACAAAAACCCGTAATTTAAATTCTAACTATAGCAAAATGAAAAAAGTGATAGAAAACATTTTTAAACTTCTTATTCAACCTTATTTGATTTGAAAGGGAACTATTTTCCTTCAACAATTCAAAAATAAATACAACTTTAGATTAATCACTACAATATGCCTTTCATTGAATGCAACAAAAATCACTATTTCTTTATTTCATAAGATACAAATACATCCATTTCTTTTAGAAGTGATTTATAGAGAAAAATTCCAGAATATTTCTAAAAATGAACATGACACATTTTTGAAAGCAAGAAAACACTCCAATTGCAATCAAAATTATTTTCATTTTTACCTCATTCAAACTTCCTAATTCACTAACAACAATTTGTAACTTTGATAGTTTCCTTTCACAATACTAATATATTTTAAAATGCACATTCTAAAGTAAGAATTCTTAAAAATAGTCTACATATAAATGGATACCCAAGAAATATTTTTTTTCTTTCTTTCAAGCTTAAAATTTTACAATCATCTACACAAAATGGGAATAACAATTTGAATAATATACAACAAAGGGCTATCAACAAGGCCAAATATATAAATTGCTCATTTGCATGACTTCTCCAAGGTAGCTCCAAATATTTCTCACTTCAATCTTCTCACAATGGGATCACAATACAAGGAAGGGGGAGTATGCAAAAACACTCCACCCAACCTTTAATCCATTAAGATGAGAATCCATCCCCTTAATGGCCCCCGAGCCCCAACCAAGAAACCATGAGGGGTATTTAGAAACAAATGACAACCTTCAACAAAGTGGTTTCACAACAACATACATTCAAGACATTCAACGCAACAAATAAAACATAACAACCAAGTTTGTAACCTCATCAAAACAACACAAAGGTTTGAACTCAAACCAAGTAGAGAAAGGGCTATGCAAGACCACCTCCTTATGCCTCCGAAGTGGAGTGGGAGCCTTACTCTAAGGCTTCAAGTGCATAAAATAATCAACATAATTTTCTTATCTCTCCCTTGCAAGCATGCAATAAAACCATGAATTATTTTTCACTCCCCATAGGTAAGACTCCCCTTCACACTCCCACCAAATTCATGCCTAAAAAACTCCCTTTTCTCTCCCTAATGGTTCCATAATTCCTTCTCCCACAACCAACTTAACACCAACTACCCAACCAACACATACAAGCACATTCACAAGACCAAAATCCAATTTTAACAAGCACAAAATTGGATACAAACAATAAAAATAACATAATAACAGAGGTGGAGAGCCTACCTCTCCATCAAGCTTCAATAAAATTCCACAAGTCACTTTAATCCCAAGCCAAGCAATTTCCAAAGAACTCCAAAATCTCCAATTTCAGAAGTGCACAAGAAGATAAAAGAACAAGTAACCCCCATTCCAACAAAAAATCACCAATAAATAGAAAAGGAATGTGAGAATGAAGAGGTGGCTCCATGTAGGATGCCACTTCAACATTCCTCCATCCCCACACTCAAGTCAACACACCAAGACCATGAAAATAAATGCACATGCAAGGACTATGACAACCCACATGGCTCACGAACTTGCACACCATGCTTTCAAAAGACACAATAAATTTGGGGTAGAAAGAAAGTGTAATAATTTTCTCTCTTTTACACTCAAAAAAGGATTAAAAAGTCAAAAATAAGATTCCCAATACATAGGTAGGGTTGTTGGGTAAATTTAAGAGGCAAGAGACTAGCCTTGCTTGTTCCACAAGCCTCCAAAAATGCCCCCAAGTCAAAATCCGAATTTTGAAGTTGGGGTGGAGTAAAAACACTCACAAATCAACATAAATGTTACTTACAACAAGGACCACCAAATCTCATCATAACTATTTTTCGCATCCATTATTTAGTTAAACTAATAAGAAGAAGGGTTAGCTTAATTAAGACATATTTACACATGCTAATAAAGTGACAAGAATTTTTAATTTTAAATACATAAAACATAAAAAAGGCACATACAAAATTAAAGAAAGGGAACACAATTCACCCCATGGCCACATATGTGAAGTCACCCCCCATAGGGAGACCTCCAAACACGATATGCAAAACACCACACTAAACAACATTACACAAGTTGTCAAATTGGGTCTCGTTGCTCAATACCCGACATCCTTCCGTGGTTGGTCCCCTATCCCCTTCGATGTATGTGATAGAAGTCCTACACACAAAAAAATACCTCTCTAGCCTTTTGGCTGTATTAAACAACATCGAGAAAATATACATATAAAATCAATAATCATTGTTCGACATTAGCAATTACTATTATCCATCAATATGTTAAAATCTAACCCTAACATCCATGAGATTACAATTATACTCCAAACATCCCAAAACATAACATGTCAGTATAACTTTCACATCATGAAAATCAACATATATCATGTTGGTCTAACATCACTTTCTAGTGCATCATAATAAAACATAAACATCATACTGTCAATAGTCTAAATATCAGTGAAATCTATTATCTATTGATCAATGTATCATAATCAAAATGTCTGAATATCAGTCCAATAGTATCAATATCAAGATGAAACAATGTTGAAGAGGACTGGGCACTACATCCCCCTCCACTTAGACTCTACTTCCTCCTTGAAGTCACTGGAATAGATGAGGAAACCGAGCACACAAAATAGTGGCATCCTCTCATGTGGTTGTAGTATTATCGTATATATCCCACTGGACCTGCACCTGGTCAATCTCACAGCCTTGAAGGCCCAAGGTCTTTATGCTCTATGATGCACATGGGTTCCACTGACACATCCCCATATTCATGCACCTGTGCAATGCGGTCCAATCTAAAACATGAGATGGATTTGGAATATATCTCCTAAGTACATATACATGAAAAACATCGTGCATGCAAGACAAGCTAGGTGGCAATGCTAGAAAATAGGCCAAAGGACCGATACGCTCCAAGATCTTGAAGTGACTGAAAACTCGAAGGAGATAGCTTAGAACCTTTTCCATAACAGATACAGCTCTTATGAGGCCTGACAAAAAGAAACACCTTCATACCAGCCTCAAAATTATGATCTGTCCTCTTGAGATCTACATACTTCTTTCTACCTATCCTGAGCCTCTTGAAGCCTCTGTCGAATCAAGACAACTTGTTGCACCATATCATGCACTAATGCTTTCCCAAGAGAAACCCTATCCTCCAATCTATCCCAACTAAATGGTATCAGTGCATTCTTTGCCATACAATTCCTGAAAAGGAGCCTCCAAAAAATTGTTGTTGTAGGAAAAACTCCACCAAATACAAGTACTCTCCCACCTAGACAGATAGTCCATGACATACATCCAGAACATATCCTCTAAGATCTGATTCACCCACTTTTTCTATCCATATATCTCTAGGATGATAAGTTATACTGAAGTTTATTCTCATCCCAAGAACCTATTGCATGGTAGTCAAGAAGTCAAAAGTGTACAAGGGATTGTCGTCACAAATTATCTTCCATTGAAATCCTATGTAGTTTGAAAATATCATCAAGGTATACTCACACTACTACACTAGCTAAATAGGTGGTCTTCAATATAGAAAAATGAGCCACTTTTGTCAATTTATCCACTGTGACCATGATGGCTTCATGGTGGTATCTCGAAGTTGGTAGCCCTACAATGAAATCCATGGAAATGGTGTTCCATTTCCACTTCGGTATGGCATGTGGGTAGAGACGGCTAACTAGATGTTGATGCTTGACCTTTACCCTCTGAAACTCTAAACAGAGTGACACAAACTGAGCTACATCTCTCTGTAGACCTCTCCAATGAAAAATTTGTCTTAAGGTGGCATGCATATTTTTCACCCTTGATTGGGCTAAATAAAGTGCATGGTGAGCCTCTACCAAGATATCCTGTCTCAAGCCTCCATCTCTAGGAACATATATCTGATCTTAGTGTCTAAGAAGACCATCTGTCTTTAATGGGAATCCATAAAAGCTTCCCCTCAAGGGGTGTCTGAGACTCAATCTTTGACGTATTTACAAGGTAGAAGTTGTCATGAGGAAGATGCTGCAAAATCATACTCTGCAAATATTTACCCACTGAAGTAGCCATAAACAAATGTCTTCATCTACTTAGGGCAATTGATAATCACAGTATCCTTCCCTTTCACTTACTCTATCTCCATGTCGTACTCACAAATCAATTCCATCCAACACCACTGATGAGCATTGAGATTGGGCTGCATGAAGAGGTGGTGAAGACTCAAGTGATCAGTCCTAAGTATAAATCTCTGGCCAAGATGGAAATGTCTCCATTAAACCAAATAATTTACAATTGCTGTAAGCTGAAGGTCATGAGTTGGATAATTTAGTCTCATAATCCTTGAGTTTCGAGACTCAAATGTTACAACACTGCCCTTCTATATCAACACACCTTCTAACCCTACCATAGAATCATCTATGCAAACAACGAATTCACCATGAGGGTCCTGACACTGCAAGAATAGGTGTTGTCATAAGGAATTCCTTCAGTGTCTTGAAGACCTACTCACATTTATCTGACAAGATGAAACTTCTTCCCTTTCCACTGAAGAGAAGTGATGGGGTGCATAACCCGACAGAAAGTCCTAAAAAATATCTGGTAGTATCCTACCAACATCATGAAACTGCGCACCTCGGTCACAATAGTGGGTGCTGAAAAATCCATAATGGCTCTAATATTTGAGGGATCAACTGTGATACCTTCCCCATAAATGATGTGACTCAAATACTGCACCTCTTCCTAAAATAATACACACTTCTCTAGGATCCCTAAAATTTATTACTCACAAAGACACCACAGAACCCGAAAAAGGTGCTCCTCATGATCCTCATGCATATGTGCAGTAGATCAAGATGTAATCAAGGAACATGAGTATAAAGTGATCTAAAAATCTCCTGAACACCTTGTTCATCAAAACTCATGAACACTACGAGTGCGTTCGTCAGACCCAAAGACACATCGGTGAACTCATAGTTTCTATACCTCGTGTGGAAAGATGACTTATGGACATCCAATTTTACGATCCTCGGCTGATGGTATCCTAATTTAAGATCTATCTTAGAAAATACAGTGTCCCCTTCATCTAATGAAATAAATCATTGATGCATTGAAGGGGGTAATGATTCTTGATCATTAATTTGTTTAGTTGACGATAGTCCACAGACTATCGCAATGATTTGTCTTTCTTCACAAAAGTCACTGGTGTACCCAAAGGGGATACACTAGGATGGATTAGGAATTTCTCGAGAAGGCCCTCTAGATGCAACTTGAGCTCACATATCTCATGTGTGGTCATCCTATAAGGAGCTTGTGAGATAGGTTCCACCCCTGGAACCAAATCTATGTGAAAATTTATCTCATGCGGGGGAGGCATCCCTGACAACTCACTAAGAAACACATTAGAAAACTTTTGGCAAATGGGGGTGATCATCAAGTGAAGGTCCACAAACCCCATCCTCCAACCTATCACTAACTATAATAGCATACAACTGACAACCCCATCACGCACAACGCTTTAGCTGTATAGAGGAAATAGTGTGAATAGAGATGGGTCTCCTGACTCCTACTATCACTAAATCATCACCCAATCATCTACACAAGACACAATCTTACTGTAGCAATCAAATCTGGCTCATTTTCTAGACAACCAATCCATTCCCAAGATAACTCCATATAAAACCAAGGGAAGAATATGAAGATCCAAGGTCGTGGTAAATGGTACTAGGTCCACTACACACTCCTTGACTAAGAATTCTAGTGAGATCTTGGCTCCAAAAGCCATCTCGACATCCGAACTAAGGCCTTGTCTAACTGCAACAAGCCTGCAACGATCTACTAAAGAAGGTGAAATGAAAGAATCTAATGAGACTGAGTTAAATAAAATAGGGACGAAAATGCCACTAATGCTACCTATGGTCTCTATCATCATTCCCTTGTGCTCTTCCTAGTAGTTATCGACTATTACATATATTTTTTGGATCCTAGCCATGTCAGTAATAGTAGTCTCGGAAGCAGGTTCCTTAACCTGATTAATAGGGTTATGAGGGCACTCTCTCCAATTATGTCCATGAACACCACATCCATAACAAGTGCCTGGTCCTCTCCATTGTGCAGATAGTTCTCTAGGTGGCCCAGTAGTACATGTTGAAGGACTTGATGACCCTATGATATATCTCTATGGGTGCTACGGTTGACATGCTCCTATGAAATGTGCTTGAGGTAGAGCATGTGTCCTATTGGGACCCATAGCTAGAGGTCCCATACTAGACCCTCACTGAGCATCATGACACTATGGAGTTCAAAAGGGCAGTCAAGTCTACTACTACAGAGGAGGAGGAGGCTGAAAGGAATACTTTTTTGAAGTGTGTCCCCCATGAGGATGAGGACCTGATCCCCTAGATGTATTGTCCTATAACTGTTTTATGCGACTCCTCACTCTATCACGTGCTTATTGGGTCTTCCCAATTGTTTCCTCAGCAATAAATGCCTTCTCCACGGTCTATGATAATGTATGTGGGTAATGACTATGCACTGCCCCACCCAAGTCCAAGTTTAGGCCCCCCGATGAACCTATAAATTCAAACCTAATTGTCCTGCATGTAGTCTATATTCTGAAGTAGATCCAGAAACCATCACTCATACTATGCTACCATCATGGAGGCCTATCATAGGTTATGGAACTCATTGATCAGTTGCTGAATGAAGCTCCTAGAAATATATCCGCTCCTGAAATGCTCCTTAAAGAGCTCCCAAGTGACTATCTCATAATCTACATGGAGCTTCTACTCCTCAGTCCTCCACCAAACTCCAGCTCTGTCTCTCAGAAGGTGAATGGAAACTAGAGATTTCGTGTTACTAGAACAAGGGCATAGATTGAAGCATCTATTCAAGCTAACCAGCCATGCCTCGACCTAAAATCCACTTGTGTCTCTACTAAAATTAGGTGTGTGCAACTCCAATATCTCTCTAATGTGCTTTACTACATACGATTGTTTCACTCTAGGCCTCTCAATCTTATCATCTCTTAGCCTAGGGCTCCTAGACATGTCTCTGTGCATCACATCTTGATATTTGACCTCCCTAGGAGGTGAATCATGTATAACTAACTCCATGTTGGATTTATCATCCCTCTCCTCTGCACTATTAAGTGAAGGCACACGAGCCTCCACTAATGGCTCTTTGTCAAACCTGTTAGGTCACCCTCTTAACAATCATCCATATATAGCGGGCATTAACTTCTTATAGCGTCTGCAATATCTGAGGCAGAATAGTTGTTACTACCTAATTTAGGGGTGGTAGGTCTAGGTCCACATGTAGGAACCCCTTGTATGGTTCGGGCCTCTTGTAAAGACCAATGCAAGAGTTAGTTTATAATCATCTAAGTTGTTGTTTCATTTTTCTAAAAAAAAAACCGACATTTTAAAATATCATGCATAGTTTTATGTACTATGTTTAAAATTTCAGTAAGTTTATTTGATTTTGTTTCATGTTTTCTAGGTGTACCCAAGTTCCATTAAGCATTGAACCCACGACTCTAATACCAAATGTAAAACCCATAAAATTTCCACATGAAACCCAAAACCAAAAAAATGTTATAATAGAAAAATAATGGAATATTTTTTTTTGTTAAGGGAATCAAAAGAGATGGTAAGGCTAACCTTTGGTTTCAAATGGCTGTCAAAAAATTACTTAAATAATATTATTAAATAAAAGAATGGATTTAATCTATGGTTAGGTTTGAAATATTTCATTCAATTAATCTTGAATTAATTTAATACGGAGGGTTTTCTAAGGTCATGTAATAATTTAATAATTAAATTCCAAGTCTATAATAACCGTTTTACTTACACAATGTTATTAATTTAATTTTCCAAAATAAAGGGGTCTAAACTATTAAGGTAGAGGGTTTGATTAAATTCCCCTAGGTAATGGCCTAAAGACATTTAAAGTTTAAAAATAAAATAATAAAAAGGAAATACCAAATTTGAATTAACTTTATAAGGTCACACAAGTGGGAATAACAAGTTGAGTAATATACAAGAAAGTGCTATAAACAAGGCCAAATATATACAACACAGGGCTATAATTTCTTTTTATTATTATTAATTAATCTATGTGTTTAGATTGTTAGGAAATAAGAGATAAAATATGCTGAATAATCCCTTACAAAATCGCAACAATAGAAACTAATATGCAGAAAAATATTACAGATCTCAAATAAAAGTGCAAAATAAATAACACAACACAGAGAGACAAGTTTTAACGTGGTTCACCCAATTTGGGCTACGTCCACCAAGAATCACTTGCTCAGATTTTATTACAAGCCTCCACTCTTTCAATACAATACCCAGATCCATTTGGAGCTATGCTCAACAAACTCTATAGAATTCACACCCGAATTCAAAACACATATGCAATACATTTGCTTATCTATCTATCATATGCATAAGACCATATAAATAGACAATTGCTTAAGCAGTTTGATACAAAACCATGGGTATCAAAACCATGGGCAAAAAAACCGTGGGTATCAAAACAATGGGCACCAAAAAAACCATGGGGCCAAAAACAGCCCATAATGGTTACCCATTACCCATGGGTTAATAAACCACCCATGAAAATTTTCTTCGGGGGGCTTTGTCCCCAAACCCCATTGGATCGAGGGGGCTTCACCCCCTGAACCCCCCTGACCCGCTAACCAGAGAGCGGGACCTCCATAAAAAATACCCGAGTGTAACACATAGAAGGTGTACCACACTCTAACATGAAAACAGGCTCCACAAACATAACAATCTCCCACTTGGAGATTGATTTCCACTGAGCAAGCTTCTTAACCCTTCACTATCATCTGCGAAGGCCAACCAAAGTTGAACATAGCTTTATTTTATCCCTTGTGACCACCTTGGTCATCATGTCTACAGGATTCTGACTGTATGAATCTTCTCCAACTTCAACTTATCTTCTTCCAAAGCTATCCTGATGAAGTGCTATCTCAACTGTATATGTTTCATCCTGGAGTGGAAAGTAGAGTTCTTAGCTAGGTGTATAGCACTCTAACTATCACTATGCAGCTTACATTCCTTCTGCTTTTGCCCCCAACTCTTCAAGTAATTGTTGTAACCAAATCATGTCTTTACTTGCCTATGTAGCAGCAACATACTCAGCCTCCATGGTTGATAAATCCACTAGCTTCTGTAGTCATGAAATCCATCTCACTGTTGTCCCACCTACAGTGTAAATATACCCTGTTGTGCTCCTCCTATTGTCAACATCTCCCACCATGTCTAAATCTACATAACCACGTAAAGTGGTGTCTGATCCACTGTAGCACAAAACTATCCCCATGGTCCATCTCAAATACCAAAGGATCCACTTTACTGCTTGACAATGCTCTTTACCTGGATCACTCATAAATCTACTCACAACTCCCACTGCATGGGTAATATTAGGCCTAGTGTACACCATAGCATACATCAAACTGCCAACTACTGATGAGTAAGGTACCTTAGACATTTGGTTTCTTTCCTGCTCTATCATGGGACACTGCTCCTTTGACAACTTGAAACAGCCTGCCAAAGGAGTCCCAACCAGTTTAGCATCCTGCATGTTAAACCTGTCTAATACCTTCTCAATGTACTCTTCCTAAGATAAAGTCAACTTTTTTTCCTTCCTGTCCCGAGTTATCCTCATACCAAGGATTTGTTTGGCTGCTCCCAAATCCTTCATATCAAAGGATTCACTTAGCTGTTTCTTGAGTACTTTTATTTCCTACATGTTTTTACCTACAACCAACATGTTATCAACATACAAACATAGGATAATATAACTTTCATCCTCAAATTTCTTTATATACACACAATGGCCAGAATGACATCTAATATAACCTTCCTCCGTCATGAAGCTATCAAACTTCTTATACCATTGATGTGGAGCTTGTTTCAAGCCATACAAGCTCTTCTTTAGTTTACACACCATCTCCTCTTTACCTTTGACCTCATAGCCCTCTGGTTGCTGCATATATAGTTCCTCCTCCAAATCCTCCAAATCACCATGGAGAAATGCAGTCTTTACATCTAACTATTCTAAGTGTAAGTCTTCTGCTGCAACTATTCCAAGAACAGTTCTAATAGAAGTCATTTTTACTACTGGAAAAAATATCTCATCAAAATCTATACCTTATTTCTGTGAAAACCCCTTGAGCACCAACCGGGCCTTATATATTTTCTTTTCTCCTTCTTCATATTTAACTTTGTACACCCACTTGTTTTGCAATGCTCTTTTGCCTTCCGGTAGCTTCACCAAATCCCAAGTCTAGTTCTCCATGAGAAATTTATGCTCCTCATCCATGGCTTGCTCCCACTTCTTACTAGCATCTACCTGCATTGCTTCATCAAAACTCTCTGGCTCTCCACTATCAGTGAGTAATAAATAATAAAGAGAAGGAGAAAAACGTTCAGGTTCTTTTCTTACCCTAGAAGACCTCCTCACTGTAGGAGTTTGGCGTTCCTGTTGAGTAGGTTCCTGAACTGATTCATGGGTAACTTTCCCATTCGGAAGATCCTCTACCACTACATATTCTTTCTTGGATTCTTCCTTGTTTTCTTGTAACTATTGCTTATACATGAATTTCTCATTAAAGACCACATCCCTAGACCGAATGATTTTCTTGTCCTTAATAGTCCAACATTTAAATCCAAAGTCATCACCACCATAACCAATGAAAGTACATTTTTCTGATTTAGCCTCTAGCTTGGTCCTATCATCCTTGTCAATATGAATAAACACCTAACATCCAAAGACTCTAAGAAATGAATAATCAACTTTCTTACCATGCCATGCCTCCTCAGGTATGCCTCCATCTAAGGCACTTGAGGGTCCTCTGTTTATCAAGTACACAACTGTGCTCACCGCTTCTGCCCAAAAAGAAAGAGGTAGTCCTACATGTAACCTCATGCTCCTAGCACATTCCATTATTGTTCTATTCATCCGTTCTGATACCCCATTCTGCTGTGGAGTTCTTGGAACAATTATTTTCCTGTAGATTCCATTCTTAGAACAATATTCATTAAATTCATTACTGTAATACTCCCCTCCATTATCTAACCTAAGACATTTTAGCTTAAGACCTGTTTCATTCTCTACCAAGGCTTTCCATTTAAAAAAGTGTCAAATACATCAGATTTGTTTCTAATACAATAAAACCTAAATTTCCTTGTTGCATCATCAATAAAAGTAACATAATAAATTGAACCCCCAAGAGATGATACCTGAGCTAGCCCCCACACATCAGAATGTACCAGCTCTAACTTACTATCTTTCTTCGTAGGTCCAACCTTGAGAAACCTTACTCACTTCTGTTTCCCATATATGAAGTTCTCACAAAAATCTAAACTTGTTTCTGTATATTCAGGAAAATTATTCTTTATGATGTTCATGCCCTTATGGCTCAAATGCCCGAGCCTATAGTGCCATAATGTTGTATCTGCATCTAAATCCAAGAGATTACAATCATTAGTACTATCAGTGGTTAAATACAAGGTTCTAACCTTCTTACCTCTTACCACCACAAGAGCACCCTTGTTAACCTTCCAAGAGTTAGCTGTAAATATCACATTACAACCATCACTTCCCAATTGCCCCGCCAATATCAAATTTCTCCTTAATGTAGGCACATGTCTGACATCCTTCAATAGCCATGTATTCCCATTCTGCATCTTAACCTGAACAGAACCTTTTCCAACTATACTAAAAGGCTCATCATCACCAAGAAAAACATGCCCAAAATCCCCTTGAACATAATCAACAAAATAATGCCTATATGGAGTATCATGAAAAGAAGCCCCTGAATCTAAAACCTAAGATTTAGTAATATTATGCAAAAAAAAATCAAAACATCCTAACATACATTACCCGATGCCACATTTGCCTCCTTGTTTTCTTCCTGTTGTTTCTTCTTATCCTAAAGCTCCCAACAATCCTTCTTTGCATGCCCAGACTTTCCAAAGTTCCAACATACAATCTTACTCTTGGATTTTGACCTTGCCCGATCTTTTGATTTTCCACAGTTTCCTCTATTCTTCTGTCTCCCTCTAGTTTCCACTGTCAAAGCATTCCCTGAAGTAGAAGATTCCCTGGAGCTTTTTCTTCGCATTTCCTCCCTTAGAATCACCCCTATAACATCCTCAAACTTCAACTTCGAGTTAGCTGGAACCGAGTTGCTTACCGCCATTACCAGGCTATTCCAACTTTTAGGTAAAGAGCATAGAATTAATAAAGCCCTAACTTCTTCATCAAATTCTATTGTAACTAAAGCTAGCATATTCACAACCATATTGAAATCATTTAAATGATCTACTACTGAACTATTCTCATACATCTTCATATTAAACAACTTTTTCATTAAAAATATCTTGTTAGAGGAAGAGGGATTTTCATACAACTTCCCTAATGCATCCATTAGATCTTTTGTAGTCTTTTCCTTTGAAACATTAAATAATACCAAAGATACAAGACACAGCCAGATCGTTCCAAGTGCCTTCTGATCCTACAAATCCCATTCCGCATCTATCATACTCGAGGGTTTGTTCACCTTCTCAGACAACGGAGTATAAAGATCCTTCTGATAAAGGTACTCTTCCATCTGCATCTTCCAAAGACTGAAATTTTGCCCATTGAATTTATCAACCCTAGATCTTCCATCATGTGCCATAGCTCCCACTCAAGATAAAACTTTCCCTACGATTCAACACTTCAGCAAACCAAAAAAACAGGCTCTGATACCAATTGTTAGGAATTAAGAGATAAATTATGCAGAATAATCCCTTACAGAATCGCAACAGTAGAAACTAGTATGCAGAAAAATATTACAGATCTCAAATAAAAGTGTAGAATAAATAACACAACACAGAGAGACAAGATTTAACGTGGTTCACCCAATTGGGGCTACGTCCACCAAGAATCACTTGCTCAGATTTTATTACAAGCCTCCACTCTCTCAATACAATACCCAGATCCGTTTGGAGCTATGCTCAACAAACTCTATAGAATTCACACCTGAATTCAAAACACATATGCAATACAGATTCTTATCTATCTATCATATGCATAAGACCATATAAATAGAAAATTTCTTAAGCAGTTTGATACAAAACCGTGGGTATCAAAACCATGGGCAAAAAAAACCGTGGGTATCAAAACAGGCTCCGCAAACATAACATAGATTTGTAAGTTAATCATGTTACTAAACTAATTATAGATGGGACAAAAGAATTCATTTATTATATTAGATGGATCTTTGGGTTTTGTGTTGTAAATTGAGTGCTTGTGATCTTGAGTGTTGTACAATCTACCTCATCCTGAAAATTCAGATTTGGCCTTAATGGCCAATTTTGGAGGCTTTTGGGACAAATTAAACTTGTCCCACACCTATTAAATTACTATACCAACCCTACCTATGGATTGGGGGTCAAAATTAGACCCCATTATGTGTTTGATAAGATAAAAAGTGGCATTTGTTACACTTTTTGTGCATGGATTTTAAAGTTTGTCCTTATGGGGTGTGGGTTTCGAATGTGTGTTTAAGAGGTTTGTCATTCCTCTCAATAACCAATTTATTGTGCATTATGGTTAAGGTTTTACTTGTTAGGTAGAGTTTAGGATAAGTGATGTGGCATCCTTCATGGAGCCACCTCACCCTCCTCTCTTCCTTTTCTATTTATTATAATTCTTTTCTTTATTTGGGGGTTACTTCATTCCTTTTGTCTGCACTTGTATTTTGGAGTTGGGAAATTCGCGAGTAATTGTGGATTTATTTTAGAGTTTTTTGGTGTTGGAGTGGGCTTGAAGGAGCTTGGTGTGTGACTCTTGGATCAAGCTCTACCATGGAAAGGTAGGAGTTACACTCTTGTTTAAATGTTTTCTTTTATTTGCATATATGTGTATGTTATTGAGTGTTTTTGTATGCTTGTTGGGTTCGTGGGTAGATTACCTAAGTGTGGTGTAGGAGAGGGATATGGGGATATTATTTGTAGGGAGAAATAAGATTTTATTTCATATTTTGGAGGGAGTTGGGTTGGGTGCACCACCTTAGACAAGAAAATGCTTGCATTTCTTACTTGGTTTTTATGAGGGAGACATATGAGATAGTAGGGAGGCAAAGGACAATGTGGAAGGAATACGAGGATCTTAAGGGAGGCATAAGATTTTTGCAGGGGTTTTGAGATGTATAGTGGATGGTTTTAAGGTGGGCACCTAATTCCCATTGGGAGGCATAAGTGATCTCCCCATATATCCTTTCTTGATTGGTTTTGCATTATGAAGCCTTGTATATTTTGGTAGTTTCCATATTTTGATTGTAGTTTGTGTTGATTTTGTTTTGGTATGGTTGTGAAATATTTGTGTTGTGATGTGGAAGCTTTGTATTTCTTGCCATGAGTTAGATCCATCCTTTATTGCATTGTGGTTGGCCTCGGGGACCAATAAGGAGGAAAGATTCTTCTCCTCATTGGATTATTGGTTAGGTGGAGAGTGTTGCTTCTCCCCCCTTTTTTTGTTGATCAAGTGAAGACATGGTGGAGATCTCATTGATGATGCGAAATGTGGATCATTTTTTGTTGTCCAAAAGAAATCCTTCCCTGTGAGAAAACCTTCTTTTTATTCCCACTCGAGGTGGAAGACTTGTAGTATTTTATTTTTACAAATAATAAATGTTGCATTGTAAGTTTTATTTACCAAGTTGTATTATTATTTTGAAGGAAGCTCATGGAGGAATTGTATAATTTCCTTTCTCCTCAAATTGTAGTATGTAAAGAAATGAACCAAAATGGAAATCATGTGTAAAAGTTTACTTATAATTTGTATTTTGAGAAAGTAAGTTCTTGCATTAAAAGAAAATGAGCTATGCTCAAGGAAAATAATGTTCATTATCATTGTTGAAGTTATAGTATTGTTGTAAAGGGAAGAAAGAGATTTTAGTAAGGTTTCTTTTGTTATAGCGGAAATGTGGATTAAAGGAAGACAACTTGTCCATATTGGATTTTTTTGTTACCTCACATGGGTGTGCCAATCATGCTTTATAATGATTGGGAATATTGTTGAAAGCCTCTTGTGGAAAATTTGAATGAAGAAAATAGTAAATTTGATTTTATTATTTGGAAGAGATGTAAAGGAAAAGTTAGGCTATTTTGATCATTTTCTTGCATTGGTTAAAGAATGTTAAACTGTGTGTGTTTAGATGGAAATAAGTTAAATTATAATTGTCTTTTACTTGGCCAATAAAATAGGTTAATTTCTAATTCTAGTATGTATTTCTCATTTTAATTTTTTTTATTGCAAATCTACTACAAATTGTAAGGGAAATGAAATGTATTGTCTGTTACCTTCTATGCAATATTTATCTAATCGTTAAAGAAGAAAGTGTTAGTGCATATTTTAAATTGCCAATATTAGTATCCACATTCCATTATTACTTTTGATAGTAATATTAATATTTTTTAATATTATTATTAATAAAATATTTTAATATTAATGGACTCATTTATATAAGAAAATATTAATATTAATATACTATTAATATTGTTATATTAATAAAAGTATATTATTATCATATTTAGTTATTGATATAAGATTATAATATATATATATATATATATATATATATATATATATATATATATATATATATATGTATATATATAGACACACACACGTAATTATATGTATTATATAAAATAGGATATATAATTGCAAAACATTTAGAAAGAAAAATGTTGTGCTAGATCTAAGGCCACGGTCTTTATTAAAAAAAAGTGTTAAGGAAATGGTGGAGGGTGGGGTAGGCGACCCCACCCGTAATAGCCCTAAATCTTTTCCAAACCTGAATAGGGGTATCCTTGCATGTTTTGGGTGACTGTGTTTTATTTGTGTGTGGCCACGGATTCTCCCTCTTTTCTTTTTAAATGTTTTACAATTATATATCCTATTTTATATAATACATATAATTACGTGTGTGTGTGTGTGTGTGTATAAAGGCATATTTATAAAAATATATTTAATCATTTATATGGTGATTTTATATTTTTAACCCATTTAAGTTTTCTTTTTTAAATAAATAAACATATATATATATATATATATATATATATATATATATATATATATATTCACATACCCAAATGGAAATACATATCAAATGTAATTACATCACTAAAATGGGGAAAAACCCACAAGCCCATTTGGGAAAATCTAAAACTATGAGCTAAATAAAATATTTGAATACTTGAAAACCTAAATGAGGGTATAAACAACATAAGAAATTAATGAAGATCTATTCCTCTCCAAAGAAGCATGGAATGACCACTAATGGCTTCCTCCTTCTCCTCCAACAACCTGCAAAACAAAAAGAGAAAAAATAAGTCAAGGGAAGAGAGAAAGAAACTTTCTTAAGCAAAATTTAGGGTTAGTTATCTCTTCCTCATCTAAGGGACCCAAATGAATCCATCCAAGGGATGAGATTCATCCGTAAAAAATGTAGGCGGAGAGTGAGTGATAGAAATTTGAATTTTAAATTTAAATGTTAATTCTAAAATACATGGGTTGACGTTTTTAAAGGGTCACTATATTTGGTTATGGGGGTGTGTTTATTCCTCTAACCCTTGTGTTAATGTAAGGGACCTTGTTATTTATTTTGAACTTAAAGACATTGTGGATTCAAATAACTTTAGTATTTATTTTAAATAGGCCCCTTTACCCTTGAGAATAAAATGTGTAAATTTCAACTATAGTGGAATTTAATTGTTTATCAAAATAATTTTTAAGGGGAAACTAAACCAACTTTTAGCCTAATCAAACCATTTAAATGTATTGAGAGTTTTAATATCGAAGTCTTTTGTGGGCACATTTTTCAAAAAGAATTATTTCATAATTTTTCTAGCTTGCTCTAGGTTGTTCTTCGGTTTCGTGCTGGCATATTTTAGCAGGCATTAAACTTGGTATCAGAGACATGGGTTCAAATCTTGGACCCTTGGGAACACTAGAAACCACGAGACATGAACACTTAACCTACTGCAATTTTTTTTTATAAAAAAACGTAGAAAACAACATTATCTGATAATTGTATAATATAGTAAAGCTAGAAAAACTAAAACAAAACTTAGAATGATGAGCTAACTCTCACCTTCGTCTGTGGAGGAGGCACTGACTAGACGAGGAGTTCTTGAATGTATATCTAGACTTGTCACCTCCAAATCAGGAAATAGTGGCCATTCTACCTCAGATTTTATAGACGCTTCAGGACATCAATACCATTATATGTAGAGGGTTCTTAGGTGGATGACTTGGTGGACATGATAGGGAGCCATTAGTTTAGGATCCTATATCTCCTTGACATAGCGAGGAGCATAGGGTAGAGAAATCCCACGTGGAGTTGGCTAGGGTAAAGTCACCACTGAGGGGACATAGAGACATGACTTCAAGACACAGGGAAAGATTTTTGAGCCCTGGACAGAGGGAGGAACATGCAGAGAGACCTAGGGGTCGTCAGTCGATAGGTGCAGATCATATCAGGGAGATCTTAAAGCTACAACCATCTCACTATTTTGGAGATACATGTGGTTTTCATGCAGAGGCCTAGTTGGTGAGCTTGTGTGGATGCTTCAAGCACTACCCTTGTACTAGAAACATGAAATATTATGTTGCAATCCATATTTTGAGGGATGGAGTAGGTGTCTACTGGAGGATCGAGGAAGAGAAGCTCCATGTTGACTTAGAGATAGTTACCTAGGAGCTCTTTGAGGAGCAGTTTAGGAGTAGGTATTTATCCCAGATGTTTATTCAATAGAGGATAGATGAGTTCCACGACCTCCATCAAGCATTCATGACTATAGCTAAGTATGAGAGTCGATTTCTAGACCTACTCTATTATGTCGACTATATACAGGATGAGCAGGTGTTGATTCATAGGTTCATCAGAAGCCTAAATTTTGATTTGGTTGGTGTGGTCTGCATTCACTACCCATAGACCTTAGCAGAGGTCATGGGGAAGGCCTATATTGTAGAGGAGACACAAGGGAAGACAAAGTAGGCTAGGGATAGAGTGGAGAACCATAACCAGTAGATGTAGGATAATAGGTCAAGGGGATCAGCTCCTCATCCTCATGGTGGACATGGTTCTTCATAGTCATCATTTAGGCCATCACAACAATAACCTCAATAGCAGTAGCACTAGAAATGTCCACCATTCAGACCTACTAAGAGATTCGATGCTCGGAGGGGATGTAGTATGGAGCTTCCTCCTAGGGTTCTCATTAGGACACAAGGTGCACCAAGAGCTCAGTCAGAAGGAGATCATCAACAAAGACCTCAATAGTCCATATCCCGATCATCAAGATCTATAGTGCAGACCTCTCGAGTACTGGTTGGAGCTACATCTCACTGGAGAGGTCCAAGAAGTTGTTATGGTTGTGGGATTGTTGGAAATCATTGGAGAGAGTGCCCACAAAACCCTAGTAACAAGGGTAAGGTGTAGATTTCAGAGCCTACGGTTGGCGACATGGGACATAGCCATCATATTTACACAGTGATCGAGAACTGCCAAGATGAGCACCAGAGCACTATGATAGAGACTACAGGTAGCATTGGTGTTATTCCTACCTCTATTTTTCTATTCTGGTTCGTCTAATTATTTTATTGCACCATATTTAGTCGAGCATTGTAAGATGGTGGTAGTTATGCAGGAACTTATTTGGGACATTAAGATGGCATGTGGAGTAACAATTTCTAGACTCCTTAGTTAAGGAGTGTGTAGTGGATTTGGGAACCTTCACGACTACCTTGGATCTTTGTATCCTTCCACTGGGTTCATATGCAGTCATCTTGGGCATGGACTGGTTATCTAAACATAGAGCCAGATTGGATTGTTACCACAAGACCATTTCATGTACAGATGATCTAGGAGTTGAGCCAATGATAACAGGAGTTAGGAGGCTCAGATCCATCTGCACCATCTCCGCTATATAATTTAAGTGTTGCATGTGATAAGGTTTTTAAATGTATGTTGTTATGGTTAGTGACAGATAGAAGGATGAGTCTAGCAGAGCATCCCTTAATGACCATCACATCTTGAGAGAGTTTGATGATGTCTTTCCATTAGAGCTACTGGGGCTAAGTTCCCCACGTGAGATAGATTTTCACATAGATTTGGTTCCGGGCACAAAGCCTATCGTATGAGCACTATATCAAATGACTACGTCATAGCTCTATGAGCTCAAGTTGTAGCTTGAGTTCCTTCTGGAGAAAGGCTTAATCCATCCTAGTGTATCCCCTTGGGGTGCATCAGTGAGTTTTTGTATAAAAGAAGGATGAATCTCTACGTTTTTCTTTTGATTATCACTAGTGAACAAAGTAATGATCAATAATCATCACCCCGTTCCACTGAAAATTTATTTGATCAGTTGAGGATTGCAGAGGTAGATATTCATAAGACCATTATTTATATAAAATATGGCCACTACAAGTTCACAATAATGCCTTTTCGTCTGACGAAATACCCTCGCAATGTTCATGAGCTTGATGAATGGGGTGTTTAGGAAATTTTTAGATCACTTCATGCTAATTTTTCTTGATGAAATTCTAATTTACTCGCGTACACATGAGGAGAATGAGGGGCACCTTCTCTAGTTCCTTCAATGTCTTTGTGAGCAGCAGCTTTACGAGAACCTGGAGAAGTGTGCGTTCTTTCAGAAAGAGGTACAATATTTGTGTGATATTATTTCTAGGGAAGGTATCGCAGTTGATCCTTCCAAGATTTGAGCTATTATGGATTGGTGAGCACCCACTAGTGTGACCGAGGTGCACATCTTCATGGGTTTAGCAGGATACTACAAGATATTTTTATAGGACTTCTCTTAGGTTACGCATCCCATCACTTCCCTTCAGTGGAAAGGGAAGAAGTTCCTATGTTCAAACAAATGTGAGAAGGCCTTCAGGACACTAAAGGAATTCCTCACGATACCACCTATTCTTGTAGCACCAGATCCTTAGGGTGAGTTCTTTGTTTGCACAGATGCTTCTTTACCAGGACTTAGAAGTGTGTTAATGCAAGAGGGCATGGTAGTTTCTTTTGAGTCTTGCAAACTCAAGGATTGTGAGCTCAATTATCTAACTCGTAACCTTGAGCTTGTAGCATTCCTACATGATTCTTGTTTGGTGGAGACACTTTGTTCTTGGCTGGATATTTACAATTAGGACTGATCACTTGAGTCTTTTCCACATCTTCATGCAACCCAATCTCAATTCTCGTCAACAAAGTTGGATGGAGTTTATTTGTTAGTAAAACATGGAGATATAGCATGTGAGGGAGGAAGGAGAATGTGGTTGTAGACACCCTGAGTAGACGAAGACATATAGCTATGGCTAGTTTAGTGGGTATAGATTTACAAAGTAGGATTTTGTAGAAGCTCCCTTACGAAAACTTATACCTTGTAGCCAGAGTACAGATTGAGTCTCATAGGCCCCTTGAGGGGAGATTTGATGGATTTTAATTGGAGATGGATTGTAACAACACAAAAAACCACACACACTAAACAACATAGTAAAGTACAGGTTAACTTTTTTTTGACTTGCTTGACACAAAACACGACACAACATGTCGTCACCAAGGTTACAAATAGCTTTGTGAACAACTTGATAAAAGGATGACCACAAAAACAACACCGAAATGTTCACACCCATCAAGGACAATTAAATTTTTCTACAAGATGACATAGAAATCCAACCACATAACACACTTATAGTTAGGGCATACCACAGTAAGCAATTATTGAAGGTTATTTATTTTAATAAAAAATCCTTTAATCCTTAACTTACGTTTTGCAGGACTCTGGATATGATTCATACAATTCATCTTACAAACTAAGTGTCTTTCTTATACACTGAAGAGTAATTAGCTTAAAGTATTCTCTATTATGAAAATTATTTGTTTAATTCATTTATTTAATAAACAAGGTAATTTAATATCCTCAAGGCCATCTATCCACATTTACACTACCAAAACTCGCTCATACCCATATTACAATATGGGTTCCCATTCAAAAGACTGAAGAGAAGAATACAAAGCACCTTGGAAAAAGTTAGAGGAAGAATGCCACGTTGAATTCATCTTTATGACCTCATTAGTTATTAACCAAGATTTTATTGAAGCTTGATAATTTATCCAAAATTATTAAAGATTTTACTTAGGCTTCACTGGTGATTTTTACAAAAGAAAACAATTTACCTTTCAAATGGCTGAGAGATAGATTGCATGGTTTCTAAACTATTTCCTCCTACCTATTAAATCTTAATATTTTCTAACAACTAACAATTTATTTCATCTTAGGATTGTTTTAAGAATTCACCATAAAAAGGATAATGTTCGCTAGTATAGCTAGGGATAACAAGTTATATAGTTTTACTTTACAAAGGATAGTTTTGTCTTTGATTACTTATGGAATTGCTTGTTCTCCATTAGCTCACCTCTACACTTAATTTATTTGAATATAAATTTTAGTTGAACTTCTATAAGGTTTAACCAACCCATTTTATTTTACTTATAATCCATCATTACTAAGCCCTAGAAATATTTAACTCAACATTTATTCTCAAGGGTAAAGTCTAACAATACTCATTTACGAAAACAAAACAAGGTTACATCGATTCTTTCTAGCATGATACACAATCCAAAGGGACATACCAACTCGAAGGAACATTGAATAGGAAACAAGAGAGTAATAACATTGGCCAAGAAATTGCTAAACTATTCTTAGAATTATGATAATCCATTAAGGTCATTCAACTGGACCTTATCCATAGTTGAACAACATAAAAAGGATTCGAGAAAAAGAACTTCTCAACTGAGGTTGAAGCAAAAATATACAAGTCTACACCTCGTCTACTCGCATAAGTCATCTACAAAAAATTCCCACAAGAGTCAGTTCACAAGAACTGAGCATGATAAGGCTACACCAAGCCATAATAACTATTATCTAACAATACCATGAAAGGAAAAACTTTATTACAAGAATTGGGTCAAATCTCTCAACACTAACAACACCACAAGTTATAATAAAGCCTCTACCATGTCAATCAAAGAAGAAAGACCTTGTGCTACAGTTATGAACAAAACCAATGAAACTATAACTATCGTACAAGAATGGAACTTAGCCCTATAAGAAGAAATAAATCAATCTAATAGAAAATGGGATTCCCATCAAATAATTAAATAATTACTAGATTGAAATTTGATATACATACCAACCATCTAAAATTATCAAAAGATACCAAAAGCATAGGCTATGTTATTAGATTTCTAAACAGACAAGAGTTGATCAGCGCAAACAAAGAGGAACCATGGGGTTTCAAATATTAACATAAAAAGCCAAGTATATTAGAATTTCAATCCTAAAATCTCCTAGAGTATATGACTGAAATTAAATATACGGACACCACACAACATAAGTTTCAAAGTGAAGGCAAAGTATACTAGTCTTGACCTTTAACTCCAAGAGATTCCCAAATTATTCAAGAAGGCCCAATGCCCTTATAGGCTAGTAACCATAGATGAGAGAAGAAGGGAGTTTTGTCTAACAACAGTACACAAAATGTGATCTAAATTTTTATATCACTAAGGATTTATAAACCTCCACAATAATTCTAAAGTTCGGTTAGTTTAAAAGAAGTTACCTCTTTTCCAAAACAATAATATTTTAAGGCAACCCTTGGTAACATAATCAACCATTCAAACATAGGTACAACATAAATCACTAAGTGTCATTATCAAAGCAACACCTTCCGCTATAAAACCATAAGACTATCGATTGCAAGATTAGTTTTCCCCAAGGTTAATAATTCCCAAGAAAACTCCATCCCAAACATTTTGGTAATTATGATCATAGAAGCTGACCAATCTTAATTAATACCATTAACATTATAAAAGAGAAAGAACACAAGTTAGGAAAATAGAAAATGCCATCAACAATCTTTCCGAGAGGGAAAAAGACCAAAAAAATTCTAGTAATAGCGGGGTATTGGAATGTATAACTATAACCTCAAACTTAGGTGATCCGAAAAATAGTTACGGTTCAAGCTGAAGGGGATAGTCAAAGTACTTCCTGAGAATGGCTTTAAAAACCTAGGAACAAGACTGAAGCTAAACGGGATTCTAAACACTTGAGGTTTGAAATGCGTTGCACACAAACTTATTCATTCTAAAAGTTTTAATATCAAATCTCTAACCCGGCTAGCCCAAGCATTGATCACACTAATCCTACAACCTTTATTTCTCAATGCAAAAAGGGTTATCAAAGGGGCTTAAGAGAGACTTAACAACATACGTCAAAAGACAAAGAAAGAAAAACTTGGGTGATAGGAAGGATCTTTATAGTTATCGCAAGCTTACTTTAACGACTACTAATTACTAGCTGGAACAACATAATAAAATTGAAACTCTATCATAGAGATGAATATATATATATATAAATAAAAATAAAAATGAAGGTCGATCACTCAAGAAAGAAAAACATAACACCCAGAGGAGAGAGGACATGCATGCTTTCCACTAACATACTGGCAACGATAACAACTATAACAAGAAGAAAGCAAGAAAAAAGGATAAACCTCCTCGACAAGCCATCCAAAAGACAACCAATTGAAGGAAATGGTGGTTTGATTTCATGATAAATTAAAAATAGAAATAGTAGAGAAGTGTAGAAATATCTTTCCTATATCTCCAACTTCAACAGGTCGTATAGACACTACACAGACCAGCAACAACAATCTTCAGGTCACATCTCCCCTTTTCTAACTGCTGGGAACTCAAGCTCCATTCTCGTCTATGCTTAGCCTAGGCAGAGAGCTCCAATTTACAAGAAACATCAAATGGAAAGAACTGTGATCTCAAGGACTGTCAAGACTACGGTATGCACAAGATGGGTTTAATGAAAAAGGCCTAGCACATACGTGAAAGACAAGGACAAGGCCAAACTGCACAACCCTCCTAATAACCTTCCTACCTGCGTCAAATATGGGGCGCTAGAGCAAGACAGAGACATCAAAAGAGCACAAGGAACATGGATATTAGTCATCTGAAGAATAAAATGCCTCCAAAAATAACATATGCAAAGAGAGGGAGAATCCACGAAGCATGCAAAATGGGAAGAAATGCTACAAGGCGATGGGGGGGGGTCTCATGGAATAGCCATGGATGCAAGATATACACGAAATGGATCTAAAACACAATATGCTTCACCTCCCATAGCCAACAGGTGTCCAAACTGTAAATAGCTCATTTCCTCCCAAAATGGACACTGTTAACAGGTGTCAAAGTTGATTAGTTCAACTAACCCAACATTCACAAAGCCAAAGACAATGGTAGTTTAGAACAAAAAAAGACATCCATTGAGCAAGGGGAAGAAATCAGACCCACATCCCAGAAAACAAAAAAATGCACCCAGGGAGAACTATTGTGCAAAACGCATTGACCAGAATGATTTCAAAGGCTTCACTCCCCCCAAAACTAGTCTAGAAAAACTATTCTCTTCTCACGCGGCCAGGATAAAATAGTAAACTTAGGCACCAAGGAAAACAAAATCTGAGCAGAAAAATTAAAACAAAATGCAATAAGTATGTGGTCAAGGAGGAGAAAGGCATCCAATCTACTCTGAGCACTCAGCAAGAATCCACGCAGAAGACAAGAGACAGCGACCCAGAAGAATGTGGTCAGAGCATTAGAAAAAAAATGCGCTTCAGACTGCACAAAACATGGCACCAATCCAATGTGCAACATCCTTCCAGAGTATTCCTTCACCCATAACACTCACGGCACCAAGGAAGGAGTTTTTATTCAACCACCAGAAGAAAAATAAATGCATAACAAGCAACTTGCTATAGTTTTTGACGTTTCCTTCCATGTAGCTGAGAGCCAAGTCATGGTCTGAGAAAGGAGATAAGGAAACAAATGGGAGTAGGAGTAGGTTTCATTAAGATGGTGGTTAGCTCCCCAACCAGCCCACGCCAAGCATGGCATAAATTCCAAATAATGAACAAACAAGTGGCCACCAAACTCCACGCACCAATAAGGAATCCCATATCTCCATGCCAAGCAGGAGAGAAAATTGACCAAAACAAATTTACAAGTCAGTGGATGAGAAACATGGTCTGAAAAGGCTTACTTAATTCAAAATAACAATATTTATTATCAATAAAAATATAATTGATACCCATTAATTTATTGTTTATTTTTATAATGTTTTAAAACTGCCCTGACGCCTAAAAGGGATTCGAATAATCCTTTAGGACCTAAACGATAGGACCAAAACAAAAATCACTTAATCGAGAGCTCGAGTATCATAGCGATCAATAATAAAGTAAAATAGCTTGTAGGTAACTAATAACAATATTGATGAAATAAATTGACACTAAAAACAAATAATCGTCAATCAAAAATTTACAATGTTCCTTTTATCATTATTTTAATGATTTTTACGACTTTTTAAAATAAAAAAATCATTATTCATATTAATGGTGATCAACTGGCAAGATCGATAAAGCAAGAACAAGAGTTTCCTTTAACATGATAATCATACACGACGCTACAAGGTCCATAGTTTGGGGTGTCGACAACGACCTGAGAAGGCAAGAAGGAGAGGGAGGGTGTAAAATCTTCACTACGACAAGGAAAAAGTCAACAATGGTCAACGGGAGAACACACATAACCCTCCCATGCTTAGCAACAGGATCGTCATGCCAAGAACTGGGGAAACGTTGAATGGGGCATTACATTCTCCTCCCCTTAAGAAATCATCATCCTCGATGCTACATACAAGGAAGAAGGAGAAATGGTAAGCAACAAGGAATAAAAATGGGTGAAGGCACACTCTAAGGTTAAGATTTCAAACACAAAACCATGGTCAAGGGTCGGCCCTAGGAACATTTGGTAGAAATTTTAACTTTTAAGGTTCTTTGAAGATTGGTAGTTCCCTCTTATTCGTTATTTCATTAATCTCTTTCTATTAACATTATTCTTAATTCAAGTCCTTTAGAATTTCATTTTTGTAGAATTTTAGTTTATTCATTCCTGTGGGTTCCCAACATGAACTACAGTCACAACACCCTACCAGGGTCATACACAACACTAACATTTCACAAGCATACTTTTACATACTTTCATGACGGTATCATACCAATTTTTTTTAACCAATTTACAGAAGGGAACATGCACAGACCCCATAACATAGTACTTGTCACACATCTATGACTGATGTAAAAAATACTCGACAAAAGAGTACTACAACAACCAGACATTTCCTCAATTCCACATATGAAGATTTTACATGACTCAGAAAATAGCCACATTTACATAGGGTCCACAAGGGCATCAACGCTATATCCACAACATCACAAAACATATCCATCTGACATGAGTAACACATACATCAAAATACCACTACCAAAACATCACAATAACTCAACATATATCATGAAAAATCAATCATACACACAAATCTCTTATGCCTCCCTCAAGTCTCTTATGCCTCTCTCAAGGAGGCTAGTTGTTCCCATGGCCCAAGACACATAGAGTTTGAACACTCCTAACCCAAGTGACATAATGACGCATGGTTCAATAACCCACTAGTTATTTGTAACACCTTAGGGCATACACCCATACAACGAAGTGGGTCCATAGGTCCAACCATTCCATGGTGCATCCCATGACCATATTCCACACATCACGACAATAGAACCAGCATAATAATCCGATCCAAATGCCAAGTGGAAAAGTACAAGCCTTGGGTAAGGCGGTAAAATCTTAATATTTAAAATAAAATAAAAAACCAAGAAAAATAAATGGCCAAATAATGATAGTGTCAAAATCCACATCTTAGTGCCACAAACCAAGGAAATGCCCAAAACTATAAAGCATGACAATCAAGAAAATTGATGGTCTTTGCAAAATAAAGTAAAAAGTTCATTTTACAAATAAAATACAATTATAATCATATCACATTACGATAACTGTGTGGCCTTATTTGGACACCAAGGGGTACTCAATGAGTCGCTGGCACTCAAAACATCGAGCCTCAGCTTGTAAAAAATACATATCAATAATAGAACTATCTAATCATCCCGCCACCACTTCAATAAGGTTAAACATAGTCATAGTTACACTAAGGTTGTATTCATAAAACAACCACATAAAGAGAGAGGGAGGAGCATAGGCCACCATCTACAAATCCTAAGGTTGGCTCTAGTGATTAGTCAACCGTACACCTTTCCTCACTCTAGACATACACTTTTACTGATTTCCTTTTTAGGATCAATAGTGCAAGGTTCAAACATAATATGTAACTAAATCACTAACACAATGGTGGTACACACATATTTACCATAATGTCTTATGTATGGTACATATACAGGGTAGATCAAAATCATACATTTATTGGGTGCAATACATCACTTTACTACATTCTGCACCCAAAGTGCAACCACTATAAAATAGGGTCCATATGCTCATTGTATGCCCCTAAATCATGACATGAATCATAACATATGATGAACATCGTAAAATCACAACATAAAATTAATTTCTACATAAAAATATGATACACACATTTCTTAGAAACATGGTAAAAACAACATCATGATACAACTTATTTCACTTTACATCGATCTATTCATACAACACATCGACACACGTACATATCATAATATGCCACAATATTGCAACACTCTGTTGTTGACATTAGAATTCTTTTCACACATCACAAGCAGTAATTCACTCGTGAACTCTTCATAGAATCCCAAGAAGGAGAGAGAATATTCCCATCCCCAACACATCAACATGATAACAAATATACACTAAGTGACATACATATCATGTGTGTTCATAATATCACAATTACGACATGGATCACATCACGCTTAAATCACATTACTCTTCCAATATCATACACCATCACCATTCTGTAACATCATCACCACTGTAGTCCGGCCCAGAGGTTCAACAGCATGAACCTCCACTCTGATACCAAGTGTAACAACCAAAAAAACCACATACACTAAACAACACATTAAACTACAGGATAATTTTTTTTTAACTTGCTTGACACAAAACACGACTCAACAAGTCATCTCTAAGGTTACATCTAACTCTGTGAACAACTTGATACAAGGATGACCACAAAGACAACCCGGAAACGTTCACACCCATCAAGGACAATTAATTTTTTCTACAAAACAACATAGAAGTCCAACCACATAACACACTTACAGTTAGGGCATACCACAGTGAGCAATTCCTGAAGGTTATTTATTTTGATAAAACATCCTTCAATCCTTAACTTATGTTTTCCAGGACTCTGGATATGATTCGTACAATTCATCTTACAAACTAAGTTTCTTTCTTATACACTGAAGAGTAATTCGCTTAAAGTCTTCTCTATTGTGAGAATTATTTGTTTAATTCATTTATTTAATAAAGAAGGTAATTTAATTCCACAAGGCCATCTATCCACACTTATACTACTAAAACTCACTCATACCCTTATTACAATATGGGTTCGCGTTCAACACACTTAAGAGAAGAATACAAAGCAACTTCGAAAAATTTAGAGGAAGAAGGTCGAGCTGAATTCATCTTTATGACCTCATTAGTTATTAACGATGATTTTATTGAAGCTTGAGAATTTATCCAAAATTATTAAAGATTTTACTTAGGCTTCACTGGTGATTTTTTCAAAAGAAAACAATTTACCTTTCAAATGGATGAGAGATAGATTGCGTGGTTTCTAAACTGTTTCCTCCTACTTATGAAATCTTATTATCTTCTAACAACTAACAATTTATTTCATCTTAGGATCGTTTTAATAATTCACCATAAAAAGGATAATGTTCGCTAGTATAGCTAGGGATAACAAGTTATATAGTTTTACTTTACAAAGGATAGTTTCATCTTTGATTACTTATGGAATTAATTGTTCCCAAATAGGTCACCTCTACATTAATTTATTTGAATATAAATTTTATTTTAACTTCTATAAGGGTTAACCAACCTATTTTAATTTACTTATAACACATCATTACTAATTCTTAGAAATATTTAACCCAACATTTATTCTCAAGGGTAAAGTTTAGCAATACTCATTTACAAAAACAAAACAAGGTTACATCAATTCTTTCCAACACGATACACAATCCAAAGGGACATACCAAGTCTAAGGAACCATGAATAGGAAATAAGAGAGTAATATCAGTGGCCAAGAAACGCTAAACTATTATTAGAATTATGATAATCCATGAAGGTCATTCCAATGGACCTTATCTATAGTTGAACAACATAAAACATATTTCAAGTAAAAGAACTTCTCAACTAAAGTTAAAGCAAAAATCTACAAGTCTACCCCTTTGTCTACTCACATAATCCATCTGCAATAATTTCCCACAAGAGTCAGTTCATGAGAATTGAGCAAGATAAGGCGACACAAAGCCACAATAACTGTTATCTAACAATACCATGAAAGGAAAAACTTTATTACAAGAATTGGATCAAATCTCTCAACACTAACAACACCACAAGTTATAATAAAGCCTCTACCATCATAATCAAAGAATAAAGACCCTATACTTCAATTATGAACAAAACCAATTAAACTATAACAATCGTACGAGAATGGCCCTTAGCCCTATAAGAAGAAATAAACAATCTAGCAGAAAATAGGATTCCCATCAAATTATTAAATATTTACCAGATTGAAATTTTATATACATACCAACCATCTAAAATTATCAAAAGATACCAAAATCATAGGCTATTGTATTGGATTTCTAAAAAGACAATTGATCAGCCCAACATCGAGGAACCACACGGTTTCAAATATTAACATAAAAAGCCATGTATATTAGAATTTCAATCATAAAATCACCTAGAGTATATGACTGAAATTAAATATACAGACACCACACAACATAAGTTTCTAAGTGAAGGAAAAGTATACTAGTCTTGACCATTTACTCCAAGAGATTCCCAAATCATTTAAGAAGGCCCAATGCCCTTATAGGCTAGTAACCACACATGAGAGAAGAAGGGAGTTTCGTCCAACAAGAGTACACAAAATGTCATATAAATTTTTATATAACTAAGGATTTATAAACCTCCACAGTAATTCTAATGTTTGGTTAATTTAAAAGAAATTACCTCTTTTCCAAAACAACAATATTTTAAGGCAAGCCTTGTTAACATAATCAACCATTCAAACATAGGTACAACATAAATCGCTGAGTGTCATTATCAAAGCAACACGTTCTGCTATAAAACCATAAGACTATCAATTGTAAGATTAGTTTTTCCCATGGTTAATAACATCCAAGACAACTCCATCCCAAACATTAAGGTAATTACGATCATAGAAGCCAACCAATCTTAATTAATAGCATTAACATTATAAAAGGGAAAGAACACAAGTTAGGAAAATTGAAAATGCCATCAACAATCTTTCTGAGAGGGAAAAATACCAAAACAATTCTAGTATTAGTGGGTTATTGAAATGTATAACTGTAACCTTGAACTTAGGTGATAAAAAAACTAGTTACGGTTCAAGTTGAAGGGGGTAGTCAAAGTACTTCCTGAGAATGGATTTAAAAACCTATGAACAAGACTGAAGCTACACAGGAGTCTAAACACGTGAGGTTTAAAACGCATTGCACACAAACTTATTCATTATAAAAGTGTTAATACCAAATCTCTTACTCGGCTAGCCCAAGAAATGATCACACTAATCCTACAACCTTTCTTTCTCAATGCCAAAAGGGTTATCAAAGATGCTTGAGAAAGAGTTAACAACATACGTAAAAAGACAAAGAAAGACAAACTTGGGTAATAAGAAGGAGCTTCATAGTTATCACAAGCTTACTTTAACGACTGCTAATTACTAGCTGGAACAACATAATAAACTTGAAACTCTATTGTAGAGAATAATATATATATATATATATATAATAAAAACAAAGGTCAATCAATCGAGCAAGAAAAAACATAACACCCAGAGGGGAGAAAACATGTATGCTTTCCACTAACATATTGGCAATGATAACTCCTCATAACAAGAAGAAAGAAAGTAGAAAGGAGAAACCTCTAGACAAGGCATCCAAAAGACAACCAATTCAAGGAAATGGTGGCTCGATTTCATGATAAATTAAATATAGCAACAGTAGAAAAGTGTTGAAATATCTTTCCTATTTCTCTAGCTTCAACAAGTCACATAGACACAACACAAACCAGCAGCAACAATGTTCAGGTCGCATCTCCCCTTTTCTACCGGATGGGAACTCAAGCTCCATTCTCATCTATGCTTAACCTAGGCAGAGAGCTCTAGCTTACAAGCAACATCAAATGGAAATAACAGTGGTATCAAGGGCTGTCAAGACTACGGTATGTACAAGATGGGTTTAATGAAAGAGGCCCAGCACACACGTGAAAGACAGGGACAAGGCCAGACTGTACAACCCTCCTAATAAAATTCCAGCCTACGTCAAATATAGGGCACTAGAGCAAGAACTGAAACATTAGAAGAGCACAAGGAACAAGGATATTAGTCATCTAAAGAATAATATGCCTCCAAAAATAACATATGCAAAGAGAGGGAGAATCCACAAAGCATGCAAAATGGGAAAAAATGCCACAAGGTGATGGGGGGTCTTATTGAATAGCCACGGATGCAAGATATACATGAAAGGGATCTTAAAACACAATATGCTTCACCTCCCATAGCCAACAGGTGTCCAAACTGTATAGCTTGTTTCCTCCCTGAATGGACACCATTAACATGTGTTAAAGTTGATTAGTTCACCTAACCCAACATTCACACAACTAGTGACAGTGGTAGTTTAGAACAGGAAAAGACAATCATTGAGCAAGGGGAAGAAATCAGAACCACATCCCAGAAAACAAAACAATGCGCCCATGGAGAACTGTTGTGCAAAAAGCATTGACCAGAATGATTTCGAAAGATTCACTCCCCCCAAACTAGTTAGGAAAAAGTACTCTACTTACGCGGCCAAGATAAAATAGTAAACTTAGGTACCAAGGAAAACATATTTGAGCAGAAAGAATAAAACAAAACCCAATAAATATGCATCCAGGAGGAAAAAGATGCATCCAATCTTCTTTGAGCACTCAATAAGAATCCACGCAGAGGACAAGAGACAGTGACCCAGAAGAAAGTGGTTAGAGCATTAGAAAAAAAATGCATGCTATAAACTGCACAAAAAAAGACACCAATCCAATGCACAACAGCCTCCCACAACAGTCCTTCACCCATAACACTCACGCCACTAGGGAAGGAGTATGTATTCAACCATTAGAATAAAAATAAATGCAGAGCAGACAACTTCCAGTTCTTTTTGACATTTCCTTCCATCTACCTGAGAGCCAAGGCATGGTGTGAGAAATGAGATAAGGAAACAAATGGGAGCAAGGTAGGTTTCATTAAGAGAGTGGTTATCTCCCCAACCAGCCCACACCAAACATGGCATAAAATGCCAAATAATGAATAAACAGGTGGCCACCAAACTCCACGAACCAACAAGAAATCCCATATCTCCACGCCAAGCAGGAGAGAAAATTGACCAAAAAAAATTTACAAGTCGGTGGATGAGAAACGTGGTCTGAAAAGGCTTAGTTAATTCAAAATAATTTTTTTTATTATTAATATACACATATAAAAATATAATTGATACCCATTCATTTATTATTTATTTTTATAATGTTTTAAAATTCCCTGACACCGAAAAGGAATTCAAATAATCCTTTAGCACCTAAACGATAGGACCAAAACAAAAATCACTTAATCGAGAGCTCGAGCATCAAAGTGATCAATAATAAAGTAAAATAGCTTGCAAGTAATTAATAACAATATTGATGAAATAAATTGACACTAAAAACAAATAATCGACAATCGATAATTTACAATGTTATTTTTATTATTATTTTAATGATTTTTACGACTTTTTAAAATAAAAAAATCATTAATCATATTAATAGTGATCAACTGGAAATATCGATAAAGCAAGAACAAGAGTTTCCTTTAACAAGATAATCATACACGACGCTACAAGCTCCACAGTTTGGGGTGTCGACAACGACCCGAGAAGGCAAGAATGAGAGGGAGGGTGTAAAATATTCACTGCGAAAAGGACGAAGTCAACAACAGTCAACAGGAGCACACACACAACCCTCCCATGCTTAGCAATAGGGTATTCATGCCAATAACTGGGGAAACATCGAACGGGGCATTACACGGATTGTCTTCGCAGACACAGGGGTTCTTGACAGAGGCTCATCGTGCACCTTATTCATCCCATCCTTGGGTGAAGTAGATGCACTCCACCTTGAGACGGTTGTTCTATTGGAGGGGACTTCGAAGGGATGTGGCTCATTTTTTGTCATGTTGTTTAGAGTGTCAGAAGGTGAAGGATAAGAATCAGCATCCTGATGGCCTTCTCTTTCCTCACACTATAATGGAGTGGAAATAGGACACCATTTCCATGGAATTAATAGTTGGGTTACGGACGTCGAGATACCACCTTGATGCCATCATGGTCATGTTGGATAATTTGATGAAATTTTCTCATTTTTCTCCAATGAAGACTACCTACATAGCTAGTGTAGTGGAACTGGTATATCTTGATGATATTGTCAGATTACATGGGATTATGTGGAAGATCATGCGTGACCGTGATTCTTTTTACACTTCCCACTTTTGGACTACCATACAGTATTCTCTTGGGATGAAGACAATTTTAGTACACCATATCACCCAGAGACAGATGGACAAACTGAGCGGGTGAAACAGATATTAGAGGACATGCTTAGGATGTATGCCATGGATCATCAGTCCAGATGGGAGGATTATTTGTACTTGGTGGATTTTTCCTACAATAATAGTTTTCTGAGTGCAATAGGCATGGCTCCTTTTCAGGAAGTACATGGCAGAGAGCGTAGGACACCTATGGGTTTCGACAGGTTAGAGGAAAGGCTTTCTCTTGGACCATCTTTTCTACAGGACATGGAGAAGACCATTTTTATGATTAGAGGAGGCTCATGACAGGCAGAGAATACAGGAGGCTTAGAACAGGTAGGAGAAGAATGTGGATCAACATAGTACAAATCATAGTTTTAAGGGGGGCATGAAGGTGTTTCTTCATGTTAGGCCACATAAGAGCTTTATCCATTATAGGAAAGGCTCCAAGCTTGCTCCTAGAGTTTTGGGTCCCTTTGAGATCTTGAATCGTATCAGTCCTTTAGCCTATCATCTAGCATGTCTTGCATCCATGATGTATTTCATGTTTCTCTACTTAGGAGGTATATTGCATATCCTTTGCATATGTTAGATTGGACCTCATTGCAAGTGCAGGATCAGGGGCAGGTGATGGTGGAGCCAATCTGTATTGTAGAGCATAGAACCCTGGAACTTCAAGGAAGAGATATTGACCAGGTTTTAGTCCAATGGGATAGGTATGATGATAATGATGCTACATGTGAGGATGCTACATTACTATGATTCCAATTTTCACACCTATTCCAATGACTCCTAGGAGAAAGTCGAGTCTAAGGGGATGGCGATGTAGTTTCCACTTCCCTTCGACACTTATTATTTTGATTTCGATATTGTTGACCATATGCCTGGATATTATTGTAGCATTTTAACTTAGCATGATATTAGATGATAGAGATACTTGGACTATGGTTAGATTTTATTCATAGCATTATGTGTGTGGATTATTAGAGATATTTTACATTGATGATCATGGATTTTCGACATGGTTACAAATTCTAACATTCGATATTTTTGTCATATTGAATATGCTTTAGCAGTTGAACTGATCTTGTGATTCTATTGGTATTGATGAAATGTAGAATTGAGATGTATTTTAGAAATTGAAAAAAATAATGTTACTTTCCTAGATGATGATTTAATTCATATGTAGATGATTGTGGATTTATATTTGTATATTTTATAGATTAGATGTTTTCATACGGCTAGGAGGCCGAAGGAGATATTGTATGTTTTGCAGGTAAACATATCACAACAATCAACGAGGGATTAGAGACCAACCAGATCAGAATACCAGATGGATTCAACAATGGTCACCATGGAAACGTGTGATATGTTATGTGTGTGTTGTTTGTTGTTAGGGGGTTCCCATGGGGGGGATTACCTCCAAATTATGTCCAAGGGTTTGTGTGTTGTTCTTTTATTTTGTTTCCTTTATTTAATTTTAGTATCTGATTTTATAGTGATGCATTCCCTTTTTTATTATTATTAATTAATCTATGTGTTTAGATTTGTAAGTTAATCATGTTACTAAACTAATTATGAATGGGACAAAAGAGTTCATTTATTAGATTAGCTGGTTCTTTGGGTTATGTGTTGTAAGCTGAGTTCTTGTGATCTTGAGTGTTGTACACTCTACCTCATCTTGAAAATTCGTATTTGGCCTTAAGGGACAATTTTGGAGGCTTTTGGGACAAGTTACACTTGTCCCACACCTCTTAAATTACTATACCAAACCTACCTATGGATTGGGGGGTGAAAAATAGACCCCATTATGTATTTTATAAGACAAAAAGTTACATTTATTGCACTTTTCTTAAATGGGTTTTAAATTGTGTACTTAGGGAGTGTGGGTTTAGATTGTGTGTGTAAGCAGTTTGTTATTCCTCTCAACCATCAATTTATTGTGCATTGCAGTTGATGTTTGAATTTTGAGGTGGAGTTGAGGAAAATTGATGTGGCATCCAGCATGGAGCCACCTCACCCTCATCTCTCCCTTTTCTATTTATTCTAATTATTTTGTTTGTTTGGGGGTTACTTCATTCCGTTTGTGTGCACTTGTATTTTGGAGTTGGAGAATTTTTGAGTTCTTGTGGATATCTTTTGGAGCTTGTTGGTGTAGGAGTGGGCTTGAAGGATCTTGGTGTGTGACTCTCGAATCAAGCTCTACCATGGAAAGGTAGGAGCTACACTCTTGTTTAAATGTTTTCTTTTATTTGCATATATGTGTATGCTATTGAGTATTTTGGTATGCTTGTTGGGTTCTTGGGTAGATTTCCTAAGTGTGGTGTAGGAGAGGGCTATTGGGATCTTATATGTAGGGATGAATAAGAGTTTATTTCATTTTTTGGAGATATTTGGGTTGGGTTCCCCACCTTGGACAAGAAAATGCTTGCATTTCTTACATCGTTTTCATGAGGGAGACATAAGAGATATTATGGAGGCATAAGAGAAAGTTGGAGGCATAAGAATATATTGAGGGAGGCATAAGAGTTGTGTAGGGGTTTTGAGATGTATATTGAATGGTTTTAAGGTGGGAACCTAAATCCAATTAGGAGGCATAATTGATCTCCTCAGATATCCTTGCTCCTTTTCCTTTGCATTATAAAGTCTTGTATAATTTTTTAGTTTCCTTCTTGAGATTGTAGTTTATGTTGATTTTGTTTTGGTATGGTTGTGAAATATTTGTATTATGATGCATAATATTTGTATTTGGTTCCATCTGCTAGATCCATATTTTATTTCATTATGGTTGGGGCTCGGGGGCCAATGAAGAGGATAGATTCTTCTCCTCATTGGATTATGGTTAGGTGGAGAGTGTTGCTGATCAAGTGAAGACATGGTGGAGCTCTTCTTGATGATTTGAAACTTGGAGCATTGTTGATGTGCAAAAGAAATCCTTCCTTGTGAGAAAACCTTCTTGTTATTCCCACTTGAGGTGGAAGACTTGTAGTATTGTATTTTTTTAAAAAAGAAATGTAATTGCATTGAAAGTTTAATTTACCAGGTTGTATTATTATTTTGAAGGAAGATTATGGAGGAATTGCATAATTTCCTTTCTCCTCAAATTATAGTATGTACAGAAATGAATCAAAATGGAAATCATGTGTAAAAGTTTAGTTATAATTTGTATTGTGAGAAAGTAAGTTCTTGCATTAAAATAAATTATCTATGCTCAATGAAAAGAATTTTTTTTATCATTGTTGAATTTATAGCATTGTTGTAAAGGAAAGAAATACATTTTAGTAAGGTTAATTTTGTTATAGTGGAAATTTGGATGAAAGGAAGACAACTTTTCCATATTGAATTGTTTTGTTACCTCACATGGGTGTGTTAATCTTGCTTTATAATGATTGGAAATATAGTTGAAAGCCTCTTGTGTGAAATTTGAATGAAGAAAATAGTAAATTTGATTTTATTACTTGAAAGACATGTTAAGGAAAAGTTAGGCTATTTTGTTCATTTCCTTGCATTGTTGAAAGAAAGTTAAACTTTGTATGTTTAGATGGAAATAACTTAAATTATAATTATCTTTCACTTAGCCACCAAAGTAGGTTAATTTTTAATTCTATTATGTATTTCTCTTCTTTTTTTTTTAAATTATTGAAAATCTACTACAAATTTTTAAGGGAAATGAAATGTATTCTCGTTTACCTTCTATATAATATTTATCTAATCGTTAAAAAAGAAAGTGTTAGTGCAAGTTTTAACATGCCAATATTACTATCCACATTCCATTATTACTTTTGATAGTAATATTAATATATTTTTTATATTATTATTAATAAAATATTTTAATATTAATGGACTCATTAATGTAAGAATATATTAATATTAAGATACTATTAATATTCTTAGATTAATAAATGTATATTATTATCATATTTAGCCATTTATATAAGATTATAATATTAGAAATGTACATACATACATACATGCATACATACATATATGTATGTATGTATGTATAACATATACATACATACATACATATATATATATATATATATATATACACACACACACACACATATATGTATATGTATGTATATATATATATATATATATATATATATATATATATATATATACATACATACATACATACATATATATATATATATATATATATATATATATATATATATATATATATATATATATATATATAGACACACACACACGTAATTATATGTATGATATAAAATAGGGTATATAATTGTAAAACATTTAAAAAGAAAAAGATTGTGCTAGATCTAAAGTTGCGGCCTTTATTAATAAAATAAAGTCTTAAGGAAATGGTGGCGGGGTGAGGTAGGCGACCCCACCCCCAATAGTCCTAAATATTTTCCAAACCCTAATAGGGGTATCCACGCATGTTTTGGGTGACTGTGTTTTATTTGTGTGTGGCCGCGGATTCTCCCTCTTTGTGCAGAGGAAACCTCTATAATCATATATATATATATATATGTATGTATGTATGTATGTATGTATGTATGTATGTATGTATGTATGTATGTATGTATGTAAATATTTATGTATGTATGTTCACATACCCAAACGGAAATAGATATCAAATGTAACTACATCATTAAAATGGGGCAAAATCCACAAGCCCATTTGGGAAAATATAAAACTATGAGCTAAATGGAATATCTGAATACTTGAAACCCCTAAATAAAGGTATAAATAAAATAAGAAAATAATGAAGATGTATGCCTCTCCAAAGAAGGTTGGAATGGCCTCAAATGGCTTCCTCATTCTCCTCCAACAACTTGTTAAACAAAAAGAGAAATAATAAGTCAAGGGAAGAGAGAAAGAAGCTTTGTTAATAAAACTTAGGGTTATTTGTCTCTTCCTCATCTAAGGGCCCCTAATGAATCCATCCAAGGGATGAGATTCATCCCTACAAAATGTAGGTGGGAAGTGGGTGAGAGGAATTTGAATTTTAAATTTAAATGTTAATTCTAAAATACATGGGTTGACTTTTTTAAGGGGGTCACTTTATTTGGTTATGGAGGTGTGTTTATTCTTCTAATCCTAGTGTCAATGTAAGGGACCTTGTTATTTGTTTTGAACTTAGACACCTTGTGGATTAAAATAAGTTTACTATTTATTTTAAATCGGCCCCTTTATCCTTGAGAATAAAATGTGTGAATTTCAACTATAGTGGAATTTATATGTTTATCAAAATAACTTTTAGGGGGAAACTCAACCACGCTTTAGCCTAATCAAACCATTTAAATGTATTGAGAGTTTTAATAATTTTTTATAATGGAGAAATTATTATTACTAATTATAAGAGACTCGAAAATAATGATGTGACAATTGTGTATCAAAGCCCTTTTTACGGGCACATTTTTCTAGCATTCTCTACATTGTTCTTGGGTTTTGTGCTGGTAGATTTTAGCGGGTGTTACAACATCACAATAAAATGTAAACATCATAATGTAAATAGCCACAATATCAATAAAGTATATCATCTATTGATCAATGTATCATAATCAAAATGTCTGAATCTAAGTCCAATAGTATCAATATCAAGATAAAATATTATCGAAGAGGAGTGAGCACTACAGAGCTTGGTCCCTCATTATGGTCTCATACCTTCATATTTATAGGGTTCTCTTTTTAGAATTGCGTAATTAATCTCAAAATGGTTGACTACAAAAATGATAAAGACCTCAACCAGCTAGAAAACAACCCAAAAGGTGGTGGGAAAGTTCAATAAGGATCGGGGGTGCCCATTGTGGGGACCAGGGCACCAATGGGCACCCTGGGTACTAGCTCTTGCGCCCCATTCGAAGCTAAATTGATGGAAGATGACTGAAACAGACTGGGCATGTGTGTGGCATAGGATGGGAATGATGATAGAAATCAAATAAAAGTGGCCAAGAGATGGGGGTTAATTAGTATGCTCTTCACTAAAAAGCACTCTAAAGAGTAGTATGCGACCGGGACTAGATAATGTCTAAAGTGCATGATTTTGTGTCTACAAATAGAAAGTTTTTCTAAACATAATAATTTTTTAAAAATTTGGATAAAAGTTCAAGTTTATTTTTTTAGATTAGGTAATTATTTGCTTTTGAGGGGACCAAAAACCCAACAGTACAAAAGGAGAGAAGATATGACATTAATGAAAAGAACAACAAGGCCTCTATGAGTGGTCGAAGAAAACCAAAAGAAGAGAAAAACCAACGACAACAAGAAAATAAACCCATGCTAAGAAACCTGGGTCAAAACAAATTGACCTAAACACACTTTACCAACCAATGTCGAGGGACCCCTCTAGAACAGCTCCGCGTAACACGAACGGATCTTACCAATTTTTTTGGTTGGACCATAGTCCAACATTCCCTATCTTGTGCACTTTCCTCCTACACCTTCACCACAAATTTTATCTTTCCTTCTCCATCATACAACATTCATTGTCACCTAAACCATCCCATTCCGTCCAAAGTGCAGCCCCTAACTGAAATTAGATGAAACTCTTCATTCGAATTTTGGGTAGGCTCTGCTCCCCCAAATCTCGTACATGAGCTGACAAAGTTGTCATCCCCCCTTGAATCCTCCACCCATTGACCGTCCTGTCCTTCCTTCCAATGGTCCAAATAAGAAAAGGACGCCGAGTTAGCAGCCCTATTAAATGTTGAATTTGAATTGGGCGTCTCCCGCCAATGGGGATCCTCCGCACTGGAAGCGAGGGAAGACCCAGCCAATGACACCTCTGCAGCCAAGCTAAAAGGAGCACCAATGCCACCTTTCCGAACATCCTCCAAAAATGTGTACACCACCATGTCTTCCCCTTATCAACATCCTTATCGGTCTCCGTCTTAGCATCTGATTCATCATTCATATGATGAAACTAAAATTAGTGGGAATCAATGTTAATGTCGATTCTGACACTCCTGCATTTCTCGCAAATGATCCTTCACTTCTTTATCTCAATAGCTTGCTCATAATTTCCATTCGCAGAGTATAGAAAAATGCTCTTAGGCACTTTGTCCCCCCACTAAAACGTTGATGCACAACCTCACAAAAGAAAATCTTGATCGATCCTTTGTAGTGGGATCTACAACAATGAGCACACCCATAGCTCCTGCAATTCCAAAAAAATATCTCCGGCTCCGAGAACTCCAAGGGTAAGGCTTGGAGGCGAATCTAAACAAGGAGTTCAAGGAAAGAACTCTCTGAAGACAACCCAGGTTTCCATCACATAATACCGAGAGCCGCTTTCCTATAAAACTAGGGTGCCCCTAGAAGTACTCTTCGGATGTCTGATTCTTCCTAGAAGAAAAAGAGAAAATTATCCTTTTCCATTTCCCTAACCTCCAACTTGCAGGCCCACATCCTTTTGCACCAATCACACACAAAGTTTGTATTTGGTCTGAGACCACCAAAAGTACCCTCAACCACGTTTTATAATCGAGTCTTGGCTTGATCTAGAATGACCTTCGGGATCTCCATATGTGGGGCTTCATCATTCCATGGGGGGCATTAATTTTATGGGCCCCCGATGACCCTCTCCAAATAGTCTCTGTGCTGTCTGCGCCCAAGTACATGCAGCACAAGCTCCCTTCACACCTATAAATCTATCCGCAAACACTCTACGCAACTCCCTTCGCAGCTTCCATCGCTTCCATCCAACAACACAACCCTCCCAGTCACACCCACAACTCCCTCCACAGCACCCTTCGCAGCTCCCTTCATGGCTCCCTGTTATAAATATTTTAATTTGACAAATATGATTTATTGAAATTAAAATTCAAGTTTATTAGGAGTCTTTTGGAATTCAAATACAAGAGCATGTAATGAAATTGAAACAATAGAGACTAAAGAGAATTACTAAAATTTAATTTGAGAATTTTTGGATTTCCTATTACAATTTAATCGTTGCTTGTTGGGCCTCATTAATTGGCTTACTTGAATGGATTTTTTCTGTTTATGAAACATTTATTTTTCTTTTCACCAATTCTTGTATTGCATGACCACGAAGGAACTGCATTGGCGCAACAAAGATGAAGGAAGAGCAGTTATGTCTAAACATAGCTACGGTAGAATCCACATGTTTTTTACAAGAAAATGCCTTCGGGGACCGTGAATGTGAAATATGTCTACATTCCTAGGATGCACTAATTGATACGTCCAACATCGCAAGAAATTTGACCCTTCCACGCACACAAGATATGGGATTTCCTGTTCTAAGCGTCAAAGTAATCAATACCCTCGATTTAGTGGGGTGTCAGCCACAATGATCTCGGTCCTCCGCTGCCTTATAAAACACCTTCAGCATAATCATTGCAAATTTGCCAATTAAGAAACTTTTCTCTCTCTAGAAAAATCACAATACATCACGTGCTTACTGAACTTGTCAGCTATGGAGACTGAGTGATGCAGAGGAAAACTTGTGAATTAGAATATTCGGAATGCCAAAATAATATAATTTCCATCGTTAATTTTATGTTCAATGGATCTAGCTGTTAATTATATAACAATAAAAATAACGATGGAAATTATATATTAACCTAAGAATTATTTGCAGTTAATCCTTACAATTTCGGATTAAAATAAAAAATAAAAAATTACATTCTATTATAAGAAACACTTTTCAAAAACTAATTTATGTTATATTATTTTAAAATTATATTGATTGAAAATAACACAACATTCCTGCTCATATATGAATTGCAAATATCAATGTTTTAATGTGAGTCGAGAACCAGTCCTAATGATGTCTTTGGATGTTTGTAGGATATAAATTTGTGGATGTTTGTATGATATAAATTAAATGGCAACTATGGTATCAAACTATTTTTTACTGTTTTCTAAATTAGATACAAAAATATTTATAAATAAAGAAGTCACCTTGAATTACTTAAATACATTTAAATACCCATTTAAGTATATTATTTTGTTTATGAAATTGAAAATCTGCAACAAATTTCATAACTGTTATTTTTCAAAAGTGAACAAGTAAATGTCAACGCAGAGTATTTATTTGTGCGGAATGGAATGAATCATATAACCTAAAATATTAGTCCACGTCACAATTGTATATTTGACCTAAACATGAAACACACCTATTATATCAAGTTAAACCTTAAACAAGTCCACTATATTTTTAAAGGTGTACGCTATTAATTATTTTTTGCAATAATTCTCAAACATGGATAAATTATAAGTACAAAATATATCAACTACTATAAACATTATTGGAGTTAAACCTAATTTCTCAGAAAGCAGGTGTGCTCTCATATGAAAATTGTGTATACCTAATCTCCGAGACATGGTTTGCTTCTACAATATTGAATCAGGAAACATTAAATTTCACGTATCCAATCGACATGGTGTGTGTTATTATTGATTTGTTCCATCCCTCGATCATCAGCGACTGTAAAACAATTACTCACCAGCTCAGAATACCTTTGTTGCGAATGGTTACTCGGCCTTGCTTCGAACTCTTCCACCATGAAATCCTCTGAAGAAACTTATGGACGGGAGAGCAGATTAAAGCCAGGAGAAAACAAAATCTGGTTATTTGTAATGATTTCAACATCTGCAGAATGTTCATAATGTGGAAATTGGTTGTCGACCGAATTGTGCTCAACAAAAGTATTTGTCTCAGTAAACAAAAGATCATTTTCTGTGATAAATTTGTCCAACAACAGATCACACCATGAGTCGGATGGTTTCTTAATCTGTGTGGCATCACTCGGAAATTTGTAATCTTCGTGATCTGAACTAGGATCACCATTATCATCACTGACGCATCTGATGAGGCATTTTGAAATTCTCACTGCAGTTGTTTTCACAGGAATGACTTTTAAAATATGACTATCTTCTATTTTAGATGGAGATTTAAAATTTTGGGGTTGTCGAGGAGCAGATCCGATGGTTGGGAGATTCCTTCTGAGACGAGTATTCTCGTTGTCTGTTCGACCAGGAAGTCGTCCTGCTATTAGCGACCACCTGAAGTCATATAACACATGCATCAACACTTGCTAATTAATATACATGTAAAATTCCTGCAACGCCCATCTTATTAAACAGTGAAGAAATAATCTGATACCTATTGCCAAGCAGTCGATGCAGTCTAATAATGAGCTCGTCTTCATCATGTGAAATGTTTCCACGCTTAATATCAGGGCGAAGATAATTCACCCATCGCAATCTGCAACTCTTCCCGCACCGCTTCAGCCCTGCAACAGTTTCTTCTTCATTAAGAAAACATAGACCTGTTATATGACAAATTATATAAAGGGTGAGCATGAATGAATAAATTCACCTGCTCTTTCGGGAAGAGCTCTCCAACCACCATCGCCATGAATTGTGATGTATTCAGTCAAAATGGAATCCTCGTCGGCAGTCCAGGCTCCGCGATTGAGGTCTGCATCTTTGGAACAGCAAGGAGACCTACCCATACTGTAAATACCTTTCTTAAATTCCAGTAATAATGTTCCTTAATGAAGGATTATCTGATTATATATGGCAGAAACTCATCTGGTTGCTTATATATTGCCAATGTATTAATATACGTGGTTACATTACAGAAAACGTCATTAATTACAGGATAGAAAAGACTATTTCGTTTTCTTTGGGGAAGAATTCGACGTATGTCAATTTATATACAGTCAGACATATATTTACCATACGTGCATGCAAGGATAAATCTCTTAGGTCCTGAAAACGGTGAACCTGTTATATCTTGTCTGTGTAATTCCACTATAACGGTGAATCTGTCAAATCAGTGGATTTGAAAAGGGCGTAAACTCAGCGAAGCTATTCTAGAACTTATAATAATATTACAGGTTCTAAATTCTGATGTCGAAGTCTCTTAGCCTGCATCAAATTTGTTGGGCAATCATTATGTATATTTCTTTCTCCATTAAGTAATATACTGTCCGATAGCGGTAGGCATTGCCATCATATTGTAGAGCGAAAGCAACACACAAACAGCTCTCTTGTTGTGATGCTGTGGAAGGTCTGCATCGCAATAATATCTTAGTTTGAAGTGAAGAGTCGTGCAGGGCAAAAATATATGCAACTACCATTCTATAGCGGTATGGACGTGCTGTTAAAACTCTAAACTAATTTAACAAAGAATGCTAACAGCCGCCACCGACGCGCAATGAGTTATCAGCAACACAACATTCTCCTTTAATTACTTCTTATCAAACCTAAATAACAAATGCACAGAACTTTATGATATGAGCTATGCATTTATTTTCAACTTTATTTATGTATTTAATCTCTTTCTTTTAAGTAAAAACTATTTCTATGTATTTTTAAATACTCAAAGTTATTATCCTGCCGAAGGATATAATAGCTTTCACCCAAAACAATTTCTTCAAACCTCACAGATCAATCACTAACCTCCACGTGGCATTTGCAAAGTGTGGTATATACTTTTCTAAAAATAACTATTTATTTGTTTTTTTTTAAAAAATTAATGTAAATTTGTGATTCGCTGAAATATTTTTGTAATGGCATACTATTTTTTGATTAACAAAGATATGTATTTCCTCCCTTAACCAATTTAAAACTGACACTTGGCAATATTTTTAATTTCACTATACTTTGAACATCCCAAACAATGACAGCCTTAAATGACCCCCGCTCCCTGCCTTAAGTAATGCACATGCTAACATTCAATCTAAAATGTCCAGTTCATGCCTGACATTTAATACTGCTAATCTAGTCATATCATTAAGTAACATGCGTCTTGAAAGATCACGATTTGTTCTCAATCCTATGAACTAAAAAATCTGGGCGATGGTTGTTTATGCTATTTTCTAAAAAATACTACTTCTGTAGGTGAGAGGATACTAGAAAAGTCTATGAAGTATTGGTTTAATCTTGAGATTCACATTTGCCTAAATATGTTATGGCCTTTTCAACTAACTTGTTTTTTGTCTATAGGCCTCTTTAAGGGTTTCTCTTTCAGATTAAGTGCATGTTTAGGAAATGAAGCTTTAGTGTTGGAGTTTTTGTCCAAGTGGTAGTGTTAAAAGGTAGCCTGGATCCTTCTACAATGTGTATTTTCTAGCTCAAGTATTAAGTGCTTGCTTATAATGGCCATTTATTGGATTTCAATGGGCATTGATTATTTATTTAAAAAAAACATGTGGGTGGATGTCATTTCAGCTGTAGATGTTATGAAATAATAAGATGTTTTTGTTTACAATGTTAGATTGGTTTCCTTAGTATTTCTTCTTTTGGGAAAAGTGAAGATTATGATTGTTATTGCAGGTTCTTCAGTTTTTCCTAAATAAGGATCCACCATTGAATGGATGAATAAGAAATAGGCATGATATTGTAGATATATATTGCAGGAACTATCAAAAGGATCTCACTATTTTCATGAGGTGCAGAGTTGAGAAAATTGCATGTGGTGATTTGTTGTTTCTATTTTTTAATGTGGAGTCTAGATTATTTACCCCGTCCTCAAAAAGTATCAGTGGGGGGTGAGTTATGCTGTTAAGAATCTGAAGATGTATGGGGATATGTTGTCACACATGCATGGATTTTTCTTCCCAACATTTTTTTCTATATATGTTATATAATTGAAGTATTGAAAAACCAATGGTGATTAATTCCTATTAATTGCTATGACGGGATTTATCAACATGGATTAGAGAGACTCACTCAATATTCCACGGTATTTTACAAATGAAATTAAAGTGAGAGAAGCAGATAAAGTGGATGTACGTGAAAATGTGCCAACAATGTCACGAGAGGAATTCAATTCCATTGGGTAAGGTTATGGTGCTCAAATTGATCTCGCCCCATTTATACTTGAAACTCTTCAGTTTGCGGGCTCTATAATCTTTTCTATCTCCCCGTATTGATGCATAAAAACTTTGTACCAAATTTGGTTTCCATGATTAGTCCCTTCCTTGGTCGAGGATCACTTAAAAGTCAGGAGTTTTTTTCTCGTTCCTATGTCCATGAGAAAGAATTTGTAACTTGGGCGAAAACTTGTGTTTTTCCCTTCCTTCCATTTTCTACAGTCACGTTTTGTTTTCCCTGTCATTTTTGTCCCAAATATATGTGGAAACGTGATTGGATACGGCTCACAGGATCATATTTGGGCCTTATATCATTTCCAAATTCTCTGTCCTTGAAGAAGGATTCATTTCCGGGTGCAAATGGTGATTTTCCTACATTTTACGGTTTGACAGGGGTATTTTTCATAGTCAAATTTACATCTCGGCATATGTGGAAACATGGCCCTTTCTAGGTTGGATGCGGCTAGGTAAGGCACTTTAAAAACTCTAAGGCCCACTTCAACTCAAAATTTGTCCATGTGGAGGGCTGACGCTCATCTGAAAAATTTGCCTTTTAGTTTGGCCTTGGAGTTGCGTCGGGAAAACACGTGGAGGTTTCCACTACCTTGCTCATACTTAGAACAAATTTTTATGCGGCTGGTACATTTTTTGCAGACAATGGACACATGGAGGGCTGGCATTCATTTGAGGATCTACCTCAGGGTCCCACCTTAACAGTTGCCATAGGGGAGACATGTGGAGGCTTCCGTTGGGTCCACTCTATACTTCAACTTTCTAAAGAAATTTTGAAAGGCCTGGGACACGTGGAGGGACTGTGCCTTTTTGGGGACTAGCCCCTAAGTTTTATTTTGAAGAAGTGCCAAGAGGACACTTGGAGGCTTCCACTCAATCTACCCTTTCTTGGACTTTTCAATGGCCAAAGAAAACTATCTCGGGCGCTAGACACATGTCGCCTTCTGCTGACCCTTTAATTTTTTTAACAACTCTACAAGAATGAGACACATGGTGAGCCCGCGCTTGTTTAGCGTCTCTGATTTTTAGGACCATAACAAAGGTGCGCTAAGGCGACACGATGGAGGCTTCCACTGGCTCCTTTTTATTGATACTTTTTCAAAGGCCAAAAGGCATTTTTCTTGGGCCCAAGGCACTTAGAAGGCCCACGCTTGTTTGGAAACTTGCCCCTATACTTCTCCATTGCAGTTGCACCTAGGAAACATGTGAACGGATATGATCTAAAGTAGAAAAGGGGCAAAATCAATGGTTGTTGTGTATTGCATTTTTTTTCTTCCATTTTGCTCCAAGACTCCTAAAGATGCGAATACACATTGTTTTTCATCATTTTTGAAGAAATTCCTTATCGTCTTTGTCTATAAAGTGCATTGAATGGATTCAAAACTTAATTTGTGATTCCAAGGATTGTTAAGGTCGATATTTTGAAGTTGGAATTGCTCAGGAACTTGCAAAAATGGGAATTACCAAAGAAGTTGAATGCGGGACAAAGTTGCAAAGGAAAGAAAGGGAAAATGATGAAATGATGAAAGTTGCTCGTGCAAAAGATGAAAAAGGTGTTGCCTCGAGAGCGAAAAGGATTACCTTTCATATCTAGCTGTGCAGAGTCTCCAGAAAATGATTAAGAGGGGATTTCTAACATGACATAATCAAAATGATTAGAAGGATTGCCAAAAATTTATGGCATGGAATCCTAGTCATTAGTCTAGGGCCCAAGAAATGTGATCAGTTCACAATTAGTCCACCTGGTAGCTTTCGGATGTGAATTTGTTAAATGTCATTTTTTGAGGAAAATTGGTAATAAGCAAAGGTCCCTCAAATATTCTTCTCTTTTGGGGGGGAAATTGAGTGAGTAAAATGTATAAATGGATTGAGAATACTCTTGCAAATGGTCGCAGATTTAATTTCATAAGAAAAATTTGAAAAAACTCATATTCTGAGAAACCCATCTGAGATACCTAGTTAATTTCCTTTGTGTTAGATTTTCTATCATGTCAAGTTGGTTACAATTGTATAGCCATTGAAGAGCACTGAGATTTCTCTAGAAGCATTCCCTTGCTAATGAATTTAAGCAATTTTGAAACTAATTTGTGTCGAACTTGGAGTAATTAACGTCTTCTTTGTTTCAAAATGTATGCAAGTAGTTTTTCTTGTTCCTATTGTAATCTTACATTGAAATCTTTCATGAAATCACTTCACTATCATTTGTTGATAAGGATTGTTTGTAATTCTTTGGGTGTACCTTAGGTGTGATTGATAAGAGATTTTATTGTTTAATTGAGTCTTTTAACTCAGGATTTCGTGATATAATCTCAAATATTGAGTGAAAATGTGTTGATTTGGGCCTCCATTGAAGCACACCTTCTGGTTAAAGGAACGTCTTAACTATTCTATAGTTTTTTGTTGTTGAGTTGTCCATTGTTGTGAAGTTTCACATAGATTTGGTAAAATAAACTTTATCCTACTTGATCTCCCACCAAAATTATTCAAAAACCATGAATCCATCCTGAACTACCCCTGTTTTCCCTGTATATCAATAAAGGAACAAAATGTATTTACTAAAATATGAAGAAGAATCGGGATCTCATAATGTCTTTAGTAATCTTATCCTTGTTTTGAAAGTATCTCCATCTTTTAGAAGTGACAAATCTTAAGAGTTAAATTATGGAGTATTGACCGTATTTTTGAAATTTTTTCTTCATAAAATTTGTGCAAAATAAGGATATCTCTATCTCCTTCATCAAATAGAGGTTACACTATGGTTCCTCTCACCATGGTCTAAAGGCACATGCCTAAAGCAGTGAGGATAGATCAAATCCTCTTGAAGGTATTATCCATCTCTCCACAAATTTGAGTGACAAAGGGCTAGTTAGATCTCATCCCTGACTACAAAATGACAGACATCATGATCTATTTGTCTCTAAGCTCTGTGCCAAATCTATGATGCTACTCAGCTTGAAAGGGAGAACAAATTTGGATACCCACAATGGTGGCATTGTTGTCGGGGAGTATTTGAATGAAGGTATACACGTACAGACCCTGGTAATGTCTCTTACATGATCTAAGTGCTAATACATTGCTGAAACATCATTCTCTATTCAGATCTGTAAGAATTGTTCAAAGTGGTAAGTTCTAAGTGCAATATTTCTAGCTTATATAGTTATTGCACTAAAGTTTGTATCATCATTGATAAATTTGGGTAGAAGAAGAGTATATCTTGTAAGCTATGGATGGATCTAGTATTGACAGACATTTGATATGTCTTTAACAGTGCATTTGTAAAAAATAAGGTGAAAATCCTTAGTGGTGACTCCGTGCTATTGAAATTCTTAATAAATACCAGTGTCTTAACATATATCAAGTAAGATTTGTCATTAATCTCTACAAAGATGGAAGGAAGAAGATATTTCTTGGCCAAGGACCCTAGTATAAGGTTGTTTCAAGAGTTGGAAAAGTCTAATTCAAAAGGAAGAAGAATTTGGAAGGTTGTTGGAGATCAAGCATCAAGAAAAGAGATCTCCATTGGTGAAACTGATCAGCCTGTGATTGAAGATTGCAATACTTCCTCAAGTGCTTCTATATCAGGTAGTCTCTTTGTTGAATTGAATTCTCCATATGGAGAGGGTCCTTCTTTTGTATTTGAAACATTTTCTTCACAATCTACCACGATATTTTCCAAATCTAATAGTGTTTTCCAAGAAACAGAGCCTTTAGAGGGTAGTCATTCTAAAAATTACATCACTGTACTGCATGCACCTCTCACTCCTCGTCAGTTTGCATCTCTTCCAAGGTCACCTCCTCAAACTAATATGGCTCAACCTCCACCCAGACCTCCATTTTTTGTTAATACTTTTGGTCCCATCAATTTTAGAGGTATTACAGGCTATCCAAATGTTGTGCCACAAGATGTACGAAATAGTTTGCCTAAGTTTCAAGGAAATAATGCAATCACTGGTGATCAACACTTGAAGCTCTTTATCAATATGATGGATGAATTTGAAATAGAATTTGAGGATGTATACATTAAATTGTTTATCCATACTCTAGAAGAAGATGCAAGGGACTGGTACAAATCTTTGCTAGATAATTCCATTGATTCTTGGACTGAGATGAAGAACAGTTTTAGATTGCAATATGTAGATAAAACAAACCCTAGGTTTCTTTTATCAGAATTTGAAAATATAAAAATAATCCTAATGAATTAGTGAATGATTTCAATAGAAGATTTAATAAAACATTGAGAAGACTGCCCGTTAATTTGAGGCCATGTGATGAATCATGTCTGATAAAGTATTCAGATGCATTTGATAAGAAAGATGCTTAGTATTTGAGGGATAAGAACCCTGGAACTTTGAGGCAGGCCTTTACCATGGCTCTACAAATTGAGAACAACATTAAAGTAGTTAGAAAACCTCCTAAGAGGGAGGGTGTTAAACTGATCAACCCAGAGAAGCCTCAGTCAAGTAAGGCTGTGGATCTTGAGGAAGTTGTAAAGACTTTGGTCAGAGCTATCAAATAAATCTCTTACAAGCTAGCCAAGGAAGAGAAAGGAATTGGACAAGGTTCTCAAGGTCAGCATAGGCAACAAGGACAAGAAATATTTGTAAATCATCCGAGAAATTGTTAAAGATCTTATGATAGAGGTAATGGACCCATGGGAGCTAGAAAACCCCAAGCGAGGGAAAATAGAGTAGTGTGTGATCCTCTAAATGCCAGAGTTGTTGTTTTTTGTAGTGCCCACTTCCCTTCGACTTCGTTTTGTTTTGTTGTTTTCCAGACTGATTACTTCACTATGGATTATTATGACCTCTTGTTTTAGCATGCTAGTAGGTATCATTGACATGGGACTGTTATTGATTTGATCCATATATGATGCATATGGTTTACTGGTGGACATTTGATGATGATATTTGTATACTTTTGACAGGGATATTTATCTTAATTCTGACATGGGATATATTTAATCATATTGAGTAGAACTTGATAATTTGACTAATGTGATTATCGTTTTGATATAAATAAAATGTGGAATAAGAATGTGCTAGAAAGTGTTAAGTGATATCATACTTGCATAGATGATAAGTGAATCAGGTGTTGATTATTTTAGATTATATTGTATATTTGGCATGAATGTTTTAATGCGGCCAACAGGCCGAAGGAGGTATTTTCTGTTCTGCAGGTATATTATATTCACAAAAAATTGGGGAGTGGAGACCAACCACATCAGGAATTTGAGAAGAATCCAGCTAAGGTCACCATGGCAACAAGTAATTGTGTGTGTGTTAGAATTATCTGGTAAAGGAAAAATTGTGACCTAGGGATCATGTGTTGTTTTGTTCAATTTTTCCTTTTTACTATGTTAGTATGTGTTGCTCTTAGTAAGTGAAATTTTTACTTATGTTGTTATTCATATTTCTTGGATTGGAGTTTACCCCTTTGTTAGCCATGGGTTGTAGTGGGTTAATTAAGTTAAATTGAAAATTGTCCTAAACTAATTAAAAGATGTGACCTAAGAGAGTTCATTTATTAGCCTTGATTTACTTTGGATTTTGTGTGGATTGATGTGTGTGTTTGAGTTTAAGTGTAACACACTCTACCCTACATGGGAAACTCGAATTTGGCCTTTGAGGCCAAATTTCAAAGCTTGTGGGACAAGTCAAACTTGTCCCACACCTCTTAAAACCCCATGCCAACCCTACCTATGGGTTGGAAGGCCAAATTTAGGGTCTTTAAGGTGTTTTGGGGGGATAAAAGGGTAAAAATATTAATTGCACTTTCTTTCAAATTTAATTTTGTCCTTTGAGGGAGTGGGCTTAGTTGGAGTGTGCATGTTGCTTTCCTTTCTTTCAACCACTTATTAATGGTGCATTGGAATTTGATGTTGACCAAATGATGTGGAGTGGAGGGAAAAGGAGGCGGCATCCTACTTGGAGCCACATCATCCCTCCCTCTCCTTTCTCTGTTTATTTGAGCTTCTTGTTTGATTTGGGGGTTGGAAGTTTTCATATTTTAGTCTTTTTGTATTTTGGAGAGGAGAGGATTTGGAAGGAGCTTGTGGATACTTGTGAGAACTTTGTTGGAGCTTGTGGATGCTTGCTTGATCCTTGGAGGGATTTGAGACTTCATATTTGGAACAAACTCTACCATGGAAAGGTAGGAGCTTCCCCTTTGTTGCATTATGTTTCTTTTGTCATATGAATGTATTTTTATGTTGTGATGAATGTTGTTGTTTGGAATGCTTGTTGGGAATGGGTAGAATGCCTAAGTTGGGAGTGAGAGGAGACTATGGGAAGCTTAATTGAGGGAGGCATAAGAGATCATGTGCTTGAGGAGGGAGCTTGGGTTGGGTGTCCACCTTGTAAGAGAAATACTTGTATTTCTTCTTGGTTTGCTTTGAGGGAGCCATAAGAGTTGAGGGAGGCATAAGAGTGAATGGAGGTATAAGGGGTACTTGAGGGAGGCATAAGAGTGAATGGAGGGATAAGGGGTACTTGAGGGAGGCATAAGAGTTGTTAGGGGTATTGTGTTTGCATTGGAGGCTTTTAGGTGGCACCCATTCCCATTGGGAGGCATAAGTGGCTTCCCCATATGTCTTGCTCTTGTGGATTTCCTGGTAAGCCTTGTGAATTGTTGTTGTGATTGTTTTCCTTCTTCTTGTGTTGTTGATTCTCTTGTTTTGAAGGAATATGGAATGCATGTGAAATGTTATGTTTGTTATGTGGAAGCTTGTAGTTGCCATGAGTTGGATTCTCTCCCATTGTGATGTGGTTGGGGCTCGAGGGCCAATGGAGAGGATGGCTTCTCTTCTCCACTGGGTATTTTGGTTGCGAGGAGAGCGTTGCCTCCCCCCTTATTTTGTTGTGAATCAAGCAAACTATGGAGGAGCCACCTTGTTAATAATTGGAGCTTTGGAACCTTGTTGTTGACAATGTAAAACCACCATGTATCTACCCACCTTGAGTGGAGGAAAAATGTAATGTTGCTTTGTTTTCTTTAGCTTCCATTATTGTAATTTTGTTCCCATATCAAGTGGAATATGTTGTAACAAGATGTTGAAGGAAAGTTGTTTTGAACTTCATTAGTAAAGTTGTAATGTAGATGGAATCAAAAGTTGAAAGGGAGACAATCTATTTATTCTCCTTCTTACTTGACTTGGAACCCCTTATGAATAAGTTGATCTTATTGAAATGCTAAGAGTTCTTGCTTTAAAATTTAATGGAAAGATTGTTGAGCACCTCTTGAGGAAAGTTGGGAATTAAAAAAAAAGGATATATATATATATATATATATCTGTGTGTGTGTGTGTGTGTGTATTGAATCCCATTTTGTTACTCAAAGGAGATGAATTACAAAGTTGGAATACTAGAACATTACCATTCTTGTTTTTGTTGATAAAAAAGACTTAAGTATTTTAATAGTTTTAAATATGTCAATAAAGAAATCTATGCTCTAGTTCTACTATGCTTTGCTTCATTTCAGAATTTATTGTAAATCTTATTGCAAAATAAAGAAAAAAAGAAATGAAACCAAACCTATTCAAAATCTCATGCAATGTTTATTAAATGGTGTAGAAATAAATTTTAATGCAAAGACTTTAAGTTCTTTAAGAGCAATGCCCAATACCCCATGATGCTTAATAGAGGTATTAATAGATTGAATATTATTCCCATTTAAGTAACATTAAAAATAAGAAATTTATTAATATTATATTTAATAATATTAATGTACTTTTAATTGCCTTTTACATATGTGAACAAAAGGATGCGATTACTAATATATACAAATATAAAAGAAATGATTTTTTTTGTTTTAGCCTCCTAAAGCCTGTCACGCCGAACAGCGGCAGGCCCTGCGAGCTCGCGGTATGCACAGTCGACTGTGCTTCACAAATGTTCTGACATGAAACAGATCCACCTCTGCAAGGCTCCTTCCACGAGCCATACTATTTATACATGGGATCTTAATAGAAGTTCTACGCATTGGTTTTCCACCAGGCCTTCTACCAACGTGCTCACTGTCCCTCAATCGATTGATAAATGTAACTCAAAGGAGAACTCCGGAAATTTGAGGATGCATTCGATACTGAATAGATAACAACATAGTTGGCTTTACTTTGGTTACGTTATCAGATCACGGCTTGCTTAAATCTTTATCCAATCAGTGATATCACATTCTTTTTGGTTCTCTATGGAAGTATGAAGGAGCTGCCACTGCATTTTTGTTCTTAGACCCAATTGTTCTTGGAGACTATCTGACAAGTATGAGGAAAATAGTTTTGCCGAACCCAATAATGATTCTATTACACTCGCTGAAGCTTTGAACGACCAGTACAAAGTTAACAACTTAACCTCCATCTAGATGTGCTTAGATATGTGCTTGCAGCAATAAGGTAAAGAACAACATACCATCTCTCCCATCCAAATAAAACAATTTCCCATTTCTCTTTAAGCGTCTTAACAAAAAAAAAGAAGAAATTATTATTCAATACTAAACAGCTAACAACATAGCTGGACAAGTTTTTTTCTTGCACGCCTGCTACCTATCCACCTCAGTGGACTGTTGTAAATGCCCCCTCTGTCCTCAATCATTTTGTCAAGCATATATCAAAAGGCAGAACCCGTTTTCGAAGGTGCATTCGATATTGAACAGTTGGCAACACAGTTGGACAGGTCGCTGTCTTTTTCTTTTTAAACGCCTTCACTGTTCTCAATCGTTTTTTATTAAATTTCACACAGGAGAATCCCAAATTTTGTAGATGTATTCAATACTGACCAGAAAACGATAGTAATGGACAACCTTCAAGCTTAAGCACTCAGAAATAAAAAAAACAGAGGGCTGTGGTGGTTGCCGCGGTCTGGGCATTGACTGTTCTCACCCGTAGCTCCATCTACCACCTCCTTTTTGATTGCACGCGGCCGGGACAGTGGAATACTGACAGGGCGGCTGGACAGAAATTAGATTTGCAAAATATAGTGAATTCAATGTTCTAGGCGGCTGGTTGGAAGAAGCGTGCACGCCAAGGAGTGGGAGGGAGTCTTGATGGTTGGCAGGTGGCCATTAAAGCCACCCACCCCAATTTTGCTATCAAACTGAAATTTGAATACTTCCCTCCTTGAAAAATCTCATGTCCCCTTTGTTCAATTTCAACCTTATGTTTTAAGTATATAGTTCAAGTTCAACTTCGGTCACACCCATCCTTTGGCCTTGCTCCATGAGTTGGATGATAGTATGATTAGAGAGTTAATTATTGGCCGCTTGGTATGCCAACGTGGATCATTTTGTGGTATTGTCTAGAGAATTATTTGTGGCTGGAAAGGTAATAGAGTAAACTCATCCAATGCAAATAATGAGCTCACCACCAATGTTGACTCGACGTAGCCCGAGCCAATAAAAAGGTAGCCCACCGAGTTATGTAACAAGCTTGTCACTAGCTCGCCCAATGTAATTAATAACTCGCCGAGTTGTGTGGAGTAGCTTGGTCTCCAATAAAGCTCACCGAATTTATTTGACCAGCTCGCTAGGAGTGGTTTGAATTTTACTACCTTGATTTGTGGTACACGTATAAGCTAAACTCATCGAGCCGTGTGGAAACAACTCGAAGTAAAATACTTAAAAAAAAAATTGTCGCATTTTCAGGTTGAATATTTGTGGCGCGGCGTCATCGTCTTCGTCGTCGTTAGCGAGAGTCATTTTTTTTTGTGGCGTTACATTTTGATATCAGAGCCAGGGGTTTGAAGCTGGGACCCTTGGGAAAACGCAAGAAAACACAAAATAGGAACATTCAACTTAGTATAGAGCTGATTCTTTTAAAATATAAAACCATAATGTTGATAATTATAGTAAACAACAAATTTTGAAAACTGACACAAGACCTAGAACGATGAACTAACTCTCGCCTTGATCTGTGCAGGAGGCGCGGATTGGGCGAGGGGTCTCTTCATATAGACCTAGACATACCACCGCCAGAGCAAGCCGTAGCAGCCATTCTACCTCAGATCTTGCAGACACTCCAGGATGTCAATGCCGCTATACGCGGACAGCCCTTGGGAGGAAGACTTGCTAGACATAGTTTGGAGCCATCAGTAGATGCCTAGGCATCCCCTCGACACAGCAAGGAACACAGGGTAGAGAACTTCCATGCAGAGTTGGCTAGGGTAGAGTCACCACAGAGAGGACATGGGGACAGGATCTCAGGACATAGGGACAGGTCTCAGAGCCCTAGACAGAGGGAGGAGCATACAGAGAGATCTAGGATTCGTCATACGTCAGCTGCAGACCATATCAGGGAGATCCTGAAGCTACGACCATCTCACTATTCGGGTGATACATGCAGATTTCAGGCAAAGGCTTGGTTGGTAGGCTTGAGCGGATGCTTCAAGCTCTACCCTTGCACTAGCAACATGAAAGCTCATGTTGCAATCCATCTTCTGAAGGATGGAGCACGAGTCTGGTGGAGGACCGAGGAGAAGAAGCTCCATGTTGACTCGGAGATGATTACGTGGGAGCTGTTTGAGGAGTGTTTCAGGAGTAGGTATTTACCCAGGAGATTTATACAGCAGCGCATAGACGAGTTTCATGACCTCCGTCAGGCATCGATGACAGTAGCTGAGTATGAGAGTCGATTTCTGGACCTACTCCAGTACGTCGACTATATGCAGGATGAGCAGGTATGGATTGACAGGTTCATTCGGGGCCTGAACTTGGATTTAGGTGGTGCAGTGCACATTCACTACCCAGAGACATTAGCTGAGGCCGTGGAGAAGGCCTATATTACAGAGGAGACACGGGGAAAGACAAAGCAGGCTAGAGAAAGATTTCGGAGCCGTATCCAGTAGATGCAGGATGGTAGGTCGAAGGGGTCAGTTCCTTGCCCATGGGGTGGATAGAATTAAGGGAAAGCTTCATTCAAGCCACCACAGCAGTAGCAGTAGCAGCAGCAGACCTGCCCACCTTACCGACCTCCTCAGAGATTTGATGCACAGAGAGGGCGTAGTATGGGGCCTCCTCTTAGGGGTCCCATCAGGACACAGGTGCACCGAGAGCTCAGTCAGCAGGAGCTCGTTAGCAGAGACCTCAGCAGTCCATAGCTGGATCATCAGGATCTATATCTCAGTCATCTAGAGTACCAGCTGGAGCTGCTTCCCACTGGAGGGGACCAGGAAGCTGTTATGGTTATGGTGTTGTTGGACATCATTAGAGAGATTTCCCACAGAACCCTAACAAGGGTAAGATGCAGAGCTCATAGCCTACTATTGGAGATATGGCACAGAGTCATCGGATCTACGCAGCAATCAAGAACCGCCAGGCTGAGCATCAGAGTACTGTGATTGAGACGACAGGTAGTATTGGTGGTATTTCCACCTGTATATTATTTGATTCTGGTTCTTCTGATTCTTTTATTGCACCATCCTTAGTAGAGCGTTGTAGGCTGGTGGCAGTTAGGCAGGGCCATAGTTGGGACGTTGAGATGGCTTCTGGAGCCCAAATTTCTATAGACTCCTTAGTCAAGGAGTGTGTAGTGGATTTGGGACCCTTCACCACTACTTCTGATCTTCGAATCCTTCCATTAGGATCTTATAGCATCATTTTAGGCATGGATTGGTTGTCTGCTCACAGAGCTAGAGTGGATTGTTACCATAAGACTATTTCTTGTATAGATGATCTTGGAGTCGAGTCAGTGATATCAGGAGTTAGGAGGGCTGTGTCCATTCGCACCATCTCCGCTATGCAGCTCAAGCGGTGTGCGCGACAGGGTTGTCAGTTATTTGCTATTACAGTCAGTGATAGATCAGAGGACGAGTTGAGAGGACCTTCCCTCGATGATCACCCCATCTTATCAGAGTTTTCCAATGTGTTCCCAGGGGAGCTACCGGGGTTACCTCCCCCACGAGAGATCGACTTCCATATAGATCTGGTTCCGGGCGTAGAGCCTATCTCATGAACACCCTATTGGATGACTACACCTGAGTTATGTGAGCTCAAGTTACAGCTTGAGGGCCTTTTGGAGAAAGGCCTAATCCATCCTAGTGTATCCCCTTGGGATGCACCAGTCATCTTCGTGAAGAAGAAGGATGGATCTCTTCGGTTGTGTATTGACTACCGTCAGCTGAATAAAGTAACGATCAAGAATCGTTACCCCCTTCCCTGCATTGATGATTTATTTGATTAGATGAAGGGGCCTACAGTTTTCTCTAAGATAGATCTTAAGTCAGGGTAACATCAGCTTAGGATTACGGAGACAGATATTCACAAGACAGCTTTCCGTACAAGATATGGCCAGTACGAGTTCACAGTGGTACCTTTCGGTTTGACGAATGCCCCCACAGTGTTCATGAGTTTGATGAATGGAGTATTCAGGACCTTCCTTGATTGCTTTGTGCTCATTTTTTTTGATGACATTCTGATTTATTCATGCACACGTGAGGAGCATGAGAAGCACCTTTGCCAGGTTCTTCAGTGTCTTTGCGAACAGCACCTTTACGGAAACTTGGAGAAGTGTGCCTTCTTCTAGCCTGAGGTGCAGTATTTGGGCCACATCATTTCACGGGAAGGTATCACAGTCGATCCTTCCAAGATTCGAGCCATCATGGATTGGCTAGCACCCACTAGTGTGACCGAGGTGCGTAGTTTCATGGGTCTAGCAGGGTATTACAGGAGGTTTGTTCAGGACTTTTCTCGGATTACGCACCCTATCACTTCCCTTTAGCAGAAAGGGAAGAAGTTTTTATGGTCAGATAGATGTGAGCAAGCCTTCAATACATTGAAGGAGTGCCTCATGAGAGCACCTATTCTTGTAGTGCTAGATCCTCAGGGTGAGTTCTACGTTTGCATAGATGCTTCCTTGGCAGGACTTGGAGGTTTGTTAATGCAGGAGGGTAGAGTAGTTGCCTTTGAGTCTTGCAAACTCAAAGATTATGAGCTAAATTATCTGAACCATGACCTTGAGCTTGCAGCAGTAGTAAATGCCTTAGTGCGGTGGAGACATTTCCTTCTTGGCCGGAGATTTACACTCAGGACTGATCATTTGAGTCTTCGCCACCTCTTCACGCAGCCCAATCTCAACGCTCGTCAGCGGCGTTGGATGGAATTACTCTGTGAGTATGACATGGAGATAGAGCATGTGAAAGGAAAGGAGAATGTGGTTGTAAATGCCTTGAGTAGGTGGAGACATGTGGCTATGGCCACCTCAGTGGGCACAGATTTGCGGAGTAGGATCTTGCAGCAGCTTCCTCAGGATAGTTTCTACCTTGCAGCCAGAGAAGAGATTGAGTCTCAGAGACCCCTTGAGGGGAGATTTGATGGATTTTCTTTAGAGGTAGATGGCCTTCTCAGACACAGAGGTCGATATATGTTCCTAGAGATGGAGGCTTGAGACATGACATTTTGAAAGAGGCTCATTGTGCACCTTATTCAGCCCATCCCGGGGTGAAGAAGATGCATGCCACCCTGAGAAAGTTGTATTTTTGGAGAGGACTTCGGAGAGACGTGGCTTCATTTGTGTCACACTTTTTAGAGTGCCAGAGGGTGAAGGCCAAGCATCAGCATCCAGCTGGCCTTCTCTATCCTCACGCCATACCAGAGTGGAAGTGGGACACCATTTCCATGGACTTCATCATGGTCACGGTGGATAAATTGACGAAGGTAGCTAATTTTTCTCCAGTAAAGACCACCTATACAGCAAGTGCTGTGGCACGAGTATACCTTGATGAGATTGTCAGATTACATGGGATTCCACGAAAGATCATTTGCGACCACAACCCTTTGTACACTTCCCATTTCTAGACCACCATGCAATATGCCCTCGGGACGAGGATTAATTTCAGCACAGCTTATCACCCTGAGACAGATGGACAGACAGAGAGGGTGAATCAGATTTTGGAGGATATGCTCAGGATGTACATGATGGACCATCAGTCGAGATGGGAGGAGTATCTATATTTGGTGGAGTTTGCCTACAATAATAGTTTCCAGAGTTCTATAGGCATGGTTCCTTTTCAGGCATTATATGGTAGAGAGTGCAAGACACCTCTTAGTTGGGACATGATTGAGGACAGGGCTTCTCTTGGACCAGCATTATTACAGGACATGGAGCAGCAAGTTGCCTTGATCAGACAGAGATTGCAGGAGGCACAGGATAGACAGAAGAAGTATGCAGACCAGCATAGGACAGACTGCAGTTTTGAGGTAGGCACGAAGGTGTTTCTTCGCGTCAGACCGCATAAGATCCCTATCCGTTATGGAAAAGGTTCTAAGCTTGCTCCTAGATTTGTGGGTCCCTTTGAGATCTTAGAGCTCCTCGGTCCCTTGGCCTATCGTCTAGCACTGCCACCTAGCTTATCGCGTGTCCATGATGTGTTTCACATTTTTGTGCTTAGGAGATATATTTCTGATCCTTCTCATGTGCTAGATTGGATTGCATTATAGGTGCAGGATCAGGGGCAGGTGATGGTGGAGTCCATGTTCATTATAGATCGCAGGACCCTGGGCCTTCACGGCACAGAGATTGATCAGGTTCGGGTCCAATGTGATAGGTATGACGAGACTGCAGCTACTTGGGAGGATGCTACTTTGTTACAAGGATAGTTTCCACACCTTTTCCAGTGACATCCAGGAGGAAGTCGAGTCTAAGGGGAGGGGGATGTAGTGCCCACTTCCCTTCGACTTAGTTTTGTTTTGTTGTTTTCGAGACTGATTACTTCACTATGGATTATTATGACCTCTTGTTTTAGCATGCTAGTAGATATCATTGACATGGCATTGTTATTGATTTGATCCTTATATGATGCATATGGTTTACTGGTGGACATTTGATGATGATATTTGTATACTTTTGACAGGGATATTTATCTTAATTCTGACATGGGATATATTTAATCATATTGAGTAGAACTTGATAATTTGAGTAATGTGATGATCGTTTTGATATAAATGAAATGTGGAATAAGAATGTGCTAGAAATTGTTAAGTGATATCGTACTTGCATAGATGATAATTGAATCAGGTGTTGATTATTTTAGATTATATTGTATATTTGGCATGAATGTTTTAATGCGGCCAACAAGCCAAAGGAGGTATTTTCTGTTCTGCACGTACATTATATTCACAACAAATTGGGGAGTGGAGACCAACCACATCATAATTTGAGAAGAATCCAGCTAAGGTCACCATGGCAACAAGTAATTGTGTGTGTGTTAGAATTATCTGGTAAAGGAAAAATTGTGACCTAGGGATCATGTGTTGTTTTGTTTAATTTTTCCTTTTTACTATGTTAGTATGTGTCGCTCTTAGTAAGTGAAATTTTTACTTATGTTGTTATTCATATTTCTTGGATTGGAGTTTACCCCTTTGTTAGCCATGGGTTGTAGTGGGTTAATTAAGTTAAATTGAAAATTGTCCTAAACTAATTAAAAGATGTGACCTAAGAGAGTTCATTTATTAGCCTTGATTTACTTTGGATTTTGTGTGGATTGATGTGTGTTTTTGAGTTTGAGTGTAACACACTCTACCCTACATGGGAAACTCGAATTTGGCCTTTGAGGCCAAATTTCAAAGCTTGTGGGACAAGTCAAACTTGTCCCACACCTCTTAAAACCCCATGCTAACCCTACCTATGGGTTGGAAGGCCAAATTTAGGGTCTTTTAGGTGTTTTGGGGGGATAAAAGGGTAAAAATATTAATTGCACTTTCTTTCAAATTTAATTTTGTCCTTTGAGGGAGTGGGATTAGTTGGAGTGTGCATGTTGCTTTCCTTTCTTTCAACCACTTATTAATGGTGCGTTGGAATTTGATGTTGACCAAATGATGTGGAGTGGAGGGAAAAGGATGGTGGCATCCTACTTGGAGCCACATCATCCCTCCCTCTCCTTTCTCTATTTATTTGAGCCTCTTGTTTGTTTTGGGGGTTGGGAGTTTTCATGTTTTAGTCTTTTTGTATTTTGGAGAGGAGAGGATTTGGAAGGAGCTTGTGATTTTTTGGAGCTTGTGGATACTTGTGAGAACTTTGTTGGAGCTTGTGGATGCTTGCTTGATACTTGGAGGGATTTGAGACTTCATATTTGGAACAAACTCTACCATGGAAAGGTAGGAGCTTCCCCTTTGTTGCATTATGTTTCTTTTGTCATATGAATGTATTTTTATGTTGTGATGAATGTTGTTGTTTGGAATGCTTGTTGGGAATGGGTAGAATGCCTAAGTTGGGAGTGAGAGGAGACTATGGGGAGCTTAATTGAGGGAGGCATAAGAGATCATGTGCTTGATGAGGGAGCTTGGGTTGGGTGTCCACCTTGTAAGAGAAATGCTTTCATTTCTTCTTGTTTTGCTTTGAGGGAGCCATAAGAGTTGAGGGAGGCATAAGAGTTAATGGAGGTATAAGGGGTACTTGAGGGAGGCATAAGAGTGAATGGAGGGATAAGGGGTACTTGAGGGAGGCATAAGAGTTGTTAGGGGTATTGTGTTTGCATTGGAGGCTTTTAGGTGGCACCCATTCCCATTGGGAGGCATAAGTGGCTTCCCTATATGTCTTGCTCTTGTGGCTTTCTTGGTAAGCCTTGTGACTTGTTGTTTTGATTGTTTTCCTTCTTGTTGTGATTTTGATTCTCTTGTTTTGAAGGAATATGGAATGCATGTGAAATGTTATGTTTGTTATGTGGAAGCTTGTAGTTGCCATGAGTTGGATTCTCTCCCATTGTGATGTGGTTGGGGCTCGGGGGCCAATGGAGAGGATGGCTTCTCTTCTCCATTCGGTATTTTGGTTGGGAGGAGAGCGTTGCCTCTACCCTTATTTTTTTGTGAATCAAGAAAACTATGGAGGAGCCACTTTGTTAATAATTGGAGCTTTGGAACCTTGTTGTTGACAATGTAAAACCACCATGTATCTACCCACCTTGAGTGGAGGAAAAATGTAATGTTGCTTTGTTTTATTTAGCTTCCATTATTGTAATTTTGTTCCCATATCAAGTGGAATATGTTGTAACAAGATGTTGAAGGAAAGTTGTTTTGAACTTCATTAGTAAAGTTGTAATGTAGATGGAATCAAAAGTTGAAAGGGAGACAATCTATTTATTCTCCTTCTTATTTGACTTGGAACCCCTTATGGATAAGTTGATCTTATTGAAATGCTAGGAGTTCTTGCTTTAAAATTTAATGGAAAGATTTTTGAGCACCTCTTGAAGAAAGTTGGGTATTTAAAAAAAAAAGGATATATATATATGTGTGTGTGTGTGTGTGTGTGTGTGTGTGTGTGTGTGTGTGTGTGTGTGTGTGTGTGTGTGTGTGTGTGTATTGAATCCCATTTTGTTACTCAAAGGAGATGAATTACAAAGTTGGAATACTAGAACATTACCATTCTTGTTTTGTTGATAAAAAATACTTAAGTCTTTTAATAGTTTTAAATATGTCAATAAAGAAATCTATGCTCTAGTTCTACTATGCTTTGCTTCATTTCAGAATTTATTGTAAATCTTATTGCAAAATAAAGAAAAAAAGAAATGAAACCAAACCTATTCAAAATCTCATGTAATGTTTATTAAATGGTGTAGAAATAAATTTTAATGCGAAGACTTTAAGTTCATTAAGAGCAATACCCAATACCCCATGATGCTTAATAGAGGTAGTAATAGTTTGAATATTATTCCCATTTAAGTAACATTAAAACTAAGAAATTTATTAATATTATATTTAATAATATTAATGTACTTTTAATTGCCTTTTATATATGTGAACAAAAGTATGCGATTACTAATATATACAAATATAAAAGAATTTTTTTTTTGTTTTACCCTCTTAAAGCCTGTCACGCCGAATAGCGGTAGGCCCTGCGAGCTCGCGGTATGCACAGTCGACTGTGATTCACAAATGTTCTGACATGAAACAGATCCACCTCTGCGAGGCTCCTTCCACGAGCCATACTGTTTATGCATGGGATCTTAATAGAAGTTCTACGCATTAGTTTTCCACCAGGCCTTCTACCAACGCGGTCACTGTCCCTCAATCGATTGATAAATGTAACTCGAAGGAGAACTCTGGAAATTTGAGGATGCATTCGGTACTGAACAGATAACAACATAGTTGGCTTTACTTCGGTTATGTTATCATAGCACAGCTTGCTTAAATCCTTATCCAATCAGTGATATCACATTCTTTTTGGTTCTCTGTGGAAGTATGAAGGAGCTACCACTACATTTTTGTTCTTAGACCCAATTGTTCTTGGAGACTATCCGACAAATATGAGGAAAATAGTTTTTCCGAACCCAATAATGATTCTATTGCACTCGCTGAAGCTTTGAACGACCAGTACAAAGTTAACAACTTAACCTCCATCTAGATGTGCTTAGATATGTGCTTGCAGTAATAAGGTAAAGAACAACATACCATCTCTCCCATGCAAATAAAACAATTTCCCATTTCTCTTTAACCGTCTTAACAAAAAAAAAAGAAACTATTATTCAATACTAAACAGATAACAACATAGCTGGACAGGTTGTTTTCTTACATGCCTGCTACCTGTCTACCTCAGTGGACTGTTGTAAATGCCCCCTCTGTCCTCAATCATTTTGTCAAGCATATATCAAAAGGCAGAACCCGTTTTCGAAGGTGCATTCGATATTGAACAGTTGGCAACACAGTTGGACAGGTCGTTGTCTTTTTCTTTTTAAACGCCTTCACTGTTCTCAATCATTTTTGATTAAATTTCACACAGGAGAATCCCAAAATTTGTAGATGTATTCAATACTGAGTAGACAATGACAGTAATGGACAACCTACAAGCTTAAGCATTCATAAATAAAAAAAACAGAGGGATGTGGTGGTTGCCGTGGTCTGGGCATTGGCTGTTCTCACCTGTAGCTCCATCTACCACCTCCTTTTTGATTGCACGTGGCCGGGACAGTGGAATAATGACAGGGTGGCTGGACAGAAATTCGATTTGTAAAATATAGTGAATTAAATATTTTAGGCGTCCGGTTGGAAGAAGCGTGCACGCCAAGGAGTGGGAGGGAGTCTTGATGGTTGGCAGGTGGCCATTAAAGCCACCCACCCCAATTTTGCTGTCAAACCAAAATTTGAATACTTCCCTCCTTGAAAAATCTCATGTCCCCTTGGTTCAATTTTGACCTTATGTTTTAAGTATATAGTTCAAGTTCAACTTCGGTCACACCCATTCTTTGGCCTTGCTCCATGAGTTGGACGATAGTATGATTAGATAGTTAATTATTCGCCGCTTGGTATGCCAACGTGGATCGTTTTGGGGTATTGTCTAGAGAATTATTTGTGGCCGGAAAGGTAATAGAGTAAACTCATCCAATGCAAATAATTAGCTCGCCGCCAATGTTGACTCGACGTAGCCTGAGCCAATAAAAGGTAGCCCGCCGAGTTATGTAACAAGCCTGTCACTAGCTCACCCAATGTAATTAATAACTCGCCGAGTTGTGTGGAGTAGCTTGGTCTCCAATAAAGCTCACCGAATTTATTTGACTAGCTCGCTAGGAGTGGTTTGACTTTTACTACCTTGATTGGTGGTACACGTATAAGCTAAACTCATCAAGCCGTGTGGAAACAACTCGAAGTAAAATACTTTAAAGAAAAAATTGTCACATTTTCGGGTCGAATGTTTATGGCGCGGCGTCATCATCGTCGTCGTCATGAGTGAGCGTCATTTTTTTTTTTGTGGCGTTACATTTTTGAAGAGAAAAATGAAATTAATCGGTGTGACAAATGTTTCTTACCCTACCCACCATGTGAAGTAGATCAAAAAATAAAAGAAGTTGATGATGATGATAACATTGATGATGATGCATACATGGTGGATTCCTCCACAAGTTCACAGTAGGGAGCAACCTCAACTGAAGTAATAAGTGCAAGAACTACTACAAGTTTTTGGGATTGCATTCACTAGGTATTACCTCTTCCTCCCACTCATACTTCTGAAATTGATATGGTGCAAGCTTTTGAATTGCCTAATAATGATTTTGAATACTTAAGGGCATTAATGATTGATAAGTATGATGGAGGAATCCCTTATGAAGAGGATAGGTAGTTGTTAATGAATGTTTTGGTTGGCCATGAAAAAGAATATAATACTAGGAGTAAGGTTTCCAAAGGGTCAGGGCCTCAAGCTAAACCAAAAATTCTAGTAATTACCAGTATCCCAAAATAAACTCCAAAGAAAGATGCATCTTACAAATACCTTGTTGCCTCAAGTAGAACTTGTGTCCCTTTCCATTCTTAGACTGTAAAAAATTTTGTGCCATCAGATGAATTTCTAAACCTTCCTCCTAACACTGAATTGCCCAAATATGTTCCTTGTGACATATCCCAAATATTGAGTCAGATCAAGATTTTGTTCCTATTATTGAATTGCTAAAAGGTCACCCAAGGCATAAATGTTGAAATTACTCCTACCATTGCAAAGTTGAAAAAACCCCAAGTACTGGAAGAGATAGGTGAAACACCTAAAGTTTACTTGGGAACATATTTGGTAGAGTCTTAATTAAATGTTGATCCATTTTTTACAACGTTGATTATTCAGGATAGGCTGTTGCACAATTGTATGTTTGATTTTTGGGCATCATGTAATGTTATGTCTCTAGAGGTCATGAATGAATTGAACATTAAAGTGATAGTAGCTTATGGAAAGTGTACTACAATGGATTCTAGAGAGTTTCCAATTGCAGGGTGTGTAAAAGATTTGGTGGTAGAACTTGCAGCTTATCCCGGTAAGAACTTGAAACTTGATGTTTTTATTGTTGATTGCCTTGCCAAATGGGGCATGTTGTTGTCAAGAAAGTTGGCTGCAAGTGTTGGTGGAAGTGTTCAGATGGATATGTCTTTTGCCACCATTCCAATTAAAGGCAGCCTTGTAAAGTTACCTGGTGAAAAGAAAATGTTATATCTTATTGAGGACCCTATTAATGCTTCTTATGAAGTATTGCATGCAGAGGTTGAAATTGATAACTCTCTGAGCTATGTTTCTTTCAAGGAATATGAAATTGATCGATGCAGGTATCATGAGAAGGATTATTTTCTTGTAACTTTGATGTGTGATGCAACCTCAAAGGATGTTGAAAAACTTGTCCCAGGCACAAGGGGTAAGCCTAAAAAAATGTGGTCAGATAGCGACTTAGATGGAAAAGAGATACAATCATATGACTAGCTATTCAAGACATATCGAAACTACTTAGCATGGTCATATCCAGAATGGTAGGAACTTGAAGATTTTCCTTGATTGTTTTCTTTGAATAAGTGTACTCCATTGTACAGTGTATAGTCTTCTGGTTTCTTTCTATTTTCATATTTTTTCTATTTTTTTTTTCTCCTAGTCCTTGACGATCATTTGGTTTATTTATGGGTTCGTCCTTAGGGGAGTTGGTTATTATTGTCTACTCTATAAGCTATTTCTTTGACTCTGTTACCCAATGGATATTTTTGGAACTTGGTCTACTATATTTGTTCTTGTGGCACTTGCAGGGAGTGCCTATCCCTGATTTCAAGCCAATGTTGGTGCTCAAATTGATCTTGCCCCGTTTATCCTTAAAATTATTCAGTTTGTGGGCTCTAACATCTTTTCTATCTCCCCTTATTGATGCATAAAAACTCTGTCCCCAATTTGGTTTCCATGATCAATCCCTTCCTTGGTCAAGGATCACTTAAAATTCCAGAATTTTTTTTTGTTCCTTTGTCCATGAGATAGAATTTGTAACTTGAGCGAAAACTAGGGTTTTTCCCTTCCTTTCATTTTCTATAGTCACGTTTTGTTATCCATGTCATTTTTGTCCCAAATATTTGTGGAAAAATGATTAGATATGGCTTAGAGGATCATATTTGGGCCTTATATTGTTTCCAAATTCTCTTTCCTTGAAGAAGGATTCATTTCTGGGAACAAATGGTGATTTTCCTGCTTTTTATGGTTTGACGGGTGTATTTTTCGCGGTAAAATTTACATCTCAACATTTGTAGAAACGCGGCCCTTTCTGGTTGGATGCGGCTCTATGAGGCACTTTGAAAACTCTAAGTCCCACTTCAACTAAAATTTTTTCCACGTGGAGTGTCGATGCTCATCTAAAAATTCACCTTTTGGTTTGGCCTTGGAGTTGCGCTAGGGAGACACGTGAAGGTTTCCGTTACATTGCCCAGACTTGGAATTGTTTTTTATGTGGCTGGTATAGTTTTGGCAGACCATATACATGTGGAGGGCTGGTGTTCATTTGAGGATCCACCTCAAAGTCCCACCTCAACAATTCCATCAGGGAGACATGTGGAGGCTTCCACTGGCTCCACTCTATACTTAAACTTTCCAAAGCAATTTTGAAAGGGCTGGGACAAGTGGATGGAACACGCCTATTTGGGGACCAGAATCAAAGTTTTATTTTCAAGAAGCATAAGGAGGACACTTGGATGCTTTCACTCACTCTTCCATTGCTTGGAATTTTCAACGGCCAAAGAAAAATATCTCAGGCCCTAGACACAGGACACCTTCCACTGACCCTTCAACTTTTTTAACAACTCTACCAAACTGAGACACCTAGTTTTCTCTTGCTTGTTTAGGGTCTCCACTTTTGAGGACCATAACAAAGGTGACATGCGGAGGCTTCCATTGGCTCCTTTTTACTGAGACTTTTTTAAAGGCCAAAAGGTGTTTTTCTTGGGCCCAAGGCATGTGGAAGGCCTACTCTTGTTTGGAAACTTATCCCTATACTTCTCCTTCTTAGTTGTGCCAAGGAAACACATGGACAACTATGATCTAAAGTAGAAAAGGGGGCAGGATCAATGGTTGTTGTATATTGCATCTATTTTTCTGCCATTTTTCTCCAAGACTCCTAGAGATGCGAATATGCATTATTTTTAATCATTTTTGATGAAATTCCTTGTCATCTCTTTTTATAAAGTGCTTTTGAATTTATTCAGAACTTAATTTGTGAGTCCAAGGATAGTTAATGTTGATATTTTGAAGTTGGAATTGCTCAGGAACTTGCAAAAATTTTATTACCAGAGAAGCTAGATGCGGGACAGAGTTGTAGATGAAAGAAAGGGAAAAGGATGAACTGATTAAATTCTCAGGTGTAAAAGATGAAAAATGTTTTTCCTCAAGAGAAAAAATGATTACCTATCATATCTAATCGTGCAGAGCCTTCAGAAAATGATTAAAAAGGGGATTTCTCACATGAGAAAATCAGAATGATTAGAAGGATTGTAAAAATGTTGTGGCATGGCATCCTAGTCATTAGTTGAGGGCCCAAGAAATGTCATCAGTTCACAATTGGTCCACCTAGTAGCTTTCGGATGTGAATTTGTTAAATGTCACTTTTTGAGGTAAATTGGTTACAATCAAAGGTCCGTCGAATATTCTTCTCTTTCATGGGGAAATCTTTTTGAGTATAATGTATAAATGCAATGACAATACCCTTTCAAATGGTCAAGGATGAAATTTCATAAGAAAATTTTGAGAAAATCAGTATTCTAAGAAACCCATCTGAGATACCTGGTTAATTTCCTTTTTGTTAGATTTTTTATCATGTCAATTTGGTTACAAATGTATAGCCATTAAAGAGCACTGAGATTTCTCTGGAAGCTTTCCCCTGCTGTTGAATTTAAGCAATTTTGAAATTAATTTGTGTCAATCTTGGAGCAATTATTGTCTTCTTTGCTTCAGAATGTCTGCAACTAGTTTTTCTTGTTCCTATTGCAATATTACATTGAAATATTTGTGAAATCACACATTATCTCATCCCTATGATAGTTTAGTGGAATTTTAAATTTCATTTCAAGAAGAGACTTCATCTTGTGATGAGATAAATGATTTAAAATCACTTCACTGTCATTTGTTGATAAGGATTGTTTGTAAGTCTTTGGGTGTACCTTAGGCATGATTGATAAGATTGTTTGGTGTTTAATTGAGTCTTTTAACTCAATATTTGATGCTATATTATCAAATATTGTGTGAAAACATGTTGATCTAGGCCTCCATTGAAGCACACCTTATGGTTGAAGGAATGCCTTAACTATTCTGAAGTTTTATGTTGTTGAGTTGTCCATTGTTGTGATGTTTCCCAGATATCTGGTATAATCAAGTTTATCCTACTTGATCTCACACCAAAATTATTCAAAAACCATGAATCTATCCTGAACTACCCCTGTTTTCCCTGTATATCAACAAAGGAAAAAAATATATTTACTAAAATATGCAGAACAATTAGGATCTCATAATGTCTTCAGTAACCTTAGCCTTGTTTTTAAAGTATCTCCATCTTTTAGAAGTGACAACTCTTAAGAGTTAAATTATGGAGTATTGACCATATTTTCCGAAGGTTTTCTTCATAATTTTTTTGCAAAAGAAGAATATCTCCATCTCCTTCATCAAACAGAGGTTACACCACGGGTCCTCTCACCCTGGTCGAAAGACACAACCTTAAGTTATGAGGATAGGTAAAATCCTCTTGAAGTGCTATCCATCTCTCCACAAATCTGAGTGACAAAGGGACATTTAGATCTCATCCCCGGCTACAAAATGACATACATCATGATCTATTTGTCTCTAAGCTCCAGGCCAAATCTGTGATGCTGCTCAGCTTGAAAGGAAGAACAAATATAGATACAGACATAAGGTACCCAATTATACTTGGAAAGATGAATGAAAAATTCATCACAATTATCGTTGTTTACTCAAAGTAATCATATAATGATGACATCTATGTAGCTGAATTGCATCTATAATTGAATTACATCGTGCAACAACAAAATGTTTCTTTTTGTGATAATAATATCAGTCGTCAAATTTTCTCGCCAGCATTTTATTATTCATGTCAATAGCATTTCAATATTAATTATTTAATATCATGTTGAACTTCTCCCAAAATACTACTTCCTGCGCATAAAATTCCAAATTATTTTCTCTATAAGGAATTCCCATTTTAGCTAGGGGCCCACACGACGCCATCCCATTCTGATGTTTTGTTCCCTTCTACTCTTGCCAATTTGGCAATTAATTTTTTTTACATGAGGTTTATTCAAGAAAAAAAACCATCGATTTGATGAACTTATAAATTATGTATCTATGGTTGTCAGAGGACATTTTTGAAAGGTTTCTAGATAAACAATAAACATTTTTGGCTAGAAATATTGTTTAGGTTTGGATTTTTGTATCTTGCTTTATCTCCTTTACTTGTAGTTGGCTTGAATTCCTTCATCCATTGAAAAGCACATATATGCCCCCAACTCCAATTTCAAATTCTATTCTTGTCTTTATAATTTTAAGAACCAATTTTTCGAATTATCAGTTAGTTTTTACAAATAAAATTATACAGTATGAATCAAGGATCTTCCCCTTAAGGGCCGCGACAAGTTTGATTGGGAGAGAAAGACGAGATAGGTGGCCATGACCGACCAACCCCCTCTATAATATAAATTGGGTGGGTTGGACATGGATGCCCACCCCTCCATCAATAACTCAGTCCAGTTGGGTAGGGACGGCCATGCATCCCCCCCACCTCAACATTTTTTCTAATATTTTGTTTTTAATAAAACAATCATAATCGATTCATATTTTATATGTTTTTTTTATACTTTATTTATAATTATGCGTACATACATACATACATACATACATACATACATACATACATACCCTACATACATACATACATACATACATACATACATATATACATACATACACACACACACATACACACACACACACACACACACACACACACACACACACACACACACACACACACACACACACACACACACACACACACACACACACACACACACACACACACACACACACACACACACACACATATATATTTCTTGGGAGAAAATAGACTTCTTTCTTTTCTCTAAAAAGGAACTAATTGCACACATTGTGTTTTGGTTTTTGTAATATAGATTTAAGTACAACAACAATGATAGAGTGCTACAAATTTACACAGCCATTATAAGGGAAGTAAGTGTCATAAACAACTATGTAATGCCAGCTAAAACACGCCCACAAATACAATCACTGAAAATTTCAGATAACTTTTTTTTACTTACTAGGAGTCTATACGACACAACAAGAGACCACAATGGCTACCACCAACTAACGATAGGCTTGAAAATTTTTTTACCACCACGGTTCAAGGAAATCTACGATGCTCAACATGAAACTGTTCACTTTGCATTTCGACATAACATCACATACAAGTCCAAACACAAAACACACTTAAATTTTGAGGAAACTGATGAGGAAACTCTTGTTAAGGTTTCTTGATTACTAAAACATCTCTTAATTCTTAACTTGCATTCTTATAAAATTCATGTAATGATTTACACAATTATTTTCACAAGGGAGAACTTCTTTCTCTTATACTATTCACTAAATAGCTTAAGGTAAGGCTTTCTAAAATAGGATCAAACAATTTAAACAACAAATAGAAGGAGATTACAAGGCTTTTTGGAAACAATTAGAGGAAGGAGATCGAATTGGATTCATCTTTAAGGCCTCATTAGTTATTAGTCTAGATTTTAATGGCTAAGAATATAACCATAGAGATTTAAGATTTCATTTAGGCTTCTCTTGATGAGATTGACATTGGTACATAAATTATGTTTACAAATGGGTCAGCTAGACTAAAGGGTTCCTAATTAGTCTCCTCCTACTTAATATAACCTCATTTCCTTCCAAAATCTAAACATTTATTTCACCCTAAGGTTGTTTTAAGAGTTCACTTAGAAAAATAAAAAATGTTCATTAGTTTACATATGGTTAGTAAGGTATAGAATTTATTTATTGATCTTTTATTTTACAAAAGAAAATTTATTCATTGATCACTTAATGGTTTAAAGGTTATCAAGTAGATCACAAGTACATTATGCTTCTTCTTTTTTTGAATACTTTTATAAGCATTACAATCCCACTTTATTATGTGTAGGTTTACATTTATGCCTTGACCTAGAGAGAGCTATTATACAAAGTTTTAACTCAATATATGTTTAGCATTACCCTTTTTATGAAACTATACATGGTTACACATTTTATCCAACATGACATACAAACCCAAAGGTGGCAAAGGATTCTAATAAACTTTGACTTGAAAATAAAAATATAACGACATTGGTCATATCCAAGCTAAGATATCTTTCAAATTTTCTATAATACAATTAATTACACAAATCAAGTTGCAATTTGGTTATATTGTTTACAATATTATTTACAAGTTCCGTTTTCAGACACATATGACATCATTACCTATAGTACAAACTGGGCCCTTCAAAACTTCCAAACAAACAAAAATTTAGAGTCTCTCAAAAAAATAAAACAGACATGAAGAAACAAGCTTCGAAGCAACACCGATATAACTCTCCCTTTTCTAACCACGTAGGCCATCTTCACATTTATAGCCCGAGTCAGTCCCTAAGAACTAAGCATTATATGGACTACACATATGAATACTATGCTACCAATAACGATATCAGAAAATGAACATTTTATTTAATGAAATAGTACTAAGCTCTAATCCTCTACAACTTCTTTACTCATGCTAGAATACTTAGTATTTTCACATTAAGAATGAAGTCATAACTTTTTTTATGAATATTGTTCGTAAAACAAGAAAAAGTCTAACCATCATTCTAGTAAGAGTCAATGACCCAATGAGTTCAAAACAAGGTGATGAGTGTATCGGGATGTCAATCTTGTAATCATATGTATTATATGATTGAAACACCAATACTCAAACATCAATCAATATTTCCTTAAATGAGGCACATGATCTAATAGATTAAAAGTTAGAAATTCAATGTCACATACAAAGCACTATTTTCCCCTTCAAAGAAAATTTACCCCACAACATGCCTACATCTAATTTCTTGAAAGGAAACATACGGAGTAAGCTCTGATAAGAAAGTTCAAACATAAGATTATCTTGCCAGGTTATGTACAACAGTCAAAAATATGATTAAAGGAATAACCCGTATTTAGTAAATCAAACAATTAAATTAAATCTAATGCCACTGTATTACCAGGATTTAAAATATAGTCCAATCAATTTAATTAACCTTAAACCTATATCAATAAAATTTAAGCAAACCGTCCCAAGAGAACCAATGTGATGATGTTAAAAAAATTACACTTAGTAAAATGTCCCCCATCAGATAACCAAAAATCCTAAGCTTGCTTAATCTATCACAACACACTCATTTGTGACAACTATCTTAAACAAATATAACACAAATCCATATATTAAACAATTAAAACCCTTTATCTTATTTCTTTTGAATAGTATCATATTATTTTATCTTTCCACTCCTAGGTACCTCCATCTTTCACTTAGGGATATAATAAATAACCAAATTCTTAAAAAAGGTGAAAATTTCCTTAGTGACATTTACACACATAGATTCACAACCTTCACAAAATGATCCCAGATTTAGAATATCGATGTACCTTTTATTTTTCTATTTTAGTCAAACACTAAAATAAATTCCAATAAACAATTTATTAAAATGGAAAAGTCAACACCAGATGATTGTACAAACTCCTAACATAGGCCAATATTAACATATGAGTTTCCCAAAACCTATTTAGACTTAATTAGCAATGTAAATCCAACAACAAGCCAAACAAATGGTGTAAAAGGAATCACCCACTAGCTAGGAAAACCAACCTAATACGCAAATAAAAAGGTACCAACAACAATTAGGTCTTATACCTCTAATAGTAACATGAAGTAATAAAAAAACATTTGAATCATGCAGACTAATGAGGTTATTACAAAAACCAAGCAAGCCAACTATAAAGAACCAATATTCCTAATTTATATTCCTTCCTTGAGGATCCAATAAAATCTGCTAGTATTAGAAAAACTTCTAAGAGTTTTTTGAGTGAGGATTTAAGTCAACACAACGGTCTTCCACCAGGGTTTTAAAACCAACGTTTCTAGGAGTAAAAATTAGATCTATTCTAATCAATCCCCTAAAAGAGGATACACACGTTGAAAACTAAAAACATGCAACCCATTATCTGAATCCCAAGGATTGATTAGTAATCATCAAACATTCACCATTTTAACCACATAATATTTCATAAAATGAAGAACAAGCCCAGACCATATAAATGCTAAAAAACAAGCTAACGAGTTAGAGAAGTCGGTTTTCACATTTCTCAGATAACGTCGCAAAAAAAAAAAGAAAGCCCTTATTCCAATAATTTATTTAATAGTATAATAGTACGAGCAGGTGTTAGCAATCCGAGTAACCATTGTCATATAGGTAAAAATAAAAGCAAGTAAAAGATTAAGTGCCAAGACCATTAGCAGAACCCAAATCTAACCAGAAATCATCCTAAGAAACAACTAAGATAGGAGAGAAACTAAAAACATAGTCTAGAAGATGAGATTCGATAGAAAAAAAAACAAAATAACCCCAAACAACAGCAACTTCAATAAATAAAAGAAAATTTATTTTATGCTATGGTTAATATTAGCATAATAGAAAGATAAGAAGAAATTATCATGCCTGATAAGCTTAAGAAAAGAAGAAACATCCACTATACCTTCGTTATTGAAACATCTAACAATATTCCTTCGTGTTGCTTCTTTGGGCGACCAACTTCATGGCCACGTTTTGGCATAGGAAGGGAGAAAACAACAAGTGTAGGAGGATCTTCACAGACCAAACATATTTGCAAGGGAGTTTGATTTGACTGATTTGACAAGGGAACATTCCACTACATGTTCACATAAGGAAGGGTAGAAAAATATAAAACAACGATACAATACATTTTAATAGAGATAGGTAATCCATAATCTTACAAAATTAAGATCGAAAGCCCCAAGTCAAAATTATTACAGATGAAAAAAAAATCGATTAATGTCGATTAACTTACCTGGTCAAAGTCTAACAACCCATTTACGAGCTACCCCTTTCAAAGAGGTCCTCCACTCAAAATATCATTGGCAGAATAGAAACTTGTTCCTTTCTTATTATTTGAAGATGTATTACACTACATTATTCCTTCTATAGAAATCACCCAAGATATTATATTTGTTTGAATCCAGAAGGTCTATGCATCTCACAGACCCTAGCAAGGATATTGTAATCATCCATATAAGTTTCCAAATCCACCCAGAAAAAGGGTTTGGCTACCCACTTATAAGGGCCCACATGAATTCATAGTTTCAAAGCCTTCTCAACAATCCCCAATGCAGTCCTTCACCAAATACACTCACACAACTAGGGAAGATTGGCATACTCATCCACCAAAAGAAAATGCAGAGAATATTTTAATAGAACTATAATTACAAGAAGACAGTCAGTCTTCAAGTTTTTTTTGGCATTTCCTTCCCTCAAGTAGAGATCCAAGGCATGGCATGAATAAGGAATTAAATGGGAGGAGGTCACCACACCACCAGGGTAGGTTTCATTAATATTCAACTTAGAAAAATGGGCAGCTAGATCCCCTACCAAATACTGTCCAAAATGATTAGCATTATTGCAGAATTTATTAAATGGCAGAGTCTAACTTCTAAGGATTTTACACTAATGACCATATATTTTTTAAAAAATAAAACAATTGTATACAGCTAGTAGGGATGAATTAATGGTGGGGGGGGTGAGGTAGAAGGAATATCAAATTCTCCTTTAATTTAAAACATTAAAAAAAAGAATGTTTGCAGACCAAATCGACCAAGGGGAAAGAACTAGTGGTTGGCGTTACGACAGCAACACAGGACAACTACCAACCAAGACATCACAATGGAAAAACTCTTCATGTACACAAAATGTGGATCACGCTACAGAAACGATCAAGAATAAAATAAAATAGCGTAAGGTAACTAACAACAATATTGATAAAAATTGACACTAAAATCAAATAATCATCAATCGAAAAATTAAATTATAATATTATTATTATCATTATCTTTATTATTTTTATGACCTAAAAAAATAAATAATAATTATTAATCATATTAATAACGACTGACAGGCAAGCTCAAAAAAGAAAGAAAAAGATTTTCCTTAATAAGATAATCGTACAGGGTGATATAAGGTCCACAACCAAAGGTTTTGACAAAAGCTCGAGAAGGAAAGATGGAGAGGGAGGGTGCTAAATCTTCCCTATGACAAGGAAAAGGTCAACTAATGGTCAACAAAAGTACACACACAACCTTCCCACGCTTAGCAATAGGGTCACTGGGGCAAGAGCTGGGGTAACATCGAACTGGGAATTACATTCTCCTCCCCTTAAGAAAGCATCATCCTTGATGCGACATAACAATGAAGGAAGGAAATGAAGTAAGCATCAAGGGACAGATAATGATGAAAACACACCCTATGGTTAAAATTTAATCATTAATGCATGGCCATAAGGGGCCTTAGAAACATTTTGGCAGAATATTTTAACTTTAAAATTTCTATGAAGATTGGCAGTTCCCTCTTATTCCTTATTTAATTAGACTCTTTCCATTTACATTATTCTAAATTAAAGTTCTTTAAAATTTCATTGTTGTATAGTTTTAGTTTATTCATTCTTGTGGGTGCCCAACATGAACTGTAATCACAACACCCTACGAGGGTCATACACAACATTAATGATTCACAAGCATAATTTTACATACTTTCATGATGGTACCACAAAACAAGAGATTAAAAAAATAATTGAAGGGAAACAGGCACAGTCCACATAACATAGTACTTGTCTTACATCTATGACTGACATATACTACTCGAAACAAAGTGTACTACAATAACCAGAAATTTCCACAGTTCCATAGATGAAGATTTCACATAACTCAGAATAATAGCTACATGTTCATAATATCAACAGGGCATCAATGCCATATCCACAACATCACAAAAAATATCCAACAAACGTGAGTAACGCATACGTCATAGGAACACTCCCAAGCCATCACAATAACTCAACAAATATCCCAGAACATCAATCATACAGACAAATATCTTATGCCTCCCTCAAGTCTCTTATGCCTCCCTCAAGTATCTTATGCCTCCCTCAGTCTGTTACACCTCCCTCAAGTAGTAATAATAAAATAAATTTCATTTTCTCTCCCTAAAGAGTCTATTTTCCATATGGCCCTAGGCACATAGAGTCCAAGCACCCCTCACCCAACTGACATAATAGCTCATGGTTCAACAACCCACTAGTTATCTGTAACTCCTTGGGGCGTAACCCCATATAATGAAGTGGTTACATAGGTCCAAGCATTCCATGGTGCATCCCATGACCCTATGCCACACATCACAACAATAGAACCATCATCTGCAATCTGATTCAAATGCCAAGTGGAAAATTACAAGCCTTGGGAAAGGCGGTAAAATTTTTAAATTTAAAAGAAGATCCAAATCCAAGTAAAATAAATGGCCAAATAGCCATACTTAGTACAAAAATCCACATGTTAGTACCATAAACCAAGGAAATACCAAAAATATAAAACATTGCAATCAAGAAAATTGTTGGTCCTTACAAAATTTAAAAAAGAGAGTTAAATTTACAAATAAAATACACACATAAGAATAACACATTACACCGACTATGTGGCCTTATCTAGCCACAGAGAGGGTACTCAACGAGTTGCTGGCACATGGAATATCAAGCCATAGCATGCAAAATAACATATCAATAGTACAACTATCATCATCTCTATCTGAATCATCTCACCACCACTTCGACAAGGATAAACACAGTTATAGCTACACTTAGGTTGCATCCATACAACAACCACAAGGAGAGAGAGGAGGAGGAGCACAGGTAATTAGATACTGAACCTACAGTAAGCTTGAGTTACTAGCCCATGGTGCACATCCCCTCACTCCAAACATACACTTTTTTTGATTTCCCTCAGGGTCAGTTAGCGTAAGGTTCACAACATAGCATGCAAATACATCACTAATACAATGGTGGTTCATGTACATTAACCATATCGTCTTATAGATGGTACCGATATAGGGTATATCACATACATTACATTCATAGTTTACAACATACCAAATCACCACATGTTGCTCCCAAAGTGCACTCACTTTACGATAGGGATCATACACTCACCATATGTCCCAAATTTAAGACATTAATCATTACATATTACATGAATTTTACTTATGATGAGAACAATTACAACACACAATCAATCACCCTATTACAGGGGAATACACATTTCTATACAAATGTTAATGACATCATTATGGAATCTAGTTCACTAAGCCAACCTTGGTCACACAACATATAAGCACACCCACACATCAAAAATATCAAAAGGATTCAACACTCTAAAATCAAAAATCACATTTCTTCCACACACACAACAAGACAAGGTTTCACACTCAAAATTCTCATTGAATTCCTAGAAGGACAAAGAATACTTTCATCTCTAACACATCAACATGCTAATAATTACGCACTAAGTGACATACATCATATGCGTTCACAATATCAAAATTACGACATGGATCACATCACGCTTAAATCACATTAATCTTCCAATATCAACCACCATAATGCAACACCATCACCTCTCAAATGTGTCCCAGAGGTTCAAGAGCATGAACCTCCACTCTGATACCAAGTGTAATGCCAGCTAAAACACAACCACAAATACAATCACTAAAAAATTTAGATAAGTTTTTTCTTACTTACTAGGAGTCTATACGACACAACAAGAGATCACAATGGCTACCACGAACTCACGATAGGCTTGACACAACATTGACCACCAAGGTCAAAGGAAATATACAATGCTCAACATGAAACTGTTCACTTCCCATTTCGACAGAAAATCACATACAAGTCGAAACACAAAACACACTTACATTTTGGGTAAAACCATGAGGAAAATATTGTAAAGGTTTCTTGTTTACTAAAACATCTCTTAATTCTTAACTTGCGTTCTTATAAAATTCATATAATGATTTGCACAATTCTTTTCACAAGGGAGAACTTCTTTATTTTATAATATTGACTAAATAGCTTAAGGTAAGGCTTTCTAGAAGAGGATCAAATGATTTAAACAACAAATAGGAGGAAGTTAAAAGGATCTTTAGAAAAAGTTAGAGGAAGAAGATCAAATTGGATTCATCTTTCATGCATCATTAGTTATTAGCCTAGATTTTAATTACTAAGAATATAACCATAAAGATTTAAGATTTCATTTAGGCTTCTTCCAGTGATATTGACGTAGGTAGACAGATTATGTTTCCAAAGAGGTGAGCTAGACTAAAGGGTTCCTAATCAGTCTCCTCCTACTTAATATGACCTCATTTCCTTCCAAAATATAAACATTGATTTCACCCTAAGTTTGTTTTAAGAATTCACCTAGAAAGGGAAAAAAATGTTCGTTAGTTTACATATGGTTAGTAAGGTATATACTTTATTTATTTATTTTTTCTTTACAAAAGAAAGTTTCTTCATTGATCACTTAATGGTTCAAAGGCTATCAAGTAGATCACAACTACATTATCCTTTTTTGTTTAATACTTTTATAAAAATTACAATCCCACTTTATTATGCCTAGGTTTACATTTATGCCATGACCTATAGGGAGCTATTACACAAAATTTTAACTCAAGATATGTTTATCTTTACCCTTTTTATGAAACTATACATGGTTACTATTATCCTAATTTTATCCCCACTGGAAAAATTGATCAAACACGACCATGCACAGAAGAAAAATGGAAGGGGCGGTTCAGACCTGTGAGCTCGCAATCAATCCCAAATCTAAGGGGCATGTAGTGTCGTCAAAGGAGGCCAATGACGTTAAAGGAAACCAGAGGCTCAACAAGAGAAAATTGGAGCAAGGGCTTGAATTTTTTGGACTTCGTCGCATACGATTTGAATTAAGGCTGAACAACAGACTCACAAAAGGTGTCATGTGTCCATTCGACACAGTTCCAAAAGGTACATCAAAAAGGCAGGTCGCAAATGTTCACTAGCCCTCCACGTGTCCAAGGTCCGAAAAACAGATAGAGCTATCCTTTTAATCGAGTAAGTCAAAGGACTTGTGGAAGATGCCATGTGTTAGCTCGACACAACTTCAAATGCAAAATCCAGAGTAGGTTTCCAAATGTGCACGGAGCTTCCACATGTCCAAGGTCCAAAAGAGGGACAGAGCTGGTTGTTTAATCGATGAAGTATATGAGGGTCAACGAAAGCCTCCACGTGCCTCATCAGCGTAATTCCAAGGGAAGAATCCAAAGCAGTGACCCTAAATGAGTGGCATCCCTCCATGTTGTCAGAGCCTTAAAAAGTTAAATCGCCCATTGTAAAGTCACAGGCCAGAGGAATCCTACACGTGTATCATCAGTACACCTTCAAGGGTAGAAGAAAAAGGTGGTCCCCAAGACAAACACCAACTTTCCACATGTCCCAGGTTTGAAAAGGAAATAGAGCTAGTTGCTGAAAATTCCAAGCTCAGGATAGGCCGATAGAAGCCTCCACATGTAATTTCGACGTAGCTTAAAAGGAAAAATTTGGAGGTAAGTTCCAAACAAGTGTATGCTCTCCACGTGTTATGATCCTGAAAAGGTAGAACCGGCCATTGAAAAGTCTAAACAGGGTAGAGCCAGTGGAAGGTGCCATGTGTCGACTCAGCAGAAATTCAAAGATCAACTCTGAGGGTAGTTCCTAAATGAGCACTGAGCCTCTACGTGTCCTGGGTCAAACATATGGCCCTGTCAAACAAAAGGGACTAAGCCAAAAGACAAAGAAATAGAGAAAATCTGCGGAAGGAACCATATGTCTCTTCAGCACTCTTTCAAGAGGTGAATCCAAAAGTGGCCCCCAAACATGCACCATCTTGCCACGTAGTCAGGGACCGAGAAAGGCAACAAGTTGAATCAACAAAGTATAATAGGGTTAGCGGAAGCTTCCACATGCCTCATCTATGTAACTTCAGAGGTAAAATATAGGGGAAGTTTCCAAATGAGCCCAAAGCCTCCACATGTCTTGGGTCAAGCAGAATGTTTCCGCCAATGTGAGAGAATTAGGTAAAATTAAAAAATAGAGGAGGCCCGTAGACAATACCACATATCTCTTCAGCACAACTTCAAGAGTGTTAAGGAGGGAGGAAAATATCAAGGCACACGGGGCTGCCATGCATGTCTTGGATGGATGGAATCTTTTAGATATTGTGATCCTACAACCTTGAGCTTTAAATAGCCATATATTTCAATTAGAAGATCAGATTCGAGTGGGAAAGGATGTTTTGGAAAGCTCCCAGCGCCTGCTACTCACCTGCCACCATTAGTGTTTCAGCCCACCATTTTTGACACTGTCAATTCTCCCACCTACCACCATGATGAAGAATGGGCCTCTTTTCTCATCCAACAAGGAATAGCACATGGAGGCATGGGTTTTGTAGTGAAGCCCATCATTGTTGTAGGTGGATTTTAATGATTTCTGGAGTTTTTGGAGTAGGTGAATTCTATGTATATCTTAGGGTAGTTGAAGCAAGATTTGAATTCTTCCCTCTCTCCTTCTCTCTTTGTTCTATATATTGTAAAGGAAGGGCATATATTTCAAAAGTTGGTATTATTTTCCCTCCTTCCCCTCTCTCTTTCTTCCTTATGGTCAAATGTGGAGCTTAATCCTCCTCTCATGGCTATGTAATGGCGTTTTCTTGCCTCTTTCCTACTGATGGTGTATTATGTGAACTTATGGAGCAATAAAATCTATTTTTTGATGCATCTTTTCCATGCTTCCTTGTTTGATCGTCTCTTATTGTCTCTCATCGTTGCAGGGTATATTATGTATACTTCTTATGTGTATTGTAGGTTTTGGGAGTTGTGTTTAATAGGTTTGAAGTGGTGCTCTGTTTGAACTCTATCTTTGGTCTTTGATGCATCTGTCCATCCTCTCCATTTCTCACCTCTCTCCACTTCAGGCAGTTGGATTTTTTTATCATCCACTTCCTTTTCTTGTGTATCACTACTTAGTGTAGGCTTTGTTTTCATGCACTCTCTCTCCTTGTATCCTTGGAAGGTTAGATTAGGACTAGATAGTTTGCCTACACTAGAGTATCTTATAAAAAGTAGTTTAGGAAGAAGAATTTGACTTTCTCTGGATGGCCATCTCAATGTTGCAAGTCCCACAGCTTGAGAGATGGTCCAATGTTATGCAAATCACACCAAATTCCCCTCTCAAAACTGAGGCCATTTGAGGGTGTTGTGATTTTGAAACAATAGTTACACATTTTATCCAACACGACATATAAACCCAAAGGTAACCAATGAACATTGGTCATATCCAAGCTAAGCTATCTTTTAAATTTTCTATAACACAATTAATTACTTAAATCAAGTTTTAATCTATTCATATTGTTTAGAATATTATTTACAAGTTCCATTTTAAGACACATACGACAACATTACCTATAGTACAAACTGGGCCATTCAAATTTAAAACAAAAAAACAAAAATTTAGAGCCTCTCAACAAAACAAATCACACACGAACAAATGAGATTCGAAGAAACATTGATTCAACTCTCCCTTTTCTACCCATGAAGGCCATCTTCACATTTATAGCCTTAGTCAGTTTGTGAGAACTAAGCATGATAAGTACTACACATATGAATAGTATGCTCCCATTAACGAGATCAGAAAATGAACCTTTTATTTAATGAAATAATGCTAAGCTTTAACACTCTACAACTTGTTTACTCATGCTAGAAGATTTAGTATTTTCACATTAAGAATGAGTCATAAAAATTGTTATGAACATGGTTCCAAAAACAAGAAAAATTCTAACCATCATTCTAGTAGGGGTCAATGACCGAAAGAGTTCAAAACAAAGTGATGAGTCTATCGGGATGTCAATCTTGTAATCGTATGGATTATATGATTGAAACCCCAATACGCAACTATCAATCAACATTTCCTTAAATAATCCATATGATCTAATAGATTCAAAGTTATAAATTCAACATCATAGACTAACCACTATTTTCCCCTTCAAAGAAAATTTACCCCGCAACATGGCTACATCTAATTTCTTGAAAGGAAACATATGGAGTAAGCTTTGACAGAAAGGTTCAAACATAAGATTATCTTTCCCTGTTAAGTACAATAGTCAAAAATATGATGAAATTAATAACCTGTATTTAGTAAATCAAACAATTAAAGTAAATCTAATGTCAATGTCTTACCAAGATTTAAAATAGAGTCCAATCAATTTAATTAACATTAAACCTATATCAATAAAATTTAATCAAACTATCCCAAGAGAACTAATGTGATGATGTTAAACGAATTGCACTTAGTAAAATCTCCCCCATTAGATAACCAAAAATCCTAATCTTCCTTAATCTATTAAAACACCCTCGTTTGTGACAAGTACTTTAAACAACTGAAACACAAATCCATATATTAAAGAATTAAAACCCTCTATCTTGTTTCTTTTGAATAGTAGCATATTGTATTATCTCGCCACTGCTAGGTACCTCCATCTCTCACTCAGGGATATAATAAATAACTAGAGTCTTAAACAAGGTGAAGCTTTCCTTAGTCACGTTTTACACACAGAGATTCACAACCTTCACAAAATGATCCCAGATTTAGACTATCAATGTACCTATTATTTTTCTATTTCATTCAAACACTAAACTAAATTCCAATAAACAATCTATTCAAATGGAAAATTCAACACCATGTGATTGTACAAACCCCTAACATAGGCCAATATTAACATACGAGTTGCCCAAAACTGATATAGACTTAATTAACAATGTAAATCCAACAACAAGCCAAACAAATGGTGTAAAAGGTATCACCCACTAGATAGGAAAACCAACCTAACACACAGATAAATAGGTACCAACAAAAATTAGGTCTCATACCTCTAATAGTAACATGAAGAAAGAAAAAACAACATTTGAACCATGCAGCCTAATGGGGTTATTACAAAACCCAAGCAAGCCAAGTGTCAAGAACCAATATTCCTAATGTATATTCCTTCCTTAAGGATCCAATAAAATTTTCTACTATTAAAAAAACTGATGAGATTTTTTCGAATGAGGATTTAAGTCAACACAATGGTCTTCCACTAGGGTTTCAAAACCAATGTTTCTAGGTGTAAAAATTAGATCTATTCTAATCAAGCCCTTAAAAGAAGATATGCATGTTGAAAACTAAAAACATACAACCTGTTATCCAAATCCCAAGGATTGGTCATTCTTCATCATACATTCATTATTTTAACTACATAATATTTCATAAAATGAAGAACAAATCCAAACTATATATATGTTCAAAAAAACAAGCTAACAAGTTAGAGAAGTCAGTTTTCACGTTTCTCAGATAAAATCCCAAAAGAAAAATAGAAAATCCTGATTCCAATAATATATTTAATAGTATAATAGTATGAGCGGGGGTTAGGAATCAATCAACCATTGTCATACAGGCAGCAGTTAGAGCAAGTAAAATATTAAGTGCCAAGACCATTAGCAAAACCCAAATCTAGCTAGGAATCATCCTAAGAAATAGCTAACACAGGAGAGAAACTAAAAAACATAGTCTGGAAGATGAGAGTTGATTAAAAAAACCACAAAATAACCCCAAACAATAGCCACTTCAGTAAATAAAATCAAATTTATTTCATGCTATGGTTAATGTTAGCATAATATACAGATGAAAAGAAATTGTCATGCTTGAAAAGCTAAACTGAAAATAAGAAACATTCATGAGACTCTCGTTGTTGAAACATCTACCAATCTTTCTCTAATTCTCTTCTTAGGCAACCAAGTTCATGACCATGATCTGGCACTGGAAGAGAGAAAACCACAAGTGTAGGAGGATCTTCACCGAAAAAAACTATTTGCAAGGGAGTCTGATTTGATTGATTTTACAAGGGCATATTATGCTACATGTTCATGGTAGGTAGGGGAAAAAAATAGAAAACAATGATGCAATACATTGTAATAGAGATAGGTAATCCATAATATTACCAAAGTAAGATTGATGACCCCAAGTCAAATTTTTTGCAGATGGAAAAAAATAATGCATTAATTTTGATTATCTTAACTAGTCAAACTCTAACAACCCATTTACGAGCTACCTCTTTAAAAGAGGCCTTCCACTTTGAATATCATTGGCAAACGAGAAACTCATTCCTTTCTTATTTTCTGAAGATGTTTTAGACTACAATATTCCTTCATCAAACATCACCCAAGAGCTTATATTTTTTTACATCAAGAAGTTCTATGCATCTTGCGGACCCTACCAAGGATATTGTAAGCATCCATATGTGTTTCTAGATCCACCAAGAAAAAGGGTTTGGCTACCCACTTACAAGGGCCCGCATGAATTCATAGCTTCAAATCCTTCTCAGCAATCCCCAACGCATTCCTTCACCAAAGACACTCACACAACTAGGGAAGATTTGCGTACTCATCCATAGAAGAAAATGTAGAGAAGATTTAAATAGAACTATAATTACAAGTAGACATTCTGTCTTCAAGTTGTTTTTGCCATTTTCTTCCCGCAAGTGGAGAGCCAAGGCATGACATTAATAAGGAATTAAATGGAATTAGGTCACTAAACCACCAGGGTATGTTTCATTAATAGTCACTTGGAAAAACTAGTGGCTAGCTCCCCTACTAGCTATTGTCCAACACGATTACCATTATTGGAGAATTTATTAAATGGCAAGAGTCCAACTTCAACAAATTTCCACTAATGACCAGGTCTTTTCAAAAAATAAAACAATTGTATTTGGCAATAAGGGATGAATAAATGGTGAGGGGGGTGGAATGAATTTCAAATTCTCCTTTAATTTAAAAGATTAAAAACAAGCATGTTTGTAGGCCTAATCAACTAAGGGGAAAGAACTAGTGGTTGGCATTTTGACATCAACACAGGACAATGACTGACCAAGACGGCACAACTGTAAAACTCTTCCTTTACGTGAAATGAGGCTCACGCTACAGAAATGATCAAGAATAAAATAAAATATCTTAAGGTAACTAATAATAATTTTGATAAAAATTGACACTAAAATCAAATAATCGTCAATCGAAAAATTAAATTATAATATTATTATTATCATTATTTTATTATTTTTATGACCTAAAAAAAAAGAAATAATAATTATTAATCATATTAATAATGAATGACAGGAAAGCTCGATAAAGCGAGAACAAGATTTTCCTTTAATAAGATAATCGTACAAGATGGTAAAAGGTCCACAACTAGAGGTGTCGACAATGACTCGAGAAGTCAAGATGGAGAGGGAGGGTGCTAAATATTCCCTATGACATGGATGAAGTCAACTAACAGTCAATGATAGTACACACACAACCTTCCCACATTTAGCAACAGGTTCGCCAGGGCAAGAGCTGGGGTAACATCGAATGGGTTATTACAAACTATATGTATGCCCCCCTCCCCTTCCACCCCCTTTTCTAAAGATATGAAGAATCATAAGAACAGTTCCAATCCAAACTATATCAAAATACAATATTTTAGAACAATTTCAGATTTAAATGAGGTATAATTTAAACAACATGTAACTTTCCAATGTCATTATTTCAAACATATACATTTCATGAATTGATAATTCATTTTTAATAAGTTCGACATTAAAATACAAGTGTACAACTCCCTACACACAAAAGTGGAGATGACATGTCGGATTTCAAAACAAATCTCTACTTTTTTTTTGCTTCAAAAGCACATGTAACTCCATCTAATGAATCCTACTTTTCAGTCTTTATCCTTTCTCCCGTCTTCAACAAAACAATAAGGAAAGGGAGCTAGGAAACACTCATCTCCTAGCCTTAATTTAATGAGAAGGTGAAGAAAACCTTCTCATTGGCCTTCGAGTCCCAACAATGGGAGAATAAGGGGTGTTCAAAACCATGGAAACCTCACAAAAATGGCTTCAAAAACACATACACACAACCAATAAAAATTTGCAACACACACAAGAACAAAAAATATAAAAACTTGCATCATACACAACACATAGGCTCAAAAACAAAGCTAAAGGAGAATGGAAACATGGTGACCATATCCTTATTCCTCCCAAGTGGAATAGGGATCCACAAAAATCCTCCAAGTGCACTAAACACACACACACAAAACCTTTTATCTCTCCATTTTAATGCTACAAAATGATATATTTTCCTTTTAACTACAAATAGGTGGATAACCTTTCCCAAAATCCCTCCACAATATCCTCACGCACTCCCTTTTACCTCAAAAAATGGACCCATTTCCCTCTCCCTACAAAATTACTATGGCCAATTCTACCCAATCCCTTACAAAATCACATGCAGTCATATAATTAAAACATAATACACAAAAGATAAAACAAAACTACAAGGTAATAAGACCCTACTTTTCCATTGAGAGCTCCTTCAACCTTTAAGAAACCAAACTTCAACCTTATTTTGAAGTAAAAAACCAATTTCCAAAGAAGTTCCCCAAAATTTTTCAAGAAAGTAACCTCCAATAATGACCAAGAAACTCCAATAAATAGAAAATGGGGGAGAGGATGGTGAGGTGGTTCCATGTAGCATGCCGAATCATTTCCCTCCAATTCACCTCAAAAGTAAAAAACATAAACCAAGACTCAATAAATGAGTAAGTTAAGGGAATGAAACTTTCATTCTTACACACAATCTACCCTTCAAAAATTTCAAGGGACATAGTTAAGAGAGTTAGGAAAAAGGTGTAATTAAATGCCTAGTTTTCTTTAAAAAACTCATAATAGGTGCTAAATTCGACCCCTCATACCTTAGGTTAGGTTGGTGGGAGAGTTTAAGGAGTATGGTACAAGTATAAATGTTATCACGCAAATCACAGCACCCTTCTATGGTTTATACAAGTGCATATATTTGAACTCACGGTGTGATTAGATAACATGGGTACTATCTCCAAGTTGTGGGACTTGCTACTTGAGATAGACCTCCAGAGAAAGTTGGTTCTTGCTCCTAAACTACCTTCCACAATCTACTCTAATGCAGGGGGAAACTAACTATTTCTAATCTAAATTTTCCAAGAGACCAGGGAGAGAGCAATGCATGAAAATGAAATCCTACACTAAAGTGGTGATACACCAAAAAAGGAGGGTGTGAGAGTAGTCTTCAAATGCGTGAAATACAGAAGCAAAGTGCACACTATAAGAGGTGATGACAATTCTCCATAATCTAGCAAAACGCATTCACAACAATATTTCAAACATACACAATGATAATGGATCCCTGCATGCACATAATAATAGACACAATATTCTTGTAATCAAGGTTGAAGGGGGCAAGAAGAATGCAAGAAAACACAACAGGGGAAGATGCATCCACAAACTTATATTTTATTGCTTCCTGATATGCACAGTTCAATCGGTTACAAGAAAAGGGCCTGGATCACCATGCAAGGAGTCCACAACAAGGGCCTGTAACACATTGGCTTCACAAAGCAATTTTAGCAGAGCTTTGCTACAAAAAACTACCCCCCTTTACAATGAGCCCAATACTCCAATTTATAAGAAAATGAGAAGAGAGAGAGAAGGGAAAATGGAAATCCCGAAATCTGTCCTTCAACCACTTGTAAGAGGCATTAAATTGAGTAAAATTATTGTATATTACTTGTAAAAGGCTCCCCATACTGTCCCAGGTGCTGCAGCAGAGAAAGAATGATGACCATGCCTCTTAATTGCACTCCCAACTACCAAATAAAACACTGTTATGAACCAGGCCACGTTTTGTGAAAAATCCCCACCAATATCTCATCAAATCTAGAATTTCTTGATTTTTGTGCATTGGGCTCAGGATCCATGATTCCAATGGTACCAATTTTGTGTGATTTCGTTGAGAAATGCAAAAGTTATGGCCTTCTGAGTGCGGGCAACTATTTTGGGTCTGGCAGGCATTTTTCTGTCATTTGACGGGAATGAGCATTAACTGACTGGAGCCGAATATGTTTCTTTTAATTAAATATATCTACCCTCATTAAAAATAAGAAATCCATAGTTTTTGTGGCATAGAGGACGTCGTGCTCGTTCCAGAAAGTCCAATTTTTGTGAAAATCGGAGCTCGGAGTCAAAAGTTATGGCCGTTTGAAGTTTCACGGGTCAAACGTTGACTTTTCTTCTTTGCCTTCGGCTGATTCGGCCTTTTCACGTCCCTTGCATCCACGTACCTTTGTCCCAACTCTTCCCGAATGAAAATCTCCTGCTTTTGGCCGATTCGGGCTTCCTTGTTCTTGTTTGCGGCTTTTTCATGCTTTTCGCGTCCCACGCGTCCCTCGCGTACTTTTGTCCCAACTGTCCCGGACTGCCTGGGACAAATATCTCCGAACTACCCGAAATGGACTGTCTTTCGACAAATCGGCCGATTCGCGTCCTAACGCGTACTTTTGTCCCGGCTTTCCCAAAACCGCGCAAAACAAAAACTTGACGATTTTCCCTGCTTTCGGCCGATTCAGCTTTTCACGTCCCTCGCGTCCAGCGCGTACCTTTATCCCAACTGTCCCGTAGACCGCCTGGGACAAAAATGTCTGACTTAGCTGATTTTCTTTGTTTTTTCGGCCCCAAGCTTGGTACGACGAACCTCAGTACGACCCGAACTGGTACAGACCCAAGCCCTTCAGACCCGAAATGCCTTAAAACAATCCTGCAACCTTATTTTTCACATTTTTTTCCATTTTTTCTAACTCATTGGGATTTCTTCTTGGATGGGAGAGTTAGAGAGAAGCCAAGGGGCCCCCAAAAACATGATTTCAGGCCTTGAATCAATCTACTTACTCAGGACTGAATAATTTGATGCGTGTTATCAAAATTACCTTGAGGGTGAATTTTGGATAACAATAACATGTCCCACAAGACTCCAAAAATGGGTTCAAATCTGAAATCCAATATTTGAGAGATGTGGGTGGGTACAAAATTCAAAATCAAATAAAATCCATCTAAAATGATGAAGAGAAGAAGGACTATCTAATAGATTCATTGTCCATTTGTAACATCTCCTAATTAGCATTATCTACATAATTAATTAACTAAATACGCAACACACTAAATAAGTAAAATAAAATTAGAAGACATTAATGTTATCCCAAATATTTCCCACCCCCCCCCTCGAGGAAAAATTGATCAAAACATGACTTTGCATAAGAAAATCGTAAGGGTCGTTTCAGTCCAGCTGGCTCACAATCGATCCCAAATCGAAGGGGTGGGTAGGATCGACAATGGAGGATGAAGGGTTGGCGAAGGAGGCAAACTATGTCAAAGGAGATCATAGATCAATAGGAGAAATTCAAAGAAATGGCTCGAAATTTTTGAACTTCGCATACAAGTCGACTCATGGAAATAGAGCAAAGCCGTGGAAGGTGCCACGTGCCTCATTGGTGCAACTTCAAAGGCACGGCCCAAATAGAGACCCTGAACTAGCACCAACCCTCCACGTGTCATAGGTCTGAAAAGGGGACATCGGTTGATGAAAATTCTACGCTCGGTACAGGCCGGAGGAAACCTCCATGCGTCAGCTCAACGCATCTTCAAGGTTAAAATCCGAAGGCGGTCCCCAAACAAGCTTAGGCTCGCCTGTGTGGACATAAGACAAAAGAGGAGGGACTAGCCATTGAATTGGCTACGGAATGGAGAACCAACGGAAATATCCACATGTCCTTTTGATGCTCTTTTAGGGGGCGAATCCAAAAGTAGGTCCCAAACATGCACCAGCTTTCCACATGTCACGGGTTAGGATGAACGTCTTCGCCAATAGGAGGGACTCAGGCAGAATATAGAGGAAACCAACCAGGCCCATGGAAGCTACCACATGTCAGTTTGACGTAACTACATGAGAAAGAAGAGGGGGATGAATCTTCAACATGCACGTGGCTGCCATGTGGACCCTTTATGGGTATACTCATTCACATATTATGAGCCTGTGTTAAACACCTGACCCCAGCCTTTAGATGTCCATGTATTTCAACTATGGAGCTCAAAATTGAGTGGGATAGGACTTTTTGGAGAGCTCTTGATGCCTGCTACTCACCTTCCACCATTAATGATCTGGTACATCATTTTCGAGGCTGTCAAGTCTCTTTACCTATCACCATGATGAAGAACAGACTCATTTCTTTCTCAGTAAGGAACAAAAAATGGAGGAATGGGTCTTGCAGTGAAGCCCATTATTGTTAAAGGAGTATTTTAATGCTTTATGGAGTGATTGGAGTAGGTGGATTCAATGCATTGCAGGGTGGTTAAAGAAAGATTCAAATTTTCCCTCTCTCTTTCTCTTATTCTTCTATATATTGTAAAGGAGGGACATATTTCAAAAGGTTGGTCATTGTTTCTCTCTTGCCCCTCTCTCTTTCTTCCTTAGGGTGGAAATTGGAGTCTATGTCTCCTCTCTTGGCTCTGTAATGGCATCTTCTTGCCTCTTTCCCAACGATGATGTACCTTGTGAACTCTTGGAGTAACAAAATCTGTTTTGTGATGCATTTTGTCCATCATTTGCTTATTTTATTATCTCTTCTTGCCTCTCATCGTTGCAAGGTATACTATGCATACTTCTGATGTCAATTACAGGTTTTGGGAGTTGTGTTTAATGGGTTTGAAATGGTGTTCTATGTGAAATCTAGCTTTAGTCTGTGATGCATCTATCCATCCTCTCCCTTGCTCAATGATCTCCATTTCAGGCAGCTAAGATTGTGACCAGTAACCTCCTTCTCTGGTGTATCACCTCTTTAGTGTAGGCTCTATTTCCATGCACTTTTCTCTCTCCCCTGATCCCTTGGAAAGTTACATTAGGATTAGATAGTGTAAGCTAGGGAAAATACACTATTAACAAGGAAGTAAAATACCAATAATCATACCTCCTCCTTCACGTTTCGTAGAAAACCTCGGAATGGGCTAGGAAACTTAGATTGAGCCCTGATTATGTGATGTGTAGGTACTTTTATTCAAGACGGAGACAGGCCTTCCTGGAACAATGATCCTCTTACTTTGTACTAGATATAAAAAAGGATTATGAGGCTCTTTGGGCATTAGGACAAGGCAGAAGGATATTCTTTGCTTAAAGGATTCAAGAACTTAGATATGGCATTCAAGCTTATTCTCCCTTTCCTTAAAGGGGAGGGGTAAGGTTGTATTTATAGCCTGAGGGAGTGATTAACTTAGAGTAATTTAAGTAATCATGGTTTGAAAATGTGGGCAAGATTAAGTGAGTGGTTTGAAAATGTCGGCAAGATTAAGTGAGTGGTATTAAAATGTGGGAAAGATTAGGTGAGTGGTTTGAAAATGTGGGCAAGATTAGATGAGTGGGGTCCACGAAGAATGGGTGAGGATTTGAATTTGAATTTTTAATTCAATAGTAGAAAAACATGGAGAATAATGACATGTGGTGAGGATTGGGTTAATTTTTGAATTTTGAAATGGATAATTAATCAAATTATATTTGTTTAATTCGAAGTGTATTTTTGTGGGAAATGAGGAAGGGGAATTAATTGATTTAGGACATATGTGAAATTAGGGTGTCTACATTTTCCCCTCTTTGGAAGGGTACTATGAAAGTAGTGTCCTTTCGAAGAAAGTAGATGGGATGGGGGAAGAATTCAATCTACTTTTCTTAAGCAAAAGGTAGAGCAAATATTTTTTGGGGAGAATAGAAAGTGGTGAGTGACGGATGTCATAGTATCCTCTAAGACAAAAATGTCATGAGAAGATGTGATTATGGATAGATGTGGTGATGCCCCCTCGAGATGACTAATGAGAATGGAATATACGAGAGAACTCTTAAAAAGAAGAGAAATGAATTCTATGGAGAAGAGGATGATAATGGAGTGGAAAAGACTAGAATGACCACACAACGCAAATGGAGAAAGGATTCAATCAGCCTTGACTGCTAGGTGTGAAGGTGTGTGGGAAAGAGAAAAGGGAATGGATAGGATTGGGGGTTGATTACGAGAAGAGTAAGGGAGATAGGGGAGGGGGAAAAAAAGAATAAAAGAGGTATAAATAAGAGAGAGGGATGATAGGGGAAGAAGGGAATGATGAAGGAAAAACTAGGAAAAAAAAGAAAAACGATAGAGTAGAGGGTGAAGGGATAAAATAGAGAGATGTACAAAATGAAGGAAGCAACAGAGATAGTAAAGAGGGATGCGTGAAAGTGAAAGAAATGATAGAGCTGATAAAAGAAGGAAATAAGAAAGGATAAATAGGAAGGAGAAAACGAGGTGGGAGTAGGCGGTGAAATGGATGAAAATGGAAAGAGGATTGAAGAAGAAGTAGAATGGAGAAAAAAAAGAAACTATGAGGGGTGAGGAAAGTGTGAAAAAGAAAAGAGAAAAGAAGAGAAACAGATACAAAATGAATGAAAAAGGTAGGGGTGGTAGAGAAAAGGAGAAATGGTCAGAAGAAACGTGAAAATTAGGGGAGAAAAAATGAAGATAGAGAGAATATAGGGAGAAGATTGAAGGAATTGTGTCATTGCGAGGAAGACCAAGGCAAAGAATATGGAACAGACCGTATGGAGATGTATGTGGAGGGTGGAATGATAAAAAAGATAGGACAACGCTGAAGAGCCAGGTTATCGATGGGGAAGTAAGGAGGAAATGTGATGGAAAAAGGGGAGGACGATGATACAGGGGAAGGGAAATAAGACGAGCGGTGGGAGAGAGAAGAGGATAACAAAGAAAATGATCTAGAAGGAAGGGAATATAGAAAAGGGGCAATAAGTGGAAAGGGAATAGTACAAGGAATGTTTAGAGAAGAAAGAGGGGAGGAATGACAATGATTGGAAAAGATGTGGAGATGCATGAAATGAGGATACTAGGATGACGAGAAAATAGAAAAATGATGTATGATGAAGACAGTAAATATATTGAAGAGGGTGAAGAGAAGATGGAGAGATGAGTAAGAAGTGACAAGAAAGGGTGGGATTCATAGAAAAGAATAGGAGAGAAAAGAGAATGGGGGATAGAAGAGGCAATGCTAATGAGGGGACGTTAGGGAAATCCCCCTTATAATTAGTGGTGCAGAAGGGTGAGAGAAAAAATTGAAGAAAAGGAGAAAGCTAACAAGGATTGGAAAGGGTAATGCCAACAAAGGGATGTTAGGGAAAGCCCTTTTACAATGAGTTATGGGCTTAGACGAGGGAATTAATAAATGGAAACTCTAGAAGGTCCAAGGGAGTGAATGAGGTCGTGTGGAATGAGTATTGACAATTTTTAGGGAAAGCCCATTTTCAATTATTAACACGGGAATAGAAGATGATGATGAAATAATGATAGATGAATGTTAACAATAATGGTGAATGCGTGTGTGGGTAGAAATGTGGGGGGAATTTGAGAAGATGATGTGGAAAGAGTAAATAAAATGGGAGGGATGAGTTAAGACTAGGTGAAAGCGAGGAGAGGATGTGGGTGATAAAAATGAACGAGGTGAGGATGAAGAAGCAAGACATGAAAAGAATGGGAAGAAATGGTATGAAGGATGATGGATCAAGCAGGGGAAAATGGGGAAAAGAACGTGATTATAGGTGGAAGAGATTAGATGTATGTTGTAAGAGGATATGTGGAGAAAGGATAATAGTAGGAGGAAAAAGTGGGTAGTAGGAGATACCAGGTGGAAGAAGCGATCAACGAAGTGAACAAAGTAATTAATAATTTATAACTAATAATGCAACACAAGAACCAATAAACATATCCCTAACATGTTCCACAGTGAGGATTGATCGGATGTGCCCCCAAGTAGGGTTATGAGGACATAGTAAAATATTGGGTCATTGTCCTCAAAGAAGGAAGCAATGAGAGCCAAATTTGCCCCAAGTGAGGATTCATGTGAGGAGAAGTGGTTTGAATTTGGTAGTCATAAAGTGATTGGATCATTCATTGGGGATAATAGTTCTAAGGTTGAATTGTGTTGGTTATTTTAGAGTTTTTATGATTTTGTGGAGTTTATAATATTTTTATTTTTGTTTAGTATCTATATATATAGATTTTCTAATGTTTTTTGAATTTTTTATGATTTTTTTCTAATGTTTTTAGATTTTTGGATATTTGACGATTTTCTAATGTTTTCGGATTTTTTTATTTTTACACTATTTTTGGATTTTGACGATTTTTGGAGTTGTTTTTAGATTTTTACACTATTATTGGAAATTTATGGACCAAAGTGCAGACTTATTTTTGAGAGGTGATAAACTAGGATATTATCCGTATGTACCATGTTCCGTGTGGTAACTTAAGCTTAGAATAACACAAATTCTCTTTCCATTGGTAGGATATGTTGATGATGATATGATGAAAAGAAGTCCAGCTCCATTCTTGACTCCATACAACTAGTAAGATGTGTGGGCTCATCACCAAGAATCAAGAAGGACGTAGGAGGTAGATAATCAATATAGAGACAAATGCTAACAACAATCCCTCTGGGAAATTGTGACTCCATTCTTCATAACGGTACTGAACCAGTTTCAAAAATGGCTTTCACTTTATGATTCACATGCTAGACTTAGACAGTTATGTGGCCTGCTGATTGGTAAGATATGAGGTTAAGGGATAGTTCTCTCTTCACTTAGGTATCTAAATTACTTCTTTGGGGATTCTATAATTTGCAAGCACTGTAAGATTTTATTTTTTTAAATGAATCCCTATGCCTTGCCCCATGCTACTAGTGAGAAGCAGGGGCTCATCACCGAAGGCAAAATATAGGTGAGTGAACTCCCTTTTTGTCTTTTTTTATTTTGTTTTTTTTTAAATTTTGTTTGAATATTTTGCAATAATTTTATGCTTTTATAAGAATGACCCTCTACACATTTCCCCATGCCACTTGTAAGAGGCAATGATTTATCACCGAAGATAAGACGTAGACGAGTAAGGGAACCTTCCTCCATTCCCAGTCTCACACTACTAGGAAGAAGTGTGGGATCAACACCAAAGACTATGAAGGACGAAAGATATGCCGATGAATTATTCATAAGTTATTGAATTGATGGATTTTTACAATAGCGCTTTGTATTTGGGAAGGAACATCTACCCCAATCTTAGCCCCACACGACTAGTAGGACACGAGGGTTCAACACCGAAGACTGAGATGGACGACCAAATGAAATGGGTAATGAAGTTTAGAGCTTTGTTATGAAAGATATAATGTATTTGAAGGGAATATATTACCATCAGTAAGCTTCTAGGTATGACCATAGATGAAAGGGATTGAAAATGGAAGATATAATAAGAAGTATGAAGCTCACAAACTTAATAGGATTTATATTAGCACTTGTCTCATGATGATAAATATGAAGATGTGATTTTGATAAAGAAACTATCTACCAATATAAATGAATAAATTTAAATTATTCGGAGATAAGCAAGATAGAAGGAACAATGTACACATTGTTTCTCAGAATAGTGAACATCTCAAGGATAAAATTTCTGTAAATGAACTGCATTCATTGGTTCATCAAGATCTTGACCATCTTTAGTGGCCAATTTATAGGCTCTACAGCCAAATTTAGCTGTGATTACATAGGTTCTGTCATCACCAATCCGACACTATGATAATTCTTCATCGGTAACTCCTTGTGCTATGATTACTAACTAATGCACAGCTTTTAGTTTGGTGGATGTAATCTAGAAACACAACAACAAACATAACACAAGAATACCATAGACTATGATAAGAAGGAATGATGATAAATCTGAAATATCAGAGTAAATTATAATATTGACATGAAATTGTTACAATCTCACCCATGAGGTACTTCAAGTGTTACTGAATTCACTTTCCTTCCACCAATACTATGGGAGAAACTTCACAATTACACCTCTTAATGGCTTCTTTAACACACCTTCAAAATGATGGCTTCCTTTACACACTTATACAATATTTCTCACTACTTCCTTCTATGCTAAATGAGAGGGGTGGCCTCTTTATTTATAGAACTTCCAGGCTTATCCATTTTATCTCTAAGATAACATAAGAAATCCATTCTGACAAATCATATTCCATACCTTAACTCTTATCTGTACATGTAAGCTTATCTTTTAAGATAAGATAAACCTTATCATTTAATATGGGTTCCACATTTTTAGACTTTTTACAAATAAAATACACAAAATATTTATGACCTCACTCCTTGTCCTTATTACCAATATAATATTTCTAATTCCTAATCATGTAGACCCTACTTCTCTACTTACCCCAACTTTGACATTGTAACATTACTAGACCACTTACAAAAAATATTTACTTTTTACCAGAACATTCCTATTGTACTTTTGACTATTACCATACTATACATTATTGGCGGCATCGTACTAGTAGAGTCGTTATCTTCTATCGAAAGCTACTACTAATTACACTTAACAACATCCTATTCCTAATACATACATTACTGAAATAGAAATTATGGAGCAAAATTTTAGTGTCAACATCTTCCCCCTTCCTAGCTTCTACTCCGTCCTTGGAGTAGACTATTCTTGTGCTTGGAAAATATTCAACTTGTCGTGATTGACCCATTTTGTAATGGGAGTGCCATACAATTCCTCCAGTCAGTACGTACCATTTTCATGCACAGCTGCTATTTTGTAGGGCCCCATCCATTTTGGAAGAAATTTTCTCTGTCTTATTTTTTCGTATCTAGAATCATATACTAGCACCAAGTCATTCACATGAAATGGAGACCAACAGATATCTTGATCAAAGTATTCCTTCTACTTCATTTTCTTCTAGCTTGTATCCTTTGCTATTTCCCTCATTTCCTCTAGCAAATGAAGATGAACCAACCTTTCTATTACTGAATCACTTTCATCCATCCTTTAAGTTTTCATAACTCTCACAATGGGAATATCAAACTCAATAGGAAGAAATGGATCAATGTCATAAGCCAACTAAAATGGGGAGTATCATGTTGCTGACTTTGATGTTGCCCTATATGCCCACAATGCTGTATGAATCCTTTTATCCCACTTATGTACTTGCAAGACTGCATCTTTTGCTAGAATTTGACACAACACAAAATTTCTTTGTTCCACCTATCTATTTGTGCTTAGCTTGTATGTTGTTGCCTTCCTGTGCTTAATAGAAAACTTATTGACTAGGGCTTCTACCACCTCATTAACGAAGTGGCTTCCTTGATCTGTTATAATTTCTAATGGACAACCAAATCTGGTGACAATGCATTCATATATGAACCTTGCCACTTCATCCATGGAATTTTTTTTCAATGTCCTAGCTTCAACCCACTTGGTTAAATAATCTGTGGAAACTACAATATACTTATTTTGGCATGGGGTAGTTGGAAGTAGACCTACAATGTCTATTCCCCACTTTTCAAAGGGACCAAGTGGAAGAATAGGGCATAATGGAGCTGATGAAGTCTTACAGTTACCACGTGTTTGACAAATATCACATGTCTTACAATAGTTATAATAATATCTAAAAAGAGTGGGTCAGTAATAACCTGCATCCAAGATCCTTCTTGTTGTAAGTTGTCCAGAGAAGTGCCCTCCACATGTACGATTGTGAAATTCTTCTGTCATCTCTTTCCCTTGATCACATCCAACTACCCTCTTGTACTGTTCATCAGGTCCTATTTGAAATAATACTCCATGCAGAATAGAATATGGACGACTGGCTTGAGTAATCTTCCTCTTAGTCTTTGCATTGGCACCATTAGGAAACTTGAATTCATTCAGATAATTCCAAATATCTATGTATTCACTAGGGATTGTGTCAAGGGATAATAATGCTACATCTGGGAAATCATCATCATCACAAGATGAACCTAAACCATCATAGGCTTGAGAGAGTGCATTTGCATTGAAATGCTTCTTTCCTATCCTATCTATAATATAGAATTCAAATTCTTGTAGAAAAAATATCCATCTTGCTATCCTCTCTGATGGGTTAGGCTTATTGACAATATATTTTAGAGCCTGATGATCTGTTACAACTATAAATTTCTACCCTAGTAAGTAATTTCTAAACTTTTTTATAGAAAAAATGATAGCTAGAGCCTCTTTTTCAGTTACAGTATAATTTACCTCAGCACTGCTCATTTGTCTGCTCCCAAAGTAAACTGGATGTTCATTCTCATTTTCATCCTTTTGACTCAGATTAATTCCTCGTGCTACATTTGAGGTATCAATGTACACAATGAATGGCTTACTCCAATCTGGATTCTTTAAAATAGGTGAAGATCCAGAGCTTCTTTCAGTTGTTTAAAAGCTTCATGCACCTTATTTCCTGGTTCATAAGTAACATCCTTCTTCAAGAACTAGGTTAGTGGCGGTGTAATCTTTGAGAAATTCTTGATGAACCTTCTATAGTAACCCACATGGCCTAAAAATGATCTCAACTTACTTCTATTTATAGAAAATGGTAACTCCTTGATTTTTGAAACTTTATCAAGATCAGTACCAATGCCATCTCTGGATACAACATGCCCTAACAAAACGCCTTAAGAACATCCAAAGACACACTTTGTATGGTTTAGTGAGGCTCAAGTGTTTCATATAACCTTTGAAATGTCGTCTCCATTTGGTGCAGGTGGTCCATCTTGCTCCCATAGATCTAAAAATAATCTAGAAATACTCTGATGAAGTTCCCAATGTAGGGTTCAAACACCCTATTCATATAACGCTAGAAAGTTGCTGGAGCATTACACAACCCAAAAGGCATAACTCTATAAGCAAACATTCCCCAAGGAGTGGTGAACGTGGTATTCAGCTGATCTTTCTCTACTATACGAACTTGGTTGTATCCGCTATATCTATCAACAAAACTATAGCACTCCTGGCTATCTACTTCGTCCAAGATCTGATCTGAGAATGGAAGAGGGTAATGATCATTCTTTGTTGCCTTATTGAGCTTCCTATAATCAACACAAATACATATCTTCCCATTCTTTTTTATTGAGATTACAATGGGAGAAACCCATTCTGAATTCTCCATAGCAAATATGAATCCTACATCAAGCAACTTATCTATTTCTTCTTTTACAATCTTAGAAAAATTAGGATTCATTCTATATGACATTTGATTTATGGGTTTATCACCATCTACCAGCTCAATAGAATGTTCTACCCAACTTACTTGATGGAGTTCCTTGTAATCAAAAGTAAATAGGTGTATGTACCTTCGAAAGAACTAGAGGTAGCAATCCTTCTCACTCTCCATCACAACATCACCAATTTCTTCTTCAGATAATTTTATGGGTTCATGAGTTGGTGTGACTGGAAGGATATCCATAAGTGAAATATCAACCTCACTTTATTCATCTTCTATGTCCACTTCACTGGTACTAGAGTAATCATAGGATGTCCAATCATCAGTTTCATCACTTGAATCCACAGGTTCTACCTTATGATGTAGAGGGGTCATGTTTATCTTCACCCTCTCTCTACCAAGTCCAAATGTCATGAAGCCTTCATTCCAGTAGTATCTTACATGAACTCTCCTTAGCCATGGTCTTCCCAACAACATTGCGTGAAAGTCTACTACACATATAACACCCATAACAGATATTTCCACATTTGAAACTACACCTTCTGGTTTAGTTTTTCCCTTATTTAATGATGTTAAAATAAGTGTTGAGGGGAGATCAATTGCTAAACCCAACATATTCATTACAAACTTGGTTATTACATTAACTACAACACCTCCATCAACTAAGACATCATGAATTAAAATACCTTTACATAATACCTCAGCTTGTGGAGTGTATAGATCCGCCTCTGCCTCCAAAATAGGAACCTCAACCTCCTTCCTTCGTTGAGCATTGAGTCCACTTCGTAGCTCCCGCCTCTTCTCAGAAGACATAGCTAAGAGTTGACCATATGTAATATTTGTAGGCCTTTTGGATAGATCTTCTAAGATGGAGTATGGTCCTTGCCCTTGTGAAATCAGAAAATCCTGCACACTCAACTTTCTTCTGCTATGTTTCTTACTAGTTTCTCCTGTCATCTTCTTAGGATCATCTCCATCTTGATTATCTTTTTCTTTCTTTCTTTTTGTTAAAAATACATCTACTTCATTATTTATGCTCTTATCTTTTACATCAAAATAATTCACATGTGCTTTCCCTTTATCATTATCTCTTGTACCAAATGTAGAAGCTCTATCTAGACAATTACACTTATAATGACCCTTTTTATCACAACCATAACATACAACTTCAGAAATATTTCTTTTTGGACCTCTATCTCCTCCTTGAGAACTAAATTATTTTCCTTGAAGAAGATTAATAGTTAACTGGCCCATATTCCTGAGCAGATCTTCATACTCAGTAGACATACTAGGAGAAATATTTGTGCTCACCAAGAGTGGTTGTGGATTCTGGACCAAAGGTGTTGGTGTAGGCTCTATTTTAGAAAAAAATTCTTTGGGCTCCTCTTCTATGCTTTCTTCTTGCCTTCTTACAATCTCCTTTGCTTGTTCAATGGTAGCTAGGTGGTCATACTTCACTCATTGTCTAATCTCTAGCTTCATACCAAGAATGAAGTTCTTACAGAGGAGATTATCCATGCCATTCATCAACCCATCTACTAATCCTTCCTTCTGGATCTGGGCATCGAGCTTCCTCCTTAGCTCTAGAACACGAGCATGATAATCCCTTATCTTCTCCTTCTCTCCTTGGGATAGCTTTTTGATATCGATCATGAGATCTTCATATTTCTGTTGTTCACCAAATTCTTCAAGAAAACTTTCAGTTAATAAATCCCATGAATTTTTCACATTATCACCTAGTGTTTCAAACCACCTAAGGGCTGAACCATCCAAAAGGGTAGGAAAAAATTCATACCATTGTTCCCTTCTTATAAGACCATTACAAATACAATATCATTTAAACTCTTGAATGAAAGAGGAAGCATCTTCATTACATTGGGCTAAAAAAATAGGAATTTTCCCCATTTCCAAAAGTAACCACAGTGAAATACCAACCCACAAGTACAATCAACAAGAAATATGTGTAAAAATAATTGGAATCACTATAATAGAAAATAGAAATGACTACGGTAAACTATGGTAAAACTTGAATTATTTTGGTAAAAACTGACTTTACTGTGGTAAGCACTATTCACAGTAAAAAGTGAAGTTACTGCGGTAAATACTATTCACTGTAAAAATTGACTTTAATGTGGTAAATACTATTCATGAAAAAAAGTGACTCTACTATGGTAACCACTATGCATAGTAAAAACAAGGTTACCCTCCAAATGATTTTTGACTGAGTGGGAATATCTCTCCAGAAAATCCACCAACGAGGAATGATCTCGGCAACGGAACCAAAATGTCATCACCAATCCAGCAATATGATAATTCTTCACCAAGAACTCCTCGTGCTATGATTATTATTTAATGCACGACTTTTAATATGACGGATGTAATCTGGAAACACAACAAACATAACACAAGAATACCATAGACTATGATAAGAAGGAATGATGATAAATCTGAAATATCAAAGTAAATTATAATATTAACATGAAATTGTTACAATCTCACCCACGAGATACTTCAAGTGTTACTGAATTCACTTTCCTTCCACCAATACTATGGGATAAACTTCACAATTACACCTCTTAATGGCTTCTTTAACACACCTTGAAAATGATGGCCTCCTTTACACACTTACTCATACAATATTTCTCACTACTTTCTTCTATGCTAAATGAGGCGGGGTGGCCTCTTTATTTATAGAAATTCCAGGCTTATCCATCTTATCTCTAAGATAGGATAAGAAATCTATTATGATGAATCATATTCCATACCTTAACTCTTATCTGTACATGTAAGCTTATCTTTTAAGATAAGATAAACCTTATCATTTCAGATGGGTTCCACATTTTTAGACTTTTTACAAATAAAATACACAAAATATTTATGACCTCACTCCTTGTCCTTATTACCAATATAATATTTCTAATTCCTAATCATGTAGACCCTACTTCTCTACTTACCCCAACTTTGACATTTTAACATTACTGGACCACTTACGACAAATATTTACTTTTTACCACAACATTCCTATTGTACTTTTGACTATTACCATATTATACATTATTGGCGGCATCGTACTAGCAGCGCCGTTATCTTCTATCAGATGCTACTACTAATTACAATTAACAACATCTTATTCCTAATACATACATTAATGAAATAAAAATTACGGAGCAAAATTTTAGTGTCGACAGGTCCTAACCAATTAGGCTCAAATTTTCCTTATTTTTCTCGTTCTTTAGTGGTATTCTTTTGATTTTCTTGTAAAACGATGTCACCAATTTCGAATTCTCTGGGTGTCTTACCTTTTTATGATAAATACGTTCCATTTGGTTTTGATAGACTTGAATATGATTGAGAACATTAATTCATTTTTCATCGAGAAGCTCAAGCTCTTGAAGTCGTGACTGTCTCTATTCATCCTCATTAATTACATCTTTAAGGGATATCCTCAAGGATGGGAGTTCTATCTTAATAGGTAAAATGGCTTCACAACCATAAACAAGGGAAAATGGGGTGGCTCCGGTAGGCGTGCGGTAAGATGTACGGTAAGCACAAAGAGTGGGGTAAATTTGAGTATGCCAATTATGTCCATGGGTGTTGACAATCTTTTCCATTATGGATTTTAAGGTCTTATTGGTTGCTTCTGCTTGACTATTTCCTTGAGGGTAGTACTTGGAGTGGACCATCTAAGTTTGATGTGAAAACATTTGGCTAGGTTTTTTACATCCTGGTTTTTAAATGATTTTCCATTATCTGCAACTAGAGTGGATGGAATACCAAATCGACATATGAGATTATTAAAAATAAATTTTGATATTTGGCTACCGGTAACATAAGTGATAGGCATAGCTTTTACCCATTTATTGAAGTAATCGGTAGTGGTAATGATGAACTTATGTCCATCAGACGCTATTGGTTTGATTTTACCAATGAGGTCAAGTCCCCATTGAGAGAAGGGCCATGGTGTGGTTATCGATTGTAATGCCTGGGAAGGTGTGTGGATAATATTTCTATGATTTTGACATGCTTAACAACATTTGACAAAATCACATGCATGACTTTCCATGGTTGGCCAATAATATCCAACTCACAGGATTGTCTTGGCTAAGGTGATACCATTCATGTGTGCTCCATAGATACTAGAATGGAGTTCAGCTAAAACACTCAAGGATTCTTCCTAATTAAGACATCAAAGCAGGGTACCATCATATCCTTGTTTATAAAGAGTTTCTGCTAAAATTGTGTAACGAGAAGCACGTTGTGCTAAAGCACATTTATGCATTGGTTTCATGTTGGCAAGAAATATTTTATCACAAATGAAGGTATAAAGATCATGGTACCAAGGGTTATTCGAACCCATGATCTCACATACCATAGTGTTTTTAGGAGGATCATAAGCAAACATTAAGAGATGTTCGACGAGAAAATGTGCCTTTTAGATGTTTCTACATAGTGTCACAAGATTTATTATGAATTCGGAATTTGATCAAAGATAATTAATTGAAAATAGGTTCAAGAGTATCCACCATGCATTTATATGGGATAATTTTTTCATCCTTGAGCTAGTATTCATTAGTAACTTACTTGATGTTAAGTAAAGAATCACCAAATACAACTAATTTTGTAACATTCTAGGATATAGCAAGTTTTAATCCTGTGATGAGAGCATTCATATGCTGTGATATTGTTGGTACATGGGAATGCTAAGTGAAATGATTTGGGGATAACATGTCCACTGGATGTGATAAGAAAAATACCAGTCCCTTAGCCATGGAGATTACAAGATCCATCAAAAAATAGAGTCCAAGCTAGCACGATGTTTATGTGTAGAATATCTTCATCAGGAAAAGAGAACTGAAGTGGTTATGTGCCAGGAAGGGGTGCCTCAGTAAGTTAGTCTGCAATGGCTTGTCCTTTAATTGCTTTCTGCGGAACAAATTCGACGTCAAATTCACTAAGTAATATGACCCAACTAAACATTGTTCCCGTGAGAATGGGTCTAGACAACAAATACTTGAGAGGATCAATTTTTACAATCAACTTAGTTGTGTGATTAAGAAACTTATAGAATGCAAAGGTGACTGCTAAGCATAATTTTTCAATTTGGGAATAACGTACTTCATGCTCAATAAGTGTTTGACTAAGGTAATATATAGCCTGTTTTTTTGCTTGATCTTTATGTTGTGCTAGTAGAGCTCGAATGGCATGTTCAGTGGTAGATGTATAAAGCAACATGGGTTTATCGACAACTAGTGACATAAGAATAGGTGGACTAGAGAGGTATTCTTTTAACTTAGAAAAAGAGTCTTGGCAATCGTGGTTCCAGTGAAAGTGTGCATCTTTCTTGAGTAACTGATTAAAGTGATGGCACTTGTCAGCTAACTATGATATGAAACGCTGAATAGATTATACCTTTCCCTGAATACTACGTAAATGTTTTAGGTATTGAGAAGAAGGAATTTCCATGATGGCTTTGACTTTGGCATGATCCACTTTTATGCCTCTTTGTGAGACAATAAACCCTAATAATTTACTAGAGGTTACTCCGAACACACATTTCTTTGGGTTAAGACAAACCTTATACTCACGTAATCTATTGAAAATGAATCTCAACACACTTGGATGCTCTATTCGTGTTTTGGATTTTACAAATATATCATCAACATAATCTTCCATGATATCATGTAACATGTCATGGAAAATGACAGTCATTGCTCGTTGATAGGTGGCACTAGTGTTTTTCAATCCGAAAGGCATGAACTTATAATAAAAGGTGTCCCATGGTGTAGTAAATACCGTTTTATTTCAATCCCCTTCAGCAATACGTATTTGATTGTAACCAGTGAAACCATCCATTAAGGACAACATTTCATGGCCTGCCGTAGAATCAAAAATCATGTCTATATTTGGCAAGGGAAAGTCAGCTTTGGGACAAGCCTTGTTGATGTCACGGAATTTTGTGCATATTTTGATGCCAGGAGTTTTCTTGGCAATGGGAACTATGTAAGATATCCATGTCGAATAATGAACAGGTTTGATAAAGTTAGCTTCCAAGAGTTTCTCGAGTTTGGCATTAACAAGCAATGTAACTTAGGGATGCATTTTGTGTAGTTTTTACTTTACAGGTTTTACATCTAGATGTACTACAAGAGACGGATCCAAGCTTGACATGTCCTTATATGTCCATGCAAATATATCTTGGAATTCAATAAGGAGTGTTGTGAATTCCATGCATTCTTGGTCAGACAGACTAATGCTAAGTTGTAATATTTTTGGTTGTTCGGTGGTGCCAATGTTTATGTCTTTTGTTTCTTCTATAAGAATTTTAGATGTATCCTTTTTGGAGAATGATGCTAATGGTTGATGTAGGTCATCAGTGTCGGGTGTTTGTTGGAACTTTTTGTTGACATGTTTTTTGGATAGGGTGGCGGTGAGGTTTTGACTATGGGAAATCCTCTGTTTGCGCTTTTGATCCAATTTTTCTGAGGGTGAAGGATCTGAATATTTTATCTCTTCGCCAAAATAGGATGATTCATTTAGATTGATTTGAAATCATTTTCTATGGTTGGAAGTAGGGATTTGGTCACGAGTTCCAAGGAATTATTTGATAGCTTCATCATTTTGGAACATGTCCATGGCCGCATGATGTGGTTGGCCATGGTCTTTGAGACTCGAATGTGTAGGCTAAAAATTGATGACATTAACAGATAAATTTTCAAAGTGAAGATGTGTTTCAATGAGGTCCTAAAAAAGACTACATGGAGACCTAATGTCATTATCAAAACTGGTGTCATCATTGTCACTTGAAATTATTATGGGAGCAACATCAAACACCTTGAAACCTAGACCATGTTTACCGTGATGTTGTGTGTAATTTATCAGGTCTAAACGACCTTGTTCATTTGGACTGAGTCCTTTACCCTTCCATCACATGTTTTTCATTATTTGGTGAGCTTTCATAAATTAAGGGGACTCATAACATGGAGCAAATTTGTCATTATATAACCAATATTCTGAAGAATTTGGAATATGTTTGTTGTCAAGATAACCAAACTTTTTCCAAACTAACTGTCCCATTTGGTAAGTGGGATGGATTCTCAGATGTGGAGTGTTAGGTTTGCCATAGCTATGTGGGGATTTGGTGATATAAAAAGAGTTTTCCATCTTTTGAAATTGATAGTCACCGCATCCCTTGTCAATGATTTTAAATGTGTGAGACGGGGGACCAATAGGTACCTCATGTTATGGGGAAGTTAGTTTGGTAGTCTTAAAATATGAAGAGAATGGGTTATAAGAAGAAGAGGATGGATTGAAGGATGAAGGTTGGTTATTCACAGGAGGAGGTATCTTAATAGAAGAGGTGTGGTTGGATGAAAAATATTGGCTAGGTGAAGAAGAAGATGGTGTGCTGGAAGAATAATTGTTGCTAGAAGAAGAAGCTTGATTAGTGGAAGAAGATGATTGATTAGTGGGAGGAGGACTGGTGGAAGATGGTTGACTAATAGAAGATAATGGATTGGGAAATGTGTTTTGGTTATGAGATGATGGTTTCAGATCATTATTAGGGAGTGTATCAGGATCAATGCATGTTTCGTTAGGGATTATGTGAGGTGGAGCATATTTATCTGTTGATGGACAATAGTGATCATGTCGATACCATCCTTCAAGGAATCTATAATACTCAAAAGGTTGGGGATCTAAACGTAATGTAAATTATTTGTCCAAATGAGGAAAATTAATGCATTGGTGGAATGTTGATGGGATGACTTTCATGGCATGAATCCATGGTTTACTACCGAGAATGTTATATGCAACTTCTACATCTACCACATGACAGACCATGTCTAAGGTGATGGGTCCAACTTGGAGAGGCAACGTGATTATGCCTTCAGACTTTCTTTCACTATTATCATACCCATGAATGGTTATGATCTTGTTTTGTAAATCATTTTCAGTGTAACCTAGACAATGTAAAAGTTTCATGGAACAAATATTTAATGTTGATCCATTTTTTATTAAGACACGCTTGATTTTATGATGAGTTACATAACCCTCAACGTATAAAGAATGATTATTAGAGATGTTGGGATTAAGTAGGTCAGTGGGACCAAAAGATAAAATAGGATTGGGGACTATAAGATGTGTAATGAAAGCCTGGAATTGTTTTGAATTGTTTTGTATAAGGATGTGTTGTAGTGCGGGGGAAGAATTAAGTAGTTCCATGATTGAAATTTGTCCGGCAGTCTTCTCTAATTATTTGACAATATTAAATGATGGCATAGGTTGTGGAGAGGAATTGGCGGCGGAATTAGATGGTGTATTAGGAGGTGATGTCAGGGACGAAGTGGCAGATTTCTTTGTTATAGGGACCCACATTTTTTTTCTATCTAGTGTTTATCACACAGTCAATTCTTATCTTTATAGTTGCCACTAAGTCTTAGTCATAATATATGGTTGAGATGACTGAGTGATACTCAACATTGCTTGATGATTGACCCTTATCTCTTGAATTGTTATCATGGTTAGGGAAAGGATTTTTGATCATGTGAAGTTTTTCATTAGGTTTTTTTGTCTCGGAAGTATTTTCAACTTCTATGTCTCCACGTTCAATCAAGTATTGGATGTAATGGTCGAGTTGCATGCATCGATCTTTGGAGTGCCCTTTTATGTGATGGTAATCACAATATTCGTTATCTTTATACCAATTTGGTTTGGGTTGTCCTTCTTTGAAGGGTCTGAAAATGGGATATGTAATCATATTAGCATTTTCCAAATGATGAAAGACACTAGATATACTTTCTCCGAGAGGAGTGAACTATCTTCCTCGATCCTGAGAAGGAACTTCCTTTCTAGGGATAATGATTGTTTGTTTATATTTTAATGTGTTGATTGGATGGTTTTGGACATTTCACACATGGTGGGAATCAGTAATGCCATCGTTGAAGATATTTCAATTCCGGTTAAATAATTTAGATTTTTCTTGGTTCTGAGGAGTGTCTTGATAAGGTTGGTCCCTAGAGGATGCTTTATGTAAGCTCTTAGAAATGAGGGATTTTTTGATTTGTGTGCACTTTTCGATGACTTCTTCGAGACTATTTAGACAATACAGTTACATGTGGAATGATAATTCGGCATTGAGATTCAGGACAAAAATACTAACTAGTTGTCTCTCAGGTACTGAGCAGGGAAATCAACTGGCAATTTTGTTCCATCGTTGTAAAAAGGAGGTAAATTTTTCATTTGGCCTATGCCTAGTGTTGCAGAGATCAAGCATAGTAATTTCTGAGTCTAGGATGTATGAATTTTTTTTGAAAAAATTCTCTGATAAGTCTATAAATGTTGTGACCAACCCTTTGGGCAGATGGAAAAACTAGTCTAAAGCTTTCCATCCTAAACTTTGGGGAAATAATCATAAAAGTTACGTGTCTTGATAGGCAACTTCCTGACATTGCATGTAAAATTCCTTAACATGCTCATGGGGGTCACCTTTGCTTTTGTATTTATCAAACTTAGGGATTTCAATGGATGACAGAAATGATAATCATGATATATCTTTATATCAAATGGATAAGGACACAATTCTTCAAAGTTGAATTGTTTTGATTGTTTTTGTAGTCCCTGAATGGTGTCTTCCATAAGTTTCAATTTTTGTGTGAATGGAGAAGCAGGGGATAGTTTATCCATGTCATGAGTATTGGAATGTAAATTGAGGTCTTTTAATATTTCAGCTCTATTCGTTGCTTCCTCAAGTTTCTTTGTTAGGTCTTGGATTTTAGTGAATAAATCTTCGGCAAAAGAACCATTTGGATTGTTTGGTATTTCATTGATATAACTTGATTCACCATTGTCGATGATTTTGTTTAAATTTTCCGTCCCAAAGTCAGGGGGTAGTTTTTCCCACATGGCTAGGATGTATAACAAATATTCATTTTTGTTTTGTTCTATCACCTTGTTGACTTGTTCTTGTTCTTCATTGGTGAGTTCTGGTTGTGTGACTTCTTCATCATCAATTTCATGAATTTTACTGCGAGTGAATACCATGATGAAATGTGTCTAATTAAGAAGAAAAGTGGGTAGGAATTTTGAACAGGTGTGAGGAAATGAGAACTTGATTATTTTTGATTTAGCTTGAATAAGCTCGTGATGATTGATAAGCAGAGTAACTCAAACAAGCTATCTCAATATGATGATGATGTAACTCGAGACGAGTTATTAGAGGATTTGTTGCACGTTGTATAGATTTGGCTTAAACAAGCTCAGGACTATTGAAGGGGAAAGTAACCTGAATAGGTTAATCGCAATATGGTTGTGATATAACTCAAAATGAGTTATGAAAGGATTTGTGTTGGCTGTGATTTGGATAAACTCGATGGTGGATAGAATAATGAGTGAACTCAAACAATTCACCCAATATTAGTTTGATATAGATGGAAACAAGTTATGAAGGATGTTTTTACAATTGACAATATGGGGAGTGAATGCTAGTCACTCAATATCAGTGGCATATAGCCAAAGACAAGATATGACAGATGTATTGTTGGATAAAGCAAGCTAATGAAATTGGTGGGATGTTTTGGTTTGTGTTGTTGGATTGTTTGGATGTTTTCAATTGGTATTGAATTGGTCAAGAACTGATTTCTTTGTGGAACACAGCTAGGGTCTGAAATTTTACCATGAACACTTTGATATTAGCCAAGTTTTATAATAAAACAATCATAAATTTTTTTTTTTTTCAAACAACAGGCAATCACGTGGATTCAATTGTTTTGTCTTATGAGGTAAATTCTTCAGGAATGATCATTGTTTCATGCAATCATACATGTATGCTGTGAAATAGTGGATGCATGCTCCTATTACTCCAAGAAGATGTGTCCTCTGATATACCCTAGCCCTAATATACCTAATTCTGTACAGGGACATAATTGGTACAAGGAGCCCTTAGTGCACTGGAAGAGACTCACCAATTCTTACTTTCATGTTTCGGAGCAAATCACCACATCCATAATAGGTTTTGTGAAAAGGTGGAAGGTGATGGAGGGATGAATGTGTATGGTGTCCTTATAACTCCCCAAAGATTTATAGGGACGATGCCCAGGCTTCATTGTTATAGCTATTTAGGTGTGACTTTTATGCACTGCATGACAACATTACCTGTAAGTGAAGAGAAAGGGTGAGGTAAATATCGAATGCTATGATGAGACTAGGTCTTAAAGTTTAATGCAGATGTAAATGCTATTGGTACGTGGTAGTTAAGTCCATGTCACCGGTGTAGCTTTGGTGGTGATGAAATCCACCTCATCTATGTGTAAAACCAAAATGATAAAGTGATTAAATGTAGGGTTCTTTCCAACTTGAAATAAATCACTTTGCAGAAAATAATTACGTACCTGAGCATACTTTTTTTTTGGTTTCAGCATTTTTCTTTGAATGGTGTTATTTTTGCGGGATTTTGTTTGTTTTCTTGTTTTTTTTTTTACAATACTCCAGTGACGTGGTTCTATAGAAAACAATTTAGTATTTATCCTACAAATGAAATGTTAGAAAAGTGATCGTGGTTGTTTTTGATTTCTCAGATCACTCAAAGGCATAGGAAAAGAGCATACACAACCAACGACCAAACAAATATTAATAATATGACAAAATAAAATAATGATTGAAATGACAGTTAAAAAACAAAGCTAGAGGATCTTGCAATGTTAGAACAAGAAACTAAAAATCTATGACCGTTTTTTATTTTCCGGATCGCTTGAAGGCGTAAGAAAAGAGCATACGCAGATACAATTGGAATAGATTTTTTTATTTTTTAAAATGTTAATAATTATTACAATTAATCATTATTTCAAAATAGTGATAATGATTATTTTCACAAAAAATAATAACGACGAAAGGAGAGTGTGAAAATGTTACCTAGAAGTGTTGTCGTGGAAAATCGAAATGTAAGACGAAAAATTTTAAAAAATTAAAAAAATTATTTTGCAGAGCACGAGTGACCTCACGTTTCTAATTTCCAAGATCAGTATTGAAGTACGAGGAAAGAGCATACGTGTGAGGTTGTTATGTGAAATAAAATTTTAAAAAATCTATAATTTTGTTATTTTTTGTTAAAAAGACAGGTGTTAGAAGAAATGAAACCAAAACTTTTTTTTAAGTCTAAATTAAAAAATTATTTTTCCATTGCATAGATCTTTTTTATGCCTTTCCATTAAAAAAAATGAAGTCATTCCAAGTTCGGGAGCAAAATTTATGGCTTCTGGAAGATGGGCTATGGTAGCACTCTGAATGAAAATTTTGAACGTGAGAAAAACATCCTGGGAGCTAGTTTTTTTAATTTTCTGACTTCTGTACTTCACTTGAGAAGCTAAAATTTTGACAGCAAGGTTAAAACAGAACAATAAACAAAAAGAAAGATTTAGATCACAAAATGATTAACTAAAATGAAAGAAAAAATAAATAATAATAAACTTCCTACAAAGTATTTATTTTAGCAAAAGTAAATAAATAAATATATTTTCCAGATTGGTTGTCCCATGACAGTAAGATGATAAACTAATGACTAGTTCATGTGTTTCTATAGATGATGAGTGAATAGAAAAATCAAAACTGAGAACTAAACACCAAGCACCGAGGAGATCAAAGACAGGATGAGCGTCATAGTTTCATTTTTGTTATAACTTGTAGATACACCACAAGACACCACACAAAAAAACACTACCTAAAGTGTGAAGGTTAACCAAAGAAGGCCATAAGGAACAGAAAATGAAATAATAATGAACAATAATAAACAAATATCAGATAAAACCACTAATTGGGAAATTAATGGTAACAAATCGAAAGTAACCGAGCGTGCCAGAATGTAATCTAGAAACATATACTACTAACAAGGAAGTAAAATACAGATAATCATACCTCCTCCTTCGCATTCTATAGCAAACCTTGGAATGGGCTAGGAAACTTGGATTGAGCCCTGATTGTGTGATATGTAGGTGCTTTTCTTCAAGACAGAGCAAGGCCTTCCTGCAACAATGATCCTCTTACTTTGCACCAGATGGAAAAAAGGATAATGAGGCTATTTGGGCATTAGGACAAGGTAGACAGATGTTCTTTTCTTAAAGGATGCAATAACTTAGATAGGGAATTCAAAATTATTCTCTATGTCCTTATAGGGGAGGGGTAAGGTTGTATTTATAGCCCAGGGGAGTGATTAACTTAGAGTAATTTAAGTAATCATGGTTTGAAAATGTGGACAAGATTAAGTGAGTGGTTTGAAAATGTGGGAAAGATTAAGTGAGTGGTTTGAAAATGTGTGGAAGATTAGATGAGTGGGGGTCACAAAGAATGGGTGAGGATTTGAATTATATTTTTAATTCGTAAGTGGAGGATTTTAGGTGAGTGGGGACCATGAATAATGGGTGAGGATTTGAATTTGATTTTTTAATTCAATAGTAGAAAAACATTGAGAATAATGACATGTGGTGAGGATTGGGTTATTTTTTGGATTTTGAAATGGATAATTAATCAAATTATCTTTGATTAATTTGAAGTGTATTTTTGTGAGAAATGAGGAAGCAAAATTAATTGACTTATGACAGATGTGAAATTAGGGTGTCTACAGATAGTTTGCATACATTAGAGTAGTTTGTGGCAGGTAGTTTAGGAGAAAGAGTTATATTTCTTCAAAGGTGCATCTCAAGTTCGTAAGTACCACAACTTGACAGATGGTCCCATGTTATGTAGATTGCACTAGATGTCCCAATCAAATCCGAGGCCATTTGGGGGTGTTGTGATTTTTCATCAACAATTACAATTCAATAAATCACATACACAACTAGCAAAAATTAAAAAAAGGGAAAAATACAACATTCACACCCATGGTAACATATGAGGTTGCTCTCCCTTAGAGGCCTCCCAACAAATATGATAAGAAAAATGACAAGCACATAGAGACACACACCATTGCAAAGGTGACCGTGTTTTGAATATCTAGTATTCTTCCATAGTCAGTGTCCTAGTCCCTTTTTTATTGTAATTTTGTTTGCTATAAACAACTAAGACAATACCACCTTTGGCCTAAAAGCCATATCAATAATTCAAGAAATCAAAACATATATATCGCTTATCAATTTACATCATCATACAACATAGATGCATCATTATCAAGGCTAATAAATTCTATTCTAAATAAATTATATACAATTACTAATCATCACAATTGTACCATCTATCACAATTCATATTTTATGGTAACCATGCATTTGATACATCCACTGTAACTTATATCTATCTAGATGGATTCAACTACATATTACTGATCACCTATTATCATCAAATTATTAATAAATCATAACACCAATGTTCTCATATGGTTAGTTCAATCATATAACATAATCATCACTGTCAAGAGTCTAAGATGTTAGAATATATCAAAACTAAACTAAATCATCATCATGTACTGCAATATCTATCAATGTCTATTAGGAATCCATATAATGTATAATAAGATTCACAAACACACTGATCATCATAATGTCTATATTTTTTAACAACGTGCTATCAAAAATATCATAATAACGTTCATGTCACTAAGCAACAAATAAATAATATCATAGAAAAATAGGTGTTGAAGAGGACTGGGCACTACATCCCCCTTCCCTTAGACTTCAATTCCTCCTGGAAGTCACTGGAATGGATGTGGGTACTTTCCTCTTAGTGTTGTGGCATTCTCCCATGTAATTGATGACTCATCATATCAATCCCCTTAGACGTGTACGTGGTCAATCATACGCCCTCAAAGGCCCAAGGTCATGCACTCTAAGATGCACACAGGCTACGCAATCAATTTTCCCTACTCTTTCTCCTACAAGTCAATCTTATCGAAGACATGATATGGATCTAGTATGTATCTTTGTAAAACAGAAACATGAAAGGCATCATGGATGTGAGACAAGCTGGGTGGTAGAGCTAATAGGTAGGCTACGGGATGGATCTGCTCCAAAATCTCAAATGGACCCAAAAATATCAAAGATATCTTATAGCCTTTTCCATAATGGATGGGGATCTTATGAGGTTTGACTCTAAGAAAAACCTTTGTGTCAACCTTATAGTTGTAGTCTATCCTCCTCTTGTTGGCATACCACTTCTGCGTATCCTATGCCTCCTGTAATCTTTGCTTCATCAAAGAGACCTACTACTCCATATCTTGTAACATAGTTGGCCCAATAGTAACCTTTTCCTCTAATTTTTCCCAACTGAAAGGGGTCATGTAATCTCTACCATAAAATTCCCTAAAAGGTGCCATGTCCATGGAACTCTAAAAATTGTTATTGTAAGAAAACTCTACCTGATAAAAATATTCCTCCCATTGTGACTGATGATCCATAACATAAATTTAAAGTGTATCCTCTAGTACCTGGTTCACCCACTCAGTCTGACCATTTCTCTCACAGTGATATGTTGTATAAAAATTGATCTTCCTCCCAAGTGAAAACCGCATGATGGTACAAAAGTGTGAAGTGTATAAAGGATCATGTTTATAGATTATCTTCTATGGAATCTTATGTAATATCAATATCTCATCTAGATAAACATGTGTAACTGAAATAGTTGTGTAGGTGGTCTTAATGAGAGAAAAATGAGCCACTTTTTTCAATTTATCCACCATGACCATAATTGCGTCATGGTGATATCTTGACATAGGTAGCCCAATAGTGAAATCCATGGAAATGGTGTCCCTTTTCCACTCCAGTATAGTATGAGGATAAATAAGGTGAGCTATATGTTGATGCTTGACCTTTACCAACTGACACTCCAGACACTAAGACACATACCAAGCTATATTCCTTTAAATTCTAGTTCGATGAAATAATTGTCTTAGTGTAGTGTGCATCTTCTTCACCCCTAAATGGGCTGAATAAGGTGTACAATGAGCATCTCCTAGAATTTTGTACCATAAACCTCCATCTATAGGCACATATATCTGACCCCTGTGTCTAAGAATCCCATTAGACTGCAGTGATAACCCTTAAAACTTCCCCTTAAGGTGTCTATGTGACATAATCTATGCTCTGGGCTAAAGATAGAACCTATCAAGTGGAAGTTATTGTAAAATCCTGCTGCACATATCTATACCCATTGATGTAGCCATGACAAGATGACAACGTAAAAATAAGGCATATGCTACCATATTCTCTTTCCCATTCACATGCTCAATCTCCATATCATACTTGCACAAAAGCTCCATCTAATGCAGTTGACGAGCATTGAGATTAGGTTTTTTGAAGAAGTTCATAGGCTCAAATGATCTTTCATGAGTGTGAAACACCTACCCAACATAAAATGATGTCATTAAACAAAAACATGTACCACTGTTGTAAGCTCAAGGTCATGAGTGGGGTAATTGAGTTCACAATCCTTGAGTTTACGAAACACAAATGTGACAACTCGTCCATGTTGCATTAGTTCACTCCCTAATCATGCCAATGAAGCATCTGTACAAAAAAATAAGTCCCAATGAAGATCGGATACTATTAGTATGGGTGATGTAGTAAGGCATTCTTTCATAGTCTTGAAGACCTGCTTATATTTTTTCCGAAAATATAAATTTCTTCCCTTTCCATTGCAAGGAAGTGATGGGATGAGAAATGTGTGAGAAATCCTATACAAACCTCTCCTAATATCTCACTAATCCCATAAAAATGCATATGCTTGTCACATTGGTTGGTACTAGCCAATCAATGATATCTCTAATTTTGGAAGCATTGATTGCGATACCTTTCCTAGAAATAATGTGATCTAGATACTGAACCTCTAAATTGAATAATGCACACTACTCCAGGTTCCCGTATAGCTTTTTCTCTCAAAGACACTACAAGCCCTAATGAAGGTGATCCTTGTTCTGCTCACATGTGCGTGAGGAAATCAATATATCATCCAAGAAAATGAGCATAAAATAGTCTAAGAATTTCCTAATTACCCCATTCATCAAGATCATGAACACTCCAGGGGCATTCATCTATCTGAATGGAACAAGTTTGAACTCATAGTGAATGTATCTAGTGTGAAAGGTTCTCTTATGGATATCGACCTCTACAATCCTCATCTGATGATACCTTGACTCAATATCTATCTTCAAAAACACAATATCCCCCTTCATCTGCTTGAACAAATCATCAATGATTTAAAGGGGTAATGATTCTTGATTGTTACTTTGTTCAATAGCCTATAATTAATGCACAATCTCACAGATCCATCCTTCTTCAAAACAAATGACCGGTACACCCCACATAGATACACTAGGATGGATTAGACCCTTCTTAAGAAGTCCCTCTAGCTATAACTTGAGCTAACAAAGCTTAGGGGTAGTCATCCTATAAAATGAATATGAGATAGGCTCTTCTCTAGGAAAAAATTCTATATGAAAATATATCTCACATGGGGGAGGTAGGCCAGCTAACTCTATGGAAAAGACATTAACTAGTCTCATCCTCTAACCTGTAAATGACTATAATGGCATATAAGTGAAAAACCTTCCACACACACCGCTTCAGCTACATAATGGATATAGTGTGAATAAATATAGGTTTCCTAACCCCAAAAATCACTTACTTAACCTTCAAATCATCTACGCATGAGATTACCTTATTGTAGCAATCCACTCTACCCTTGTGTGTGGAAAGCCAATTCATACCCAAAATAATTCAATAAGATCCCAAGGTAAGGATAAAAAAATCCAAGGTCATGGTGAAGGGTCCTAGCTCTACCACACACTCCTTGACTAAGGATTCCACTATGAGCTTGGCTCCAAAATCCATCTCTACATCCCAACTATGACCCAACCTACTTGTCATCAGCCTTTATTTCTCTACTAAGGATGGGGAAATGAAATAATTTGAATAGCCTGAATCAAATAAGGCAGAGATTAGAATATCAACAATGCTACCTGAGGTCTTAATCATAGTGCTATGGTGATCTTCCTTGTGGTGCTCAACCACTACATATATCCTATGACTGTGTACCATATCTCCAACTGTCAGCTTAGAAATATGGCCCTTACCCTTGTTAACAGGGTTCTGCTGAGAATATCTCCAAAGGTTTCCATATGCACTACATCCATAATAACTACCAGGTCCCCTCCAATGGTAAGAGACTCCTCCAGATGCTCTAGTGGTCTGTATTGTAAACCATGATCATCCTACTTTAGAATGTTGTGGTTGCTACGAACGAGTTCTGACTAACTGAGTTTTAAGTGGTCCCTGAATCCTAACAGGTCCTCTAGTAGAAGGCACCATACTCCTCCATCTCTATGCATCCTATCTCGATGGTTTCCTAAATGGTGGGTGGTTTTTTTCTGCTATTGTGGCTATTGCTATGGTCGGAAGGAGGAATGTGTTGATCCATGTCCACCACAAGGAGGAGGAGTTGCCCCCTTTGACTAATTGTCATATATCTGTTGTATACGGATCCTCACTACCTCTTGCAAGCTCTGTCCTCCCCTAGTTTTCGTTTGAGATATAATCCTTCTCAATGGCATTAGATAGAGTCTATTGACAATGCATGTGCACTGCCCCTTAGAGATCTAAATTCAGGCACTTGATGAGCCTGTGAACCCTAATATGCTAATCCTACATATGGCCGATGTGTTATAGAAATTCCAATAATTTTCTCTCATACTCTACAACTGTCATAATCAGCTGTCACATATCATGGAACTCATCAATCCACTACTAAATGAACCATTTAAATATATATCTACTTTGAAATATCTCCTCAAAGAGCTCCCATGTCACAATCTCTTACTCCATGTTAATATTTTGATCCACTCTCCTCCACCATACTCCTCCCCCATCCCTCACAAGATGTATAACAACACGAGCCTTTGCATTACTAGTACATGGACATAGCGTGAAGCATCTGGTAAAGCTAACTAACCAGACCTCATCCTAGAATCCTCTTGTTTCTCTCCTAAAGTGAGGTAGATGAATCTTCAATATCTCATGGATGTAATCAGTCGCTATCATTTGTCTGCCCTTAGGTCTCTCCTCAAGGTTGTCTCTTTGTCAAGGACTCCTAGATCTCTCCCTCTATCTTGTAGGCCTATCTCTATGCTATTTCTATGGTGAGTACTGTCTAACTACCACCACATGGGAGTTCTCTGCCATATGCTCCTTAATATGTCATGGAAAGTCCCAAGCCTCCTATGATGGCTCTCTCTCATGCTAGCTAGGTCATCCTCTAAGTGAACCTCTGCATATGGCAGCATTGAACTCCTGTAAGGTCTGTAAAATATATGGTAATATGTCAGTGACTTCCTAATTTAGGGGTGGACCCTCTAACTCAACATATAAGAACCCATCGTCTGGTATGCACTTCCCACACAAACCAAAACAAGAGTTAGTCCATTATTTCTAGGTGTATTTCAGTTTACTAAGTTCCTACCTTTTTAAAGTATCAAGCAATATTAATTGTCCTACATGTAGGTTGCACTAGTATTTTAGTTGTGTTTCCTTGTTTTCCTAGGGTCCAAGTGTTCAACCCATGGCTCTTGTACCAAAGTGTAACACAAAAAAATCAAACACACCAACTATGCCAAATACTTCATCAATTACTTAAGGAAAATTATAGGATTTTGTTTTTTGTTTAAACATACTTGTATTGTGTTTATTAAGGTATTGCTATATTTTTTTTAATATATTCATTACTTTGTTAATATTTCTTACTACCCAAAATTAGTACGGATTATATTACCTTCTGTCTATCCGTATTGAGTTTATAAAATTAATTCCTAATTTAATATTAATTTCAATTATTATTTTTCACTTAAATTTCTATTAAAATTTATTAAAAATTGTTTCCTAAGTTACAATAACTTTTATTTAAAATAACTCCTGAATTACTTTTAATTTTTATTACCCTAAGTAACAATACCCATGCCCACATTCATTTATTTAACCACCCATTACCTTCATTCATTAAAATCCCTTAATTAATTCATTATACTATCCCATGTTCAACATTTGTTTATGTAGCTCATAATAAAAGGGTCACAACATAACCTAATCCTATTTTACCCATGTATGATGTACCCTAGGTTTCCCCATTAATTAAATACCCATACAATTAATAAAACATCTATTCCCATCAAAATACCTACAACATAAAAAGGGTAGGATATAATCTCCGCCCTTGGATTAGATCATTGAGAGCCCTTAGATTCTAAGTATTCTTTAAAATCTCTAATTCCTCCTTATGTTTTTATTTTATTCATGTGTTTTCCATAATTTCCTCATTTGTTCATGTGGGTTTTCCACAGAGGAGAAAAAGAAGGTTATGGAGGTTTGGGGGAAAACCATGGAGAGCTACCGATATTTCCCTCTTTTTTTTGTGTTCAAGACCTAAAATGAGGGAAATTTCTTACCAAGTAATCTTTAAGTTTATTTTTTGCATTCTCTTCCTAGGGTTTGCCATAGGAAGTTTGTTATTATTGTTTTTGAATGAATTAACCAGATTTGTTGGTTGTGGGTATTTATTTACCCTCATTTTCAGTATGAAAATTCATTTGATTAGGGGATATATACATATACATGAATATATATACATACATACATATATGTATGTATATAAATATACATATATACATACATACATACATACATACATACATATATATATATATATATATATATATATATGTATATATGTATGTATGTATGTATGTATGTATGTATATACATATACATATGTGTGTGTGTGTGTATATTTATATATTTTGTTTTTTTTGTTTTGATATAGGTGGTTGTGTGCCATTGTGCTCAAGGTTCGGCCCCTTAACGGCTGCGGAAGGTTTGATTGGGAGAGAAAGGGGGGATGGGCAGCCATGGCAGACCCACCCCAACATAATATAAAGGGGGCTGGGTTGGCCATAGCTGCCCACCCCTCAATCAATAACACAGTGCAGGTGGTTGGGGAGGGCCACACAAGCTCCCACACCTCAACATATAATTTTTTATATAATATTTTAATAAAACCAACATAACTGATTCATATTTTATATGTATACATATACATATACATATGTATATGTATATGTATGTATGTATGTATGTATGTATGTATTTATGTGTGTGTGTGTGTGTGTGTGTGTGTGTGTGTGTGTGTGTGTGTGTGTGTGTGTGTGTGTGTGTGTGTGTCTATGTATGTATGTTGGTTTTATTGTTTTTAAAAGAGAGGGACAAGTGGGAGAAAATAAATTTCTTTCTTTTCTCGAAAAAGGAACTAATTACACACAGTGTTATTTTTTTGTAATATAGATTTAAGTATAACAACAATGATAGAGTGCTACCACTTTACACACCCATTACAAGGGAAATAAGTGTAATGAACAACTATATGTATGCCTCCCCACCCCATTTTTTAGATATGAGGAATAACAAGAACATTTTCAATGCAAACTATATTAAAATACAATATTTGAGAACAATTGCAGATTTAAATGAGGTAAAACTTCAAAAAGTTACAACTTTACAATGGATTTATTTCAAAAATTTACATTTCATGATTTGATAATTCATTTACAAGAAGCTCAACTTTAAAATACAAGTATAAAAAACCCTCCACACAAAAGTGGAGATAACATGTCGGATTTCAAAATAAATCTCTTCTTCTTTTTTTTGTTTCAAAAGAACATGTAACTCCATCTCATGAATCCAACTTGCAACTCTTTCTCTTTTCTCCATCTTGAACACAAAAACATGGGAAGGGAGCTAGGCAACACTAACCTCCCAACCTTAATCCAATGATAAGTTGAAGCCAACGTTCTCATTATCCCCCGAGCCCCTACAATGGGAGAATAAGGGGTGTTAAAAACCATGGTAGCCTCATAAAAATGGCTTCAAACAACACATACACACACCCCATAAAATTTTTAACACACACAAGAACAATCAATATAAAAATGTGTATCATACAAGACACATAGGCTTAAAAACTAGGCCAAAGGAGAAGATAAATATGGTAGCCATATTTTTATGCCTCCAAAGTCGGATAACAATCCAACAAGCCTCAAAGTGCACTAAACACATAGACACAAAACCCCTTATCTCTACATTTTAAAGGTGCAAAATGATATAGTTTCCTTTTAACTCCATATAGGTGGATTACCCTTCCCAAACTCCCTCAAAAAAATCCTCACACACTCCTTTTTACCTCCACAATTGGCCCCATTTCCCTCTCCCTACACTATCCGTATGAACAATTCTACAAAATCCCTTACAAAATCATATGCATTCATACAATTACAACACAATACACAAACAAGAAAACCAAAATACAAGGTATAAGACCCTACTTTTCCAATGAGAGATCCTTCAACCTTTAAGAAACTAAAATTCAACCTTATTTCCAAGTCAAAGACAATTTCAAATTGATCTCCTCGAAATTTTCCAAGAAAGTAACCCCCAAAACAGCAAAGAAATTCCAATAAATAGAAAATGGTGGAGATGATGGTGAGGTGGTTGCATGTAGTATGCAAATTCATTTCCCTCCAATCCACCTCACAAGTCAAACAAACAAACCAAGACTCCATAAATGAGTAAGGTTAGTTTATGACACCCTCATTCTTACAAACAAGCAACCATTCCACACTTTCAAGGACACAATTATGAGAGTTAGGAAAAAGGTGCAATTAATTTCCTATTTTCCCTTCAAAAAAATTAATATGGGATAAATTTGACCTCTCATATATTTGGTTTTGTTGGTAGGAGAGTTTAAGGAGTATGGGACAAGTATAACGTGTCCCACACACCTCCAAAAATGGGTTCAAAGCCGAAATATGAGATATGAGAGATGGAGGTGGGTACACAATTCAAAATCAAATAATATCCATCTAAAATTATGAAGAGAAGAAGGACTATCTACCACATTCACCTTCTCCTTTGTTACATCTCCTAATTAGCATTATCCATATAGTTAATTAACTAAATACATAACACACTAAATAAGTACAATACATTTAGAAGACATTGCAATTCAATAAGTCTATACAGTCCTTAGGATTATTTGTTGGAAGCTCAAGATAAAGATATAATATTTTATATGATTTAGATGTCACCATCTATTGTTAAAATTGTATTCCCAACTAACACATGTTGACTACTATAATTTCAAAAATGTATTTTTATGTTTCAGATGCATATCTCAATATTTTAAAATTTCCATATTCGTGATATATTTCCAAAAAAAGGTATTGTTGAAATCAGTGTGTGCATATTTAATTTAGAACAAAGATAACATACATAAGCTGAAAAATATACAATTATGTTATCCTTCCATTTGCATTAAACCACTTTAAATTTAGAATATAAGCAAGGAAAATCTTCTCTTTGCACATATATTGTCTTTAATAACTTGTCTTTATTGTGATAAAGGTGTTGTCTTCTACAATCTCTTCTTTTTGAACTTCATGCTAATTCTTTCAGGGGTGTTATTTCTCTCTTCTAAGCATTTATTTCAATATTATGCTCTTTTATGGGAAGATTGAATAGAAAATAATAACACTTGTTTCAATTTCTTGCTCGAGCATTGAGCATTTGTAATTGTTTCTTAACAGTGCCAAATTGAAAATAAAAATTGATTCAACATCAATTAAATTGTTTGGTTACAATGAAACAACTTCTAAACAGTTCCAAATTTGAAATAATACTTTACATCTCAACACCAATTCAATTATTTTGCTACAATACAATTGCTTCTAGAAGATTAGCCATTTTATGGTGTTGTTTGGATTTACTTTTAATTATTTAGATTAGATTTTATTTTATAATTAATTGAGTTCGAGTATTCTCTATTATTATTATTATCATTATTATTTATATTTGTCAAAATTCATGCTTATATCAATCACATAAACCTAGAGTTTCCCTTGGCCACCACAAGTCATGTGTTTTTTAAACTTGTCACCAGTAAGCATTACTGTCTTTATTTATATGCCTTTCTTCGTTTATTCTCTTCATAGACTACTATTTCATTTTTTGTTATTCATTCAAGCACATAAATTATAGGGGCTTTTTTTCTTTTGAATAGGAGTCACTAAGGCTAGATTTTGTGGGGAATTTTTTGTTTTGTTTAAGTTTTTAGGAAGAGTTAAATATTTATATTTCTATAATTAAACGAGGAAATATATAAGATGTGTTTTTTTGTAATCATTTTTTGCACCCGAATGTGGAAATGAAGTTGATAATCAAATAATTTACAAAATATGTTCACTTATTAACTTTATTTTAACCATCTTTTTTTAGGGAATAATTTAAACATTTTTAATATGTTTTAATTTTGGATAATATTAAGATTGAAAGATCATGTTTTGGCATAGCCTATGGTGAAGGTGAATAATAGTTTGAAAATTAATAGAAGGATTCACACTCCATTGAGTATTTCAAATTGTAATATAGATATAGAAGAAGCTAAAAACATTTTCTGTTCAATTATACTCACGCAAAAATAACACCATGCAAATCTTTATAATTCAAATATTGACACAGTTGCACAAATATATTGGAATTACAAATATTGTTTTTATGAAATATTATGTTATATTTTGAATTCTTTCCTTCCAAATGTGATGGATGGATGAAAAATCCATCGTATTACAACATTGTGTTATGAGTTTTGACTTGCCCTCACAATCAACCCTTATTTATCTAATCCAACTACACTAGTACATCCTCTCAAGTTGAAACAAGAAACATGTAGATTTTGTAATGTATTTGTAATAGTCTATACAAATTTTCAAGCCGATCCTTTATAATTACCTTGTGTCTCTTGATACAAAGAGTATTAGGAATAGTTATAGATATAATAAAGATGTACCTTAGCTAATAACTGCATAGTGTGATAGCCAATGGGGTTTGAGTGGATTGGTTAAGATGGACAGTTGTGTCTGGATCCACCTAGGTTCAAATACCAATAGGAACGATCCCCCTTGTGGTGGTTTACTAGTGGTAGCCAGTGTTGCATCACCGGTAAGTTGTGGTGCTTATCGGTGGTGGTGTGTTTTACATCATCGATGGAAGTGGCTCATTGCTTTGGTTGGAGGTTCTTGACATTGGTGGAATTTACATTGTTAGCATTAGTGGTGGTGGTGGTTGGTGCTCTAAAAATAGCCCTGTCACGGAAAAAATGCAAGGTTGGTGCGGGCTCAATAGTCATGGTTTTTGTTGGTTTAAATTGTAATATCTTGTCTCGAGACGTTGTTGTAGGGTGGGTCCCCACCAACCCTCTGGTTGATAGATCTAGTCAAAAGCATTTAATAATTAAAAAAATACATAGTGTGATGTGATTTAAATTTTAAATTGATTTCATTTATCCCTTAATACTCTTGGAAATGAATTACAGTGTGAATTGATTATTCTAAGATATATCTTTATGAAATTTTTAGGCTTTGAAATGGAGCAATATAGATTCTTGAACCTAGTTTTATTACTTTATGCCTATGTAATGGGTTCCTTAAGGAATGAATAGTTGGTGTTGGAAGATTTAGCTTACTTTTTGTAGATTAATTATACTTACTTTTTGAAAATTGTCAATGATAATATAAAGGGAAATACCTCACCATCCACATAATACAAATCCCACAGATTATAAAAAGTATTTGGGATGACTTCAAGTACCAAGTGAAATTGAGTTATGGATACCATCAAACAAGGTGAATTACTTACATATGGGTGTATAGTTAAATTTGAACTCAATTAAGTCCATGTTTTTATGAAGCAATATTGTAAACAAATGTACAAACGGTGAGTTATGTGATTATTAGCCATAGATGTCCTCTTCGAGCTATTTTCACTATAGTAATATTATGTTTCTATGAGTTATGGGATAGTTCTAAAATGGGTTTGAAATGAAGGTAAATATAAAATATCCAAGAATGTCTAATAACAAATAGTTTTAGAATAAAAGATTTAGCTATTTAGGAATCAATCATAGAAAAAAAGGTACATTCACTTCAGATGAAACTTAATTTACCAAGATATTATATATCAATCTTCAAAGTAAAGACTGATAGATGGGCTAGGTCCTGAAAACATGAAAATTTTAACAAAATAAAGAATATCTAAATAAATTAAGTATATTGAATAGTAAAATGTGATATTAAACTGACCCAAATATAATTTTTTATCCACAATCCATTTATATGTATTGGTCTAGGGAATATACAATATGGAAGGTATAAAAAATATGGTGCCAATATTGCAAATGATGTGAAAAATGGATAAATGATGTTAAATACATGAAAGAAATAACAAACAATAATTAGTTGTCATAAATCATAGTATAAGAACTAGAGTGATAGTAGGTAATAAGATATTAATACAAATAGTAAGGTAGAAAATTTAAAAGGTACTCCATTTATAAATATGAGAATGTTCATTTGAGATTAGATTGTGAAAAATGCCACATGCATGAGAGATCATCCTGACTAGGTTCAAGAGGGTGATAGAGGTTATTTTGACACATACAACATATCGACTCATAAGTGATAAAATTTACATATAAAATTAGGTGAATATAAGTATTTTTAGTTAATTTTTACATTTTTAGAATTTTTGGATTTTTAGGCATTTATTTCTAAGACGACACCATATGGGCCAATTTTGTCCTTTGGATAAGACCATACGGATCTTGCCACTACTATCCTAGTTTTAGATTCTAGTGTCTTGTTAGGAAACTAATGTGTTCATGTGAAAATTACTATTTTTTGTGGAATTATATTACCTAGATGATAATATAATATTACCATAGTTAAGTGAGTGTGAGACATTATTATATTTTGTGTTTACACGAGTTGTGAGAACAACTCACTATTAAATAGCTATGAAAAAATAAAGGTGGAGATAATCATGTTGGAGAGATAAGTGGGGATTGGGTAATAGATATGGTTTGACTCCTTATCCTAAGGATGTCATTTACCTATTTATATGTAATCTCTTCATAATGAAAATCATCCCGTATGAAGAAAAATATTTTTTTTATTGTGTTATATTTTATTCTTTCTACATTTGAATCTGAACCAAAAATAATATTTGGTATCAAATCAAGTATGAAAACCTGAAAATGGATTTTTTGTGATTGAGCAAGAGCATTTTTAAAGAAAACCCGTCTGAAAAATAGATTGTAGTTTTCGTTATAGGCTATAGGTTTCTCTAAAACTTATTAGGTTTCAATAAATGTGGGTAATACAACAAAAGAAAAAATTTAAGCAGAACCTAGATAATACCTTTCGAGAAAAATGCATTTTACTGAGCCTACATTATATAATTTCAGATTTTCTGTAAATGCTTCTTTTGCCACACGGTATGCAGTTTGTGGTCAGTTCGTTGGAGATTGTAGACCCTTCATGCCACATGGATCGCATGTACCTTCCTTCCAGTCATTTGGTCATTATTTTTTATTCTGTAATTTATTTTACCATCCACGTGTTGTTTTGGTTTTTGTGTATTTTTAAGAAGAAAAATAAATGTGGTATTTCTTCTCTCTTGGTTAAGTCATTAGGGAACAAGTCTTATTTATTGTTTAGTTACATAAGTATAAGTTGTAATTTATTTTTTAAAAGTTGCTAATTTTATTTGTATCGTTACAAACATCATAAAGTCGAGTCAAAAATTTTAAAGTCTTTTTTGTGTCATTTAGGTGATTATTAGGAAAATTGTAAAAAGAAAAATAAGTTTCTCGTAATTCTCCTTGTCGCATTTTCACTTCTACCTGACGAACAAGTTCAAATTGAGGGGGGAATTTCACATTGAGCTTTATTTTTAATTTTTTAAATTAAGTAAGCAGTTTCAAATGGAGGTTGGAGGCAACAGATGAAGGAGGTGTTTTAGTGACCTCTCATATAGTACCATCGATGACGCTGCAATATTTCTTTGGTGGCCATGTTATTTCAATTGTGTTTGATGTGTTTAATTTCAGCATGCATGGTAGTAAATAAAGAACATATTGATAATTATTGTTCATAGTTAGCAACACATGTTCCTATATTTTGTTCTCTTTTGTAAATCGTTGATGAGGAAACCTGTACTTTGCTATGAAAGTGGGTTTTGGTCCACTAGAAAACTAGTTTGAGTTTGTGAATCTCTTAGAAAATCACATATAGAGTGGTTAATTGTTCCACTAGAAAACTTGTTGGAGTTGATGGTACTCTTTGAAAACCATCAGATTATAGAACATGAGCAGGTACTAGACATAACTCACCCATGTTCACACTAAGTGGGTGAATGTTAGGAAAATAATGTGTTGATGTGAACAATAATAATTTTTGTGGAATTATATTATCTAGATGATAATATACTATTGTAAGAGTTTAGTGAGTGTGAGATATTATTATATTTTATGTGTAGATGAGTTGTGAGAACAACTCACTATTAGATAGCTATGGGAAAATAAAGGTGGAGAGAATAATGTGGGAGAGATAAGTGTGGATTGGGTAATTCATATGGTTTGACTCCTTGTCATACGGATGTCATTTACCTATTTATATCTAATCTCTTCATAATGAAAATCATCCCGTATGAATAAAAATCAATTTTTTTCTTTAGTTATATTTTATTGTTTCTACATTTGAATCTTAACCAAAAATAATATGTCTAGTGAGTTAGGATCTCATTTCCAAATGTATGTGGAATTGCGTATGTTCATTCTTAACCATTTTATGCATATTAATGTTGTGGTTGTATTCTTAATTGTGTTGAGCAGTGAGATATACAGTCAAGGGAGTTCCTTGGAGGGAGATACTTGTCTACATTGCTTACATTGAGCTTGGAGGAGGAGAAGTGGGATGTTGTGGACCTTGCCAGGATATGACACATTGCTAGATTAGGGAAGATACCCGCTAATATGAATCTAATGAATGCATTGTGTGAGGGGCGTTGTGCACATAGTTGCACATTTTTATCACCCATTAGTGAGATGAAGAAGACATTAGAGTATGTTTATAGGATTCTTCAAGTTTCAATTTTTGGTGAGAGAGTACATGTGATGGACTTAGGAGATATAGGTGGCGGAAAATGGGTTGCGACATAGTATTTCAAGGGAAATTATTGGATAAAAATGCCACATTTTTAGGTCTCGATAGTGAATTTAATTATGAAAAATTACACCTAACTTCATATTTGTATGATCCTATCGAAAATATAATTTTCAAATATTTAAAATGTTTTTTTTTCTAATTTTTAAAAATTATTTCTAAACTATGGTGTTTTAGGAAATTCAATACGTCCAATTAGAGAAACTATAAAAAATAGTAAATTATTTCCAACAAAATTGAAAAAATATATTTTACTAAATTTTAATGTTATCATTATGCTCATAGAAAAAAAAATGCAATAAATAAAGTGATATACCACCATAAAAATATATACATATCTAAACTGAATAATATATTCACTAAGAAATTAGTATATATATATATATATATATATATATATATATCCAAACAAATATTTATTTAATACACAATAAATTCTAGAATATATACCCAAAAATTTCATAGAAAACAAATATGTTTCGACTACATTACAATATGCTAGTAGAATATAGCTCTACTATAAAATAAGAAACATCCTTTGAAATAAACAAATAAAAAAATATAAGTATATTATTTTTTCAAAAAAAATCCACATACATTGTACATTCAACATGCAACATTTCATTAGTTTACAATGTTTTCCAATTTTATGTATTTTTGTGGTAATTACCTCTACAATTTTAGTGATGCAAAAATTCATGTGTTTAGAGGTACAAAAAATGCATAAAAGTGGGACACCATTATGTGCTTTGATCCAAGAGTTATGTCTGTATATTTTTCCATTGAATATATTCTTAGATGAATATCTATCTCAATTTGTGTGTGTAGGTGAAAATTGTCGAAGTGGAGGAATCATGGGAAATAAAATGAATAAAAAGTAAAAACATACAAAGGAAAGGAGAGCATACGAGAATGTTAAAAGATCACTTTGTATGAGAAAAAAAAGGAGAGAGGGAAGGCTACAAAAGATGCTACTCAATAACAAAACATTGGTACATGCATACTTGAAACCCTTTGATATCGTAATTTTATTTTTCTGTCTATGATAAAATTGATTGTTTTAGCTTCAAAATGCATTCTAGATAGAACAATATTACATTATAAATTAATAGAAAGATTAGTATTGTGCTTCATACTTGAAACCGTTGAGATCGTTATTTTATTTTTCTATCTAGGGTAAATGTGAATTTGTAGCTTCAATGCACCTTCTATGTAGAAGATCATTGGATTATAAATACAATAGAATTATTAATATTGTGCTTATGTATTATACCTTTGTATTGTGTGTTTTAGAATACAGTATATGATTAGTATTGTTTATTTAACTCTGAGCTTGATATCCCTTAGACAAGTTTGGCTATAACCCTATCCTCCTACCAACAAATCTATCTTGCACATAATTATAAATCCTCATATTATCATAGATTTGCATACTTTAAAGACATGTTATCTTACCTCAAATTCTATCTTTTCTTCCAAAAACTAGAAAACCTTAAGTCTTCTAAGTTATTTTCAATTTGTATTAGCTTAATTATGATAATCCAAAAGAAATGGGTATAATGATATCCTAAAATTCATTTAGAAATATTAAATTTAATCAAACACATATGACCCTTTATTAGTTCTAATTTAAAATTAAAATATTTTATTTCTAATAAAAACCATAATACCGAAATTCATAACAATTCTTAACCTCATTTTAAAACCCCTCCTCTTTTCATTCCTACCCTCCCACGCTCTCATGATTAATGTTTTGAAATATATCCTTCCTCATATTTCGATGAGAGTGGATGCATTTATGGTGTATGTATTTTATGATATCTATAAAAAATTATCTCATGTATTTTTAAGAGATGAAATAAACCATAATTTATATATGTTATGATATTCAATGATACATTCATGAGATAATTGAGGAAACTTAAAACTACGATCTATTAAACCTATTTTTTCTTCGTCCACATATCCTCATACTACTCTTCATTTTTTCATCTTATTTATTTTCATAAAACTTTTTTCTCACACTTGTTAATTATAATCCTTAGTTTAGATATCCCAATTAGTATAATATTTTATCTTTTCCTTACAGATTTAGTCTAGAAAGGTCGGATCTAGTCTAATAGTTTGGATACCCCTAATATCTATAAGTTATAAAAATTAATTGAACTTGTTTTCTAGCTACCCATTATAATCTGTAATTTAGACAAGATGGTTATTCTAATTATCTTCTCTACCCCTTAAAATCCTACATTATCTACTTATTTTCATATTTTATTTAGATCACACATATTGACTATGTCTTTACATATTATTTACAATTTACATACTACTTACAACATATTTTAGATATAATTTTCAGAATTTATTTATTTCGAGATCTTTTCACATGTTGTTTATACATATATAAAATAATATACTCTTTGTGACATGATTTGGAATTTGTTTACTGAATTAACATTTCTTAATCTTCTCTGGGACTATTTTTCCACTTACAATCTTTAATATTCATGTTTTATATACTCCTCATGAAATCATTAGGGTTTATTTCTAATATTTGTTTCTCACTTGATATTTTGATATGTTATTTATAAATTTTATAATGTTATATATTATATTTCATATTATCTCTTTTCATGTTTGTAATCGAACTATCATAGGTTTACACTTATATACTTTTATATCTCTAGTTAAGTCCTTTTATCTACCATACCAGATGAAACACACTATTATATAATTGTATGATAATTTACTTTATTTATCCATCATTGCATAAATATTACATCATTTAAATATTCAGTTATCATTTTCCTTTACTCACTAAAGTCCCACTTAGGTTAGAGATGAGATCAAACTCTTTCTTAGGTTATATCTATAGGTACCTGAGTAACATGATTTCTATGCTATCATTTATAGATATTATATGTAAATATCTCTTATAACTAATATTATTGTCTAATTCACATTATTTTTTCACAATGATTGTTATTCTTTTCATAAACCACGTCACCTTCTAGATAAGGTTTTCGATATGGTATCCATTCCAATCCTTTTTTTCCATATTATAATTCCCAAACACAATTTTTTTATGCTATTATTTTTTATCGCCACCATGCCAACACATTATTCTTGTTGTGTATCTTGTGTGAATAATGGGTTTTCCATCTCATTGTATCTCTTATCTTCATCTAATAAACATGTAATCAATATGGAATTAAAATAGTCTTGTATTTCAGCAATAGTACTTGTTGTATTATTAAATCAGAAGATCTCCTCTCATTGTATACATGTGTTAAATACAATGATGGTGTAATTTTACTTGCAACCTTACAGTTCAACTGTATTATAGAATAACATATTTAGTTAACTGGGATGAATCTACATTATTTTATATATTGGTATGATAGTGAGATAAAATTTGAAAAGTAATTATGTCATATGCATGTCAAGAAAAAGATTGGTAATTGATAGTATTACTTGTGAATGTTCTGTGAAACATTTTTACATCCTTTTCCACCTTAAATAAGTAATCATGTGACTTCAACTAATGTAGTTAGTGCACTTATCATCTCACATGATATTTTTTAAGAGTAATTAGTGCATAAGAAGGTTAAATTTTAACTAATAGATATTTCAATGGCATTCAATATGTAGTTAGTCATGGTTGTCCTATAAGACACTCAAATCATTTTTCCTCGATAAAATAGAAATGGTTAACCATTCCTCTCACCAAGGTACATTATGTTTCCTCTAGTTACTTAGAAAAACTTTGTTGTATATGAGTTGGAAAAATTTATAAGAGGGAACGTGCGGTTACTCTATTTGTGGGTCTTATAAGTCCATTTCCAATTGTATGTGTGCTTGGTTAACTTGTTTTTCCACTTAGAAATAAAGGCATTCCATACCCACCATGGCCATGAACATATCCCATCCTTCATGAAATAAACCACTTTGAACTTTAGAGATATAGTGGTTGGTTATAGGTGGTGTGAGAAAAAAGGGAATATGCATGTAAATTTGAGCACAAGAAACATTGGGTGAAGAGTTAAATCCTATGGGCCTTTTGTCTCTTCAAATAATTTATAAATGAAAAAAAAAATATTTTGAATCCTTCATGAGATTAGAAAACCATGTATTCCCTATTGCTTACCTATGGAGGGTCATGTTTCTTTTCGATCAAGAGGGATTAGTCTCAAGACCTTTTAATAGGATTTCAGTGAATGAAAACTCAACATATACTCCCAATCAATTGGAATGGTGCCCTAGGAGAACCTTAAATTTTTGAATACAGATTTTCTTTCTATATTTTATTATTCCTCCTAATACTTTGGTGGTCAAATATTAATGAAAATTATTTCTTATGTGGGAATTTTATCTTTAGAGCTCATAAATCTTTGAAAGGGAAACTAAATCTTAATCACTTTGCATTCATCTTTTAAGCACTGTTAACGGGATACTAAACTACTTAATGTAATGGCAGAAGGAATATAGGTTAAAGAGAATAACCTTAGAAATGTATGGTCTCTTAGAACATAAGCAACCCCAATTGTTAAATAGCAAATAAAATGCAAGCATGATTGTAATACAAATAAAAGTAAAGGAAATTACTCTTGATGATCTAATGCAAAGATGAGGAAGCTCATAAATTTTAAATGATGGTGGATGATTTGATGATCATTATAAGTGGAAATAAATAGTGTATTAAAAAAGGAAATCTAAGGAAAATTTTAAATATTGAGACCTATGTGAATGATTGTTAAGAGTTCAATCTTTCCTTCTTGTAGTCCTATTTACTTGTGTTAGACTACGCTTGTATCGGGGATTGTTGTTGTCATGTTCATCTCATTCGTGGGAATGAATTTTCTCATGAGGCTCAGTTAGGATTAACCCATGTTATTTACCAATGGATAAAAAGAATAAAACGTTATTGATGTTATGGTTGCATAGTTTGGAATATCTTTTCTTTCTTGTTTGGGGTTGCTTTTAATACCTTCACTTTAGTTCAATGAATGTGTGTGTGTGCACTTGTTTGTTGTTGGCGGCCATGATGACCTTGTGTGCCTTACGACATCGTGAGTGATGTACTATGTCTACAACCCGTGATGTGTGGCTTAAATTTTTATTACATGTTGACACTACTATGTTCGGTTAGTTTCTACATTGTCTATGTATTTTACACTTGACTTATTACATAATTTTTTTTGTAATAACACTTGTATTCGGCTAGTCATCCTTATTTGTGTACACTCGTGTTTCTACAAAGTGTACCCCCTTTCCCACTGTAGGGAAGAGTTAAATATTTCAGAGTGTGATAGGTCCTCTTTTGGGGCTGCATTCTCATATCAATGACATTTCATGTGCTCCTAAAGATGGGGGGCATCATTGAGAGTTTACAGACTAACATAATGTATTTACACCGGTTTTAGCATAATATACTTTCTTCCCTTGGCATTGTACATTTATATACATCGAGTGGGTTCAGACCAGTCTATGAACCCCATACACAATGAATTTTATAGGAAATGGTGTCCTTAGCTTTTCTTGGAAGCAGTTATAGGCTTAGAGGTTACAATTTTTTACCTCTCTACATTGCTTCAGCAAGCGGTGTTGGATCACCCAAAAAATGAGGACAATATAAAGATCTCTTCACACACACATTTTTAGCAGAAGTGGTCAAAGGTTAGAGGACACAAAGAATTTCCTCCCTACACTTTTTTAGCCAGGGGTGGTGTGAGATCGCTTAAATAACTTACAACAGTAAAATATATCCTTCTATAACCTTCCCCTTGACGTGGATCAGGTGCACATGTTTCATTTACACTTTCCTTTTCACGTATTTTACATTTGCATATTTTACGCAAATTTTTTACATATATACATATTTGAATACTTGATTGTTTTCTCCTTACATGTATAACCATATGAGAAATAAGAAGTCAAATTGGGGGCAACGAGAATGATGACGACAATGACGACACACGCCTTACTAACTATGTAGGTAAACTACACACCACAAAAGCTACACACACGTGTTGCCCTAAGTTCACTCTCATCATTTTTCTATGTGTATTTTTCATCTCTAGTTTCCACGCTCCTCCATTTTTTATCATTCCATGCTTTTGTCTAGTCATTCAACACATTTTATACTACACTCTATAAGGATATCAGGTACACATCTCTATCTACTTTATGTTACAAAGCTTTTTGCTCACAAACCTAAAGTGGGGACGAAATGTAGTCACAAAATCATGCACCTAAGGCACTATTTATACTAGTCCCATACTACAATTTACTATTTAGAAGGTTCTAAAGAGAAGAAAATACTACTTAATCCCACCTTTTTTCCATCTTGTTTTACCTTTTATTTCATCACTCTTGCACATTTTTATATGCATGTCCATCCATTTTGGCACTTTCCCGTCATTTTAACGTAAATTGGGGTGCTCAAGCCTATACTGAGGCACCTCGGTCCTACCTAGGGTGCCCCGATCCTTGTTTTAATTCCCCACCTCCTTTTAGGACCTTTCTATCCATTTTTTATCCTTTTCTTTTTCTTTATCAGCCATGTTGGGGTTAATAAAAAAAATTAGAGCAAGAGAACCCTAGAATTATAAATTTATGAGACCATAATGAGGGTCCTATCATCACTTACTACTATCAATCCATCTAGATTTACACCTATTGCATCACTTGCATTTAGATAATTCCGTGCATCAGGTGTAGGAGATCTAAATCAGCACACACTTCATAGGGGCGGATTGTATTCTATTCCATGGACACATTCTATTACATTTTCTACATTTAGTTATTACTCGGTACTTTACAATGTGTGACTAGTACAAGAGAACATAGGGCATGACATGCACACATACACACACCAGACCTACATTTGGGTCAAAAATTTAGTGCATCTCTTAGTCTAGTAACCCCATTGTTGTGGTAGTTGAGTTCAGTCTGACCCATTCATTTTACACCTTTAATTTTTTAGTGTTTTGATACTTTATTTTTGTATTTTACAAGTCATTCATCATCTTTCTATACTCAGAACATTCAGTATAGTTTAGCGAATCCATTGTGACAGGATAAAAGGTTTGAACATAGATTTCAAACTCGAATGAATCATATTCTAAATTTTTTCAGAGACCGGGGCTTATATTCTACCATACTTGGGCACCCTGGGGTGCCCCAGTATCATCATGGGCACTCTAGTCTACGAAGATATCCTAGATCCACTCTTTTTAGGACCTCTTATCCAAAATTTTCCCCTTGGAAAATTTGATCAAGCATGACCCTACACTAAAGAAAACCTAAGGATTGGTTTTTTCCTGCAAGCTCACATTCAAATATAACAATCAAGGGGTGGCGAGGCTCAACTTAAGTAAAGAGAAGGGTCAAAATATGATGGTGAGATCTACAATGGAGGAGTAGGTTCTACAAAGGATAAATACATGACAAAGGAACCCAGATCTCGACATGGAAGAAAATAGCAAAGGATCGAAGTTTCCAGAATTAGCCACATAAGAGTCAACTCAGGTCCAAACAACAGACTCACAGAAGGTGCCATGTGTCATCTTTACACAATTTCAAAAGGCACATAAAAAGTTAAAGTCCCAAACTTATGCCATCCTTCCACACATCTAAGTGGCACAAATTCAAAAGTGAGACTCAAGGGGTAATCTCCAAGTGAGCGTGAAGCTTCCACATGTCCCAAGTCAGAAAGGGGGATATCATCAGATGCTAAAAACTCATGGACCCACGGAAGCTGTAACGTGTCTCAATGGCGCAAATGTAAGGATAGAATCTAAAATAGAGACCACAAACAAGTTCAGGCTCGTCACGTGGTCCAAGTCAAAAATGTGGAAAAAGTGGGCCCAAATTAGTGAATTATAAGAGTATCGACAGAAGCTTCCACGTGTCCATGGCTGTTGAAAACTCTAAGCGGGGTAGGGCCAGCGGAAGTTTCCATGTGTCTCGACCAAGAAACTTCAAAGGTAGAATTTGGAATGGGTCCTCAAATGTACGTTGAGCCTCCACATGTCCAGAGTCAATCATAAGGCCCCACCGAATGCAAAGGAAACAACTGCAGCTGCGAATGATGCCACACATCTCACTGTCGTAATTTAAGGGGCAGGCTACAAGGGTCCCACCCTTAAAGGTAGTATTCATCGGTCTCGAATCAGCTAAGTATGAAGGGGACATAGAGGGTGCCATGTGCCTCATTAGTACAATTTAAAAGGTGTGGCTCAAAGGGTAGTTTCCAAACAAGCACCATCCTGCCACATGTCTCGGGTCAGACGCAGTGGCTCCAATAGCAGCAGGGACTCAGGTAGGATAAAAAGGAAATAGGGGTGTCCATGAATGACACCACGTGTCTCATGTGTGCAATTTTAAGAGCAAATGCAAGGGCCAAAATCATAAATGAGCATGGTGGTGTAACATGGCCCCTATATGAATAGACCCTTGCATACTGTAAGTGACATTAACCACCTGACTCGAGGAACTTTAGATGGCCATATTGTTTGAATGGGAATTGAGATTTGGGTGGGAGAAGACTTTTTAAAAATTTGTCGACATCCTCTACACCACTAAGGCTTGAAACTTTAATTTTGATAGGATCACATGGGTGAGAAGTGGAAAACTGTCTTCATGCCATTAATATGCAATCTGATTTCTCTTGACAACCAGATTAGATTCGATTTGATCGGTCGTTCTTCTTTCTTTGACACATCAAGCAGACATAGAGGGGTGGACTCGACAGATTATAGGTGGATTTATAGGAGGCATTGAGGGATGATCGTTGAGATTTTAAAGCGGAATTCAATGCATTACAGGGGTGGTTAGATGAGAGTTCAAAATTTCCCTCTCTTTTTCTCTCTCATTCTTCTATATATTGTAAAAGATGGGAATATTAAAATGGTTGTTCATCCTTTCTCCTCTACCCCCCTCTCTCTTTCTTCCTTGGGGTAGAATGTGTATTTTTATCCTCTTCTCATGGCTCTGTAATGGAATTTTATTGCCTCTTTCCCACTAATGATGTACCATGTAACTTCTGGAGCAGTAAAATATGTTTTGTGATGCTTCTGTCCATCCTTGCTTATTTTGTTGTCTCTTCTTACCTCTCATCATTTCAAGGTATACTTTGCATATTTCTAATGTATATTATAGGTTCTAGGAGTTATGTTTTGGTATCCAAATTTTTTCTCCTTTTCAAGCTAAGTAGCATCACAGATTTGACATGGAGCTTAGAGACATATAGATGATAATGTATGTCATTTTGTCGCCAGAGATGAGATCTAACTGGGAATTTTTCACTCATATTTGTGGAGAGATGGATAACACCATCAAGAGGATTTGACCTATCCTCAATTCTTTAGGTTGTGCCTTTTGACCACGATGAGAGGACCAGTAGTGTAACCTATTGGTGCCATTTTTGAGCTTTCACCATGTTGCCCTAAAATTTTTAGGTCTATATCTGCTAAAAAACATTTTCCCATTTGAATCAATGGTTTGAATTTCTTCGCCTCTAGTTAAATGCTTTCAAATGCTCACAAACATGTTGTTTTTCCCTAATTTGATGGCATATTCCAGGTTTTCCCCTGTCTATGCCCTAATTTTTCCAATTTTGTGGGATATGTCGTTATTCCCTTTACTAGATCATGGAAAAAATCAAATTTGATCAATTCATACTTGTTTGTATTTGAAAATCCAATCCTAAGGTTGCAAATTTTGTAAAATCATGCTTCAGTTGATTCAAAATCAAAAAATCTGCCTTCCTTGGTGAAAAAATTGAATTCTAGGGCATCCCTAGAATTTTTTAAGTTTTGACGATTAGACCGGTGTCATTTTCCTGTCAAATTCATCCTTAGAAGGTATTGGTGACATGGCAGTTTATAATTGGTTGAGGAAAGGTAGGGAGACGCTCTAACATTTTCATTTTTTGCATTTTCAAGCAAATGGGGTAACTTCGGGCCCGGGGCTCTGTTTTTTTCCAAATTTGCCTACGTGGCATGTTCTGATTAGTAGGCAGGATGGTGGGTGGTCAGATTCCATGAAGGTTTTTCAACCTTATTTTGCAAAAAATTTAAAGTCAAAAATTGGTCCGAAGCCCCACCGCCAATTGGGAAAGGACATGTGTCCTAAAAATTTCAAAATGGAAGTGCGGGCTAATGGGGAACTTATAGTTTTTTAGCTCTGTTTTTATGTAGTTTCAAAATAAATTTTTTCTTTGCTCCAATTAGAGGACAACACATGGCATCAGTTTTAACAAGGTTGGTGGCCCGGTCGATGGAAAATTGAAATTTTTTCCTTAGCAAAAAAGGGAGTAAAAATGAAATTTTGGGCCGAATCTCCACAACGAATTAGGAAATGACATGTGTCCAAAAGGGAAAAAGGCGGATAAGGGGCCGAAGGAAAATTTAATAAATTTTTGCCTTTATTTGTCTAAAAGGTAAAAATGGAAAATGGCTCCGCACCAATCACATGTGGACACATGCCGAACAGAGTAAGAGGGAAGTGTGGGCTGGCGGAGGCAGGAAGGAAAATTTTCCCTTTTGCCAAAAGTACTCAAAATCAAAATTTAAGACTTGGACCTACAGCAAATAAGAGGGCACCGTGTGGTGGGGACAGTTTCGGAGGCACGTAGGCCCATGGAGACAAAATGGAGAATTTTCCCTTTGCTTAAAGGGAGTAAAAAATGAAGATTAAGCCCGCAGGATCCTTGGTAAATGAAAGATGGGTGCATGGCAAAGGACAAGGTAGGTCAGTGGGCTAGCAGAGGTAAAAGAGGATTTCTTCCCAAAAGAGTTCAAAATCAAAATTTTAAGCACTGGCCCAGTAGCAAATTACAAGGAGACACGTGGCGAGGGAGATATCGGGTTTGTGGGCCTGCAGGAGAAAAAAGTGAAAATTTTCCCAATTTCTAAAAAGGGTCAAAATGCACAGAATTGAAGCATTATTTCAATGGGACCCACCATGTGCCACATGTTAGCTCCAAAATTCGAAGGCGGAAAGGGCGGAGATAAAATGATTTTTTTTCCTGATTTTCAAGAGGTCATAAAGTAAATGTTTTAAAACTAGGCTCTGATCCAATCATTTTTTGCCACGTGTCTGACCTTATCCAAAGGTTAAAAAGGTAACTCAAGCTTATTTCTAAGTTTGCATTTTCCAGGTGGAGGGCCAAGATTTAAAGATGGATAAGATCGACGGATGTTGTGCATCCATTTGTTTTTACCACTATGGGAGCTCCAGGAAGTTTGGAATCACAATTTTTGCATCAAAATTCATCAAATTTATAATGATTTCATGTCACCTTGGCATTCCATGATCATTTGCATCACTTTCATGTCTTAATTATTTGATTTGAGGTGTTTTTGATGTAAATTTTTCCCTAGCCCAAGCAAACACGTGAAATGACATAATCAAAAGTTGCAGATGTAGTTTTATAACGTGAAATGATGAGAGGAAGGGTGTTTGCATGCCTCAATGATGAAAAACATGTGCCTCCAGGATGGATAATGATCTAGATATTTGTAATAATTTAATCCTTTTTCACATACCTGGCAGCCTGCAAGTGTATTTTTGTTTGATGTCAATTTCATCTAAATCATGGAGAATTATTGTACCAAACTTGATCCCATGACATGTTCTTTTCTTGGGAAAGAATGCTCCAATGTGGCATAAGGATATATAGTGCATTTTGGAGAAATTGTAAGAGGTGGAGAGCGTTGAAAATCATGAGCAATTTTTGAGAGAAAGTTCATCTTCTGAGAAATCCACCAAAGAACCAGGTTAATATCTCATGTGTTGGGAAATTCATGTATGTGAGTTGGTTACAAGTGTATAGCCATCACACAACTCTGAGATTGTTCATGTAACTCTCCCCTTCTGTTGAATCTTAACTAGTTTTGTATTAAATCTATGTTTTTCTTTGGGCAATATGATGTTTGTTATCATTTTTAAATCCCTACAAATAAATTTTACTGTTCTTATTGCAATATTGCATTGGAATTCTTTAGAAATCACACAGGATCTCCACTTCTAGTTGATAGTTTAGTGGCATTTGCAATCTCATATTCAGGAGAGCTTTCATCTGATAAGGAGATAAACTAATTTAAAATCACTTTACCTTCCTTGACTGCAGAGATTTCTTGTAAGCCTTTGGGGGTACGTTAGGCATGGTTTCATCATGGATTTTTGTGTTTAATTGAGTCCTTTACTTCAATATTTTGTGGTGAGTTCTCAAAGATTGTATGAAGAGTTCAACCTCAGCTTCCATTTGTGCCTCTTCTGGTTGAAAGAAAATCCTGATTATTTTAGGCATTTCATCTAATAGTTTTTTAAGTATTGTATAGATTGTCAAAGATCTGATATATCCCAGTTGATCTTGTCAACACCCCACCAAAAAATTCATTCAAACAAACTAATCCTACACATACTATCCCTGATTTTCATTTGTATACCCACAAAAAATCAAAATCCATTTGCAAAAGTATGCATAACAGATCAAGATTTGTAATGTCTCTAGTAACCTTTTCCTTGTTTTGAGAACATACCCATGTTTTGAAAAGTGACAACTTGTGAGAGTTCAGATCTGGGGTGTTGATCATGTTTTCATTAAGGTCTCCATCGTAGAATTCCAAGGAAAGAGAATGACATCTTCATTTCCTTCACTATTACAAGGTTACAAAATAGGTTATCTTACCTTGGTTGCAAGGCACAACCTAAAACAACTAGGAAAATATCAAGTCCTATTGGAGTTCTATCCATTTCTCCACAAACCTGAGTGCTAGCTAAACCATATCCCCAGTTACCAATGACATACAACATGGTCTAATCTTTCTTTAAGCTCCATGACATATCTATGGTGCTGCTCATACTGAAAAGAAGAAAAAAAATGGATACCAACACAAGTGGTGTCATTGCCGGGGACTTCATGGAATTTCCTGGTGTTTTTGAAGTGATTGAAGAGTTTGAGCATTTTTGTATTCAATTTTTTGAGATTCTACATTGTTAAAATATCATTCTGTGCTTCAGATCTGCAAGTTTTAAGCAAAAGTTTCAAGCTTTTCCTGCCCTTTTTCATTTCCCAATAGTTTATACACTTTGGTTGCATTGTGATTGATTTATCTAAGAAGAAGAAGGTCTGATTTGTAAAGTTTGGCAATATTTTTAGTGCTGGTAAATATTTTATAGAATTATTTTAGTGGATCCTTGTACAACTAAGGTGAAATTTGTTAGTGGTGACTCCATGCTGATTTGATCTTGAAAATACTAGTTGTCTTACCCTTCTGTCATTTACTTTTGTGTTGCTAATCCTTGCAAAACATGAAGGAAGAAGATCTCTCTTCATCAAGGATTCTACTAAGAAGTTGTTTACGGATTCAAGAAACTCAGAGCAAGAGGGGAGAAAGGTGTGGAAGGTTGTTGGAGACTAGACAGCAAGAAAAGAGATCCCTATTATTGAGCTTGAAAGTGAGTAGCATGTTATTGAGGACTGCAATTCTTCTTCAAGTGGATCTGATTCAGACAATCCTATTGCTGATTTTAATTCCCCATCATGTGAGGGACCTTCTTGTGCATTTGAAAGGGGTATGTGCAGCAAGTTGGGGGACAAAAAGGGGGTCATAAGTGGACGTCATATTGTAAATAACAACATAATATCAACTTGTAGGGATTATTAGAAATACATACACTCAAAATTAGAAAAAATTATAGTAATATGAATCATAGCATCCAGAATCTAGTTTCTAAAACACTAATTTTTTTAAAAAATGGACAAGATTAGCTATATTAAACACTCAAAATTCAATGACTTGATTTTTTTTTAAAAACGCCTATAAAATTATAGTCTGTTTGCCCACGATTTGGATGACCAAAAATTGATATATATTTTTCTCCTTTGGTGAGAAGTTAGATGCCACTATCTATCTTGGGATGGATTTTATTTTTATTTTTTTGACTAATATTTTATTTTTTATGATTTTTTCCGTGAAAGTGGTATGAAAACTTGCTCCTAAATATCAAAAAATATTGAAATCCTGTATTTTTCACCACGGTTAGGATGGTATTTTTATCTAGAGATCATCATGAAGGAGAACCCTTAACTTTAAAATCAGTAGAGATCTATCTTGAAGTTTTTCATTCCCATTACCCACAGACCTCTCACTCCTCATCAAAAGAGATCTTCTTTTCATTCTCCAAGATCACCCCCACTTGTTTCAAACAATATGGCTCAGCCTAGACCTCGATTTGTTGTTAACACCTTTGGTCCTATAAATTTTAGAGGAATGGATGGTTACCCAAATTTTGTCCCACAAGATGTCAGAAATAGGTTTCTAAAATTCCATAATAATAATGATATTACTGATGATCAACATCTCAAACTTTTTGATAATATGATGGAATATTTTGACATAGGGTTTGAGGATGTGTATGTCAATTTTTTTATTCATACACTAGAAGAGGATGTTAGAGATTGGTACAAGGCTCTACCTGATAAATATATTGATTCAGGGACTGAAATGAAAAATACATTTAGGTTGCAATATGGTGACAAGACTGATCCTAAATTTCTTTTATCTGAGTTTGAAAATATCAAGAAAAACCCTAATGAATCAGTCCATGACTTCAACACAAGGTTTAACAAAACTTTGAGAAGGCTGCCTGTTGGTTTGAGGCCTTGTGATGAATCTTTTTTAATCAAATATGCAAATGCATTTGATAAGAAGGCAGCCTATTACCTAAGAGACATGAAACCAACCAATCTAAGACAAGCTTTTGCCATGGCACTTCAAATTGAAAACTATATCAAGGTTGTTGGGAAACTTCTAAAGAGAGATGGTGTAAAATTGATAAACCATGAGAAACCTCAAGATAGCAAAGGTGCTGATTTAGAAGAGGTTGTGAAAACTTTGGCAGGGGATATCAAAGAAATCACATACAAGTTATCAAGAGCTAAGAAGGGAATTGGGTAGAATTCACAAGGTCGATCCTAGGAAGCAAGCACAAGATAGATTTGGCAATCACCATAGGAATGAGTAGAGGTTTGATGACAAGGTAAAGGGCCTATTGGATATGAAAATAGACAACGCCAAAACACAAGAGAGTACATTGGTTCCTGACCATCTAACTGTCTAGGGTTGCTGTTGTTGATGTAGTTGCTGATATGGATTGGTGTGATAGATGCTTTCTTCCTCATCCTCCATGTGAAGTGGACCAACAAGTTGATGAAGCTGATAATGAGGATGGAACTGATGATGATATTTGCATTGTGGGATGTTCTTCAAGCTCACAAGTAGGAGCAACATCTACTGAAGTAATAAGTCTTAGGAATGCTGCTACCTTTTGGGATTACATCAAATGGGTACAAGTATTTCTTCCCCCTCATGCTCTTGAATTTGATGTAATGCAAGATTTTGAAATTCCTAACAATTACTTTGAATACTTAAGAGCTTTGATGATTACAAAGTATGATGGTGGTATCCCTTTGGAGGAAGATAGACAATTGTTGATGAATGTTGTTGTAGCTCAAGAGAAAGATTATAACACTAGAAGAAAGGTTGTTAAGGGATTTGGGACTAAAGCAAACCTAAAACACCCTTGCTCACAAGCATTCCCAAATAAGCTCATAGGAAAGAAGCACTTGCCAAAAGTTCTACTATCCCAAACAAAAATTATAGTCCTCATCATGCCTAAGCTGCAAAGAATCCACTACCATCTAATGAATTCTCTTGTCTCCCTTCCAATGTTGTCCTACCAAAGAGTGTTCCCTATGACATAGCCAAAGTATTGAGCAAAATTAAAGTGAGTGTTCCAATCATTGAGTTTCTTATAATTCCTAAGCATAAGAAGAGAGCATTTGAGTACTTGGGGTTGAAGGAAGAAAAGATCATTCCAGGCAGAAATGTAAATGTTGTTGAGAATCCTTCTCAAATCATTTTTGACCTTGAGACACCACCAACAGTACAATATCTTTGAGAGACACCTAAGGTATATTTGGGGACATCTTTGGTTGATTCCCAATTGAATGTTGATCCATTTTTCACAACTTTGATTATAAAGGATAGGCTACTTCAGAATTGTATGTTTGATTCCAGTGCATCATGTAATTTCATGCCTCTAGAAGTCATGAATGAGTTGGATATCAAAGTGACAACAACCTATGGAAAGTGTATTACTATGGACTCAAGAGAAGTGCCGGTAGTTGGTTGTCTAAAAGGTTTGGTTGTGCAGCTTGCATCTTATCCCGGGAGGAATTTAAAATTGGATCTTGTGATTGTTGATTGCCCTGCCAAATGGGGTATGATTTTTTCAAGAAAGTGGGCTGCAAGTGTTGGAGGGAGTGTCCAAATGTACATATCTTTTTCTACTATTCCCATTGAGGGTAGCCTTGTCAATCTCTATGGAGAAAATAAAATGTTACATTTAATTGAGGATCCAAATAATGCTTCCTATGAGGTGTTGTTTACTGATGTTGATGCTAATAATTTCATTGGTTTTGTTGATGGCAAAGAACAAAAAATGGATCAATCAAAGTTCCTTCAACAGGTATGTTCTCCTTGGACCATGTTATTTGATGGAGCTTGCTCCAAATTTGGAAATGGTGCTAGTGTATATTCTGATTTCTCCTAGCCTGGAAGAATTTATTTTTTCCATTCAAGCTTAATTTTGAATGTACTAACAACATTTTTGAGTATGAAGACTTGTTTGTTGGGTCTGAGAATTGCATGGAAGTATGGTGTCAAGGACATCATTGCAAAGGGAGAGTCAGGGCAACTTGTCAAACAAATGAGAAATTTGTATGCTACAAATAATAAGTGGATGAAGCAGTATAAGCATGCAATTTGGGATCTAGTTGAGATGTTTGACTCCTTCAATATTATGCACCATGAAAAAAGTTTGAATGCTGCTGCTAACAAGATGACTGTGTTGGGGTCAAGATTTGGAGTTTGCACTATTTCACCTTATTTTGAGTACAATGTTGAAGTGTTGACTAGGCCAACATGTCCTTGATAACATCAAGCATTAGCAAGTGTTTGATGATGATTCTCAAGTTCAAAGGTTATTGCAAAATCAAGGTGAGTTTGTATATCAGCATATTGATTGGGAACCAATGGTGTGTATGATGGAAGGAAGAGAGACTTCGTTTGGGAAAGATATCATCCAATTGAAAACAAACACCATTCCTAGAGGTCTTGTTGCACTTAAGTCAAATTTTAACAATGTTGATTGCATCATAAATAGAAACATGTCTGCCTCAAGGAATGTGGAAGAGCATGAATTGGGAACAAAGGAAAAACCAAGAAAGTGTTGGTTGGGCAGCATTCTAAACAAAGAGGAGAAATAATCATATGTTCAGTTGTTAAAGAAATATCAGGGTTGTCTTGCATGGTCATATTCAGAGATGAAAGCATATAGAGAAGAATTGTTTCAACGTGAGATCCCTCTTGAGGTAAATACTAAGCCATTTAGATAGAGGAAAAGGCCAATTAATCCACTTCTCTCTATGAAAATCCAAGAGGAGTTAAAGAAGTTGAGAGATAGAGGTATTATTCAGCCCACTAGATATTCATCTTGGGTTGCAAACCCTATGCGCAATCAGAAATAAGAACAGAGACATAAGACTTTCTGTGGATTTTAGAAATCTAAACAAAGCATCCATGAAGGACAACTATCCCTTGCCAAATATGGAAAATATGTTTCAGCTTGTGACAGGGTCTGAATTGCTTTCTACATTGGATGGTTTCTACAGATATAATCAAGTGGTTGTCAAAGAATTAGGAAAAACTTAAGACAACATTCACGACTCCTTGGGGAACATATGTTTTTGATAGGATGCCCTTTGGTTTGATGAATGTTGGTGCCACTTTCTAAAGAGAAATGGATGTATCTATGTTGTTGGTTACATCAATGATTTTATTGCACTTTACCAAGATGATGTGACTGTGTTTTCAAGGCAGAGAGGTGATCATTTGCAGACACTTGGCAAAGATGTTGATCAGATGTAGGGATTATGGAATTTCTCTTAATCCAAAGAAGTGTCATTTTGGCATGAAAAAGGCCAAGATTCTTGGTCACATTGTATTAAAAGATGGTGTTATGATAGACCCTAAGAGAGTGGAAGCAATCAGCAAATTAGGTATCCCAAGAACCAAGAAAGGCATCCAATCTTTCTTTAAACAAACTAATTTTATTAGAAGGTTTGTTTCCAAATTTTCTGAGTTGACTCTTCCAATCACGTGCATTCTAAAAAAGGACCAACTTATCAGGTGGGAGGAGGCTGCCATTCATGCTTTGGAAGGAATCAAGGATGCACTTAAACATGCACCTATTTTAGTAGCCCCAAAATATAAGAGGCCTTTCTAAATATTTTCCTTTGCCTTTGAGTATACCATTGCTTATGTTTTGCTGCAAAAGGATGAAGATGGGGCTGAGAGGCATATTGCCTTCTTTAGCAAGGCTTTACAAGTTGTTGAGTTAAAGTATACAATCATGGAAAAATAATAATTTGCCTTGGTGAAAGCAACAAAAGTTTTCAGGCATTATATATTGAGTTCAAAAGTTATTGCTTATGTTCCCCACAACATGTTAAAAGACATCTGATCAAAGATGGAGATCTCAAGTAAAAGGTTTAGATGGGTGAACAAACTGCAGGAGTATGATATGGACATCCAAACCACAAAGTTGGTAAGAGGTTTGGGTCTTTCTAAGCTCATGGCTGAAAGCAACCTATAGACTATAGAAGTGAATGAAGTAGAATAAGAAAGGGTAGATGTGCTTGCAAAGTTGGTAAAGTTTGAGTGGTACAAGGATGTAATCTTTTACCTTGGACACCTTTGCTTGTCCTGATCATTTAAATAAAAATAAGAAAATATCTCTCAAGTTGGCTTCTCAAAAATATATCATCACAGAGCTTGGGCTAGCTTGGAAGAACCCTAAAGGTGTCCTATTGAAATGCATAACTGAAGATGAAGCTCCAAAGATAGTTGCTGATTTCCATGGGGGTGTTTATGGAGGACACTTTGCTAGAAAAGTAACAACACATAAGATTTTGAGAGCTGGTTATTGGTTGCCTACTCTCTTTAAAGATGCAACCCAGCTGGTTAGAATATGTGATAGTTGTCCAATGTTTCTTTGGAATACTAAAAGCTTCAGGCTCTCTTCTTTTGCTGCCTGTATCAATTGAAGCTCCTTTCAAGCAATGGGGGATGGACTTCATTGGTGATATTTCAGATCCTTCTAGTGTTGGCCATAAGTGGATCCTTGTAGCCACTAATTATTTTATAAAATGGGTAGAGGAAATCCCCACCAAGAAAGAAACACACCAAATAGTTATAGACTTCATGTTAAATCAAATCATATGCAGATTTGGAGTCCCAGTCAAGGTTGTAGCTAATAATGCCATGTGCTTTAGAGCCAAACCTTTAATGGAAAAGTGCAATCAATATGGAATCAATCTAAATTATTCTTCAAACTATAACCCCTAAGGGAATGGACAAGTTGAGTCCAACAATAAGAATTTGTTGAAGATCATTAGAAGGACCTTGGAACAAAACAAGAAGAAATGGGGGGAACAATTGAAATTTGCATTTTTGGCTGATAGGATAACTCCTAAAAGAGCTACTGGTAAAATCCCATATGAATTGGTGTATGGAACTTAGGTTTTGGTTCCCTTGCACCTGTAATTATCTTCATTTCATTTTTCCCAATAGTTGGGAGATAAAGAGATTCACCAATATGAATCAAGGATCAATCATATTATTGAGCTTGATGAGGGGAGAAGATCATCCCATCAAAGGCATGTTAGATTTAGGGAAAAATTGAAGAGATTGCTTGATAAGAAGGTCACTCCTAGATCCTTCAATGTTGAAGATCTAGTTTTGTTGTGGGATAGTAACCATTAAGACAAGGGAAAGCATGGAAAATTTGATGCATTATGGAAGGGCCCTTATGTGATTGATATCAAAATTGGTGAACATACCTTCTTTCTCAAGGAATTAGATGGGGAGTTGTTGGATCTGCCTATTAGTGGTAGACATTTGAAGCATTTATTGGATTAATCCCCAAATTTGAGGTATGCACCAATTGTAAAATTGTATAGTCTTTTTTTTCTGCTTTGTTTTTGTTGTTTTGTCGGTTTTGTGGTTTGCCTTGCTGTCTGGCAGCCATTTTTATTTATGTTCTCAACTGTTTTTTGGTGTTTTTGGCTCGTGACTCCTTTTCCCCATGGATATTTTCACACTTGGTATATGTTTTGTCCTTATGGCACTCACTGGGAGTGCCCATCCCCAAGAAAGAGCCGATGTTGGTGCCATTTTTTAGCTTGCAACATGTTGCCCTAAAATTTTTAGGTCTATATCTTCTAAAAAAATGTTCTACTTTTTAAATCAATGATCTGACTTTCTTCCCCTCCAGTTAGATGCTTTCAAATGCTCACAAACATGTTTTTTTTCCCTAATTTGATGGAATATTCCAATTTTTACCCTTTCTATGCCCTAATTTTTCCAGTTTTGTGAGCTTTGTCATTTTTCCCTTTGCCAGATCATGGAAAAAATTGAATTTGATCAACTCATACTTGTTTGTATTTGAAAATCCAATCCCAAGGTTGAAAATGTTTTAAAATCATGCTTCAGTTGATTCAAAATCAAAAAATCTGCCATCCTTGGTGAAAAAATTTAATTCTAGGGCGTTCCTGGAATTTTTTTATGTTTTGACGAGTTAGATGAGCATCATTTTCCCATCAAATTCATCCTCAAAAGGTATTTACAATGTGGTAGTTTCTAATTGGTTGAGGAAAGGCGGGTAGGTGCTCTAACTTTTCATTTTTTGCCTTTTCAAGCAAAGGGGGCATTTTCGGGCCCAGGGATCCATTTTTTCCAAAATTGCCTATGTGGCATGTTCTGATTGGCAAGTAGGATGGTGGGTGGTCGGATTCCCTTAAGGTTTTTTTACCTTATTTTGCAAAAAATTAAAATTCAAAAATTTTTTTCGAAGCCCCGCTCCCAATCGGGAGAGGACATATGTCCTAAAAATTTGAAAATAGAAGTGCAGGCCGATGGGGAACTTAGAGTTTTTTAGCTCTATTTTTCTAAAGTTTTAAAATCAGTTTTTTCCACACTCAAATCAGAGGAGGACATGTGGCATTAGTTTTGAGAGGGTCAGTGCAGCCCGACAGATGGAAAATTTAAATTTTTCACTTAGCAAAAAAGGAAGTTAAAATGAAATTTTGGGTCGGAATATTTACAACGTATTAGGAAAGGACATGTGTCCAAAAGGGTAAAAGGCGGAGGAAGGGGCTAAAGGAAAATTTTATAACTTTTTGCCTTTGTTTTCTAAAAGGTGAAAAATGAAAAATGGCTCCACTCTAATCACAGGTGGACATGTGCCCAATAGAGTCAGAGGGAAGTGCGGGCCGGAGGAAGTAGGAAGGAAATTTTTCCCTTTTTCCAAAAGGACTCAAAATCAAAATTTAAGACTTGGACCCACAGTGAATAAGAGGGTGCCAGGTGGTGGGCATAGTTTTGGAGGTGCGGGCTAGTGGAGACAAAATGGATAATTTTCCCTTGGCTTAAAGGGATTAAAAATGAAGATTAATCTCGCATGGATCCTCAGAAAATGAAATATGGATGTGTGGCAAAGGACAAGGCAAATCGGTGGGCCAATGTAGGTAAAAGATGAGTTTTTACGAAAAGAGTACAAAATTGAGATTTTAAGAATTGGCCTGCTAGCGAATTACAAGGAGACACGTGGTGAGGGAGAAATCAGGTTTGCGGGCCCATGGGGCATAAAAAGTGAAAAAAATTCCAATTTCCAAAAAGGGTCAAAATGCACAGAATTGAAGCGTAATTTCAATGGGACCCACCATGTGCCACGTGTTAGCTCCAAAATTAGAAGGTGGAGGGGCAGAGATAAAACGAATTTTTTTCCAAACTTTCAAAAGGTCATAAAGTAAATGTTTTAAAATTGGGCCCGATCCAATCATTTTTTGCCACGTGTCTGGCCTTATCCAAAGGTTAAAAAGGTAACTCAGGCTTATTTCTAAGTCCGCATTTTCCACGTGGAGGGCCAGGATTTAAAGATGGATAAGACCGATGGTTGTTTTGCCTCCATTTGTTTTGACCACCATGGGAGCTCCAGGAAGCTTGGAATCATGATTTTTGCATCAAAATTCATCAAACTGATAATGATTTCGTGTCACCTTGGCCTTCTAGGATCATTGACATCACTTTCATGGCTTAATTATTTGATTTGAGGAGTTTTTGATGTAAAATTTTCCCTAGCCCCAGCAAACACGTGAAATGACATAATGAAATGTTGCAGAGGTAGTTTTAAAAGGTGAAATGATGAGAGGAAGGGTGTTTTCATGCCTTAATGATGAAAAACGTGCACCTAGAATGGATAATGATCTAGATATTTGTAATAATTTGATCTTTTTGGCATACCTGGCAGCCTGCCAGTGTTTTTCTATTTGATTTCATTTTCATCTAAATTATGGAGAATTGTTGTAACAAAATTGATCCCATGGCATGTTATTTTCTTGGGAAACTAGTGGTCCGATGTGGCATAGGGTATATAGTGCATTTTAGAGAAATTGTAAGAGGTGGAGAGGTTGAAAATCACGAGCAATTTCTGAGAGAAAGTTCATCTTCTGAGAAATCCACCAAAGAACTAGGTTAATGTCTTATGTGTTGGAAATTCATGTATGTGAGTTAGTTACAAGTGTATAGCCATCACACAGATTTGAGATTGTTCATGTAACTCTCCCTTGCTATTGAATCTAACAAGTTTTGAATTAAATCTATGTTTTTCCTTAGGCAATATGATGTCTGTTATCATTTTTACATCACTACAAATAAATTTTATTGTTATTTTTGCAATCATCCATTGAAATTCTTTAGAAATCACATAGGATCTCCATTTCTAGTTGATAGTTTAGTGGCATTTGCAATCTCATATTCAGGAGAGCCTTCATCTGATACGGAGATAAACAAATTTAAAAATCACTTTACCTTCCTTGACTAAAGAGATTTCTTGTAAGCCTTTGGGGGTACCTTTGGCGTGGTTTGATCATGGATTTTTGTGTTTAATTGAGTCCTTTACTTCAAGCTTTTGTGGTGATTTCTCAAATATTTTATGAAGAGTGCAACTTGGGCTTCCATTTGTTCCTCTTCTGGTTGAAAGAACATCCTGATTATTTTAGGAATTTCATCTAATAGTTGTTCAAGTATTGTATAGATTTTCAAATATATAATATATCCCAGTTGGTCTTGTCAACCTCCCACCAAAAAATTCATCGAAAAAAACTAATCCCACCCATACTATCCCTGATTTGCATTTGTATACCCATACAAGATCAAAATCCATTTGCAAAAGTATGCATAACAGATCAGGATTTCCAATGTATCTAGTAACCATTGCCTTGTTTTGATAACATACTCATGTTTTGAGAAGTGAAAACTTGTGAGAGTTCAGATCTCGGGTGTTGATCATGTTTTCATTAAGGTCTCCATCATAGAATTCCATGAAAAGAGAAGGACATCTTCATCTCCTTCACTATTACAAGGTTACAAAATAGGTTCTCTTACCTTGGTTGCAAGGCAAACCTAAAAAATCTAGGACAAGATCAAGTCCTATTGGAGTGCTATCCATTTCTCAACAAACCTGAGTGCCAGCTAAATCATATCCCCAACTACCAGTGACAGACAACATTGTCCAATCTATCTTTAAGCTCCATGACATATCTATGGTGCTGCTCAAACTGAAAAGGAGAACAAATTTGGATACCAACATAACCTCTGTTTGATGAAAGAGATAGAGATATGCTTCTTTTTCACAAATTTTATGAAGAAAACCTTGCGAAAGTATGATCAATACTCCATAATTTAACTCTTAAGATTTGTCACTTCTAAAATATGGAGATACTTTCAAAACAAGGCTAAGGTTATTGAAGCCATTTAGGAATCTTGATTGCTTCTGCATATTTTAGCAATAGAATTTATGCATTTGTGGACACAGAGGGCAAGCAGGGTTAGTTCAGGATGGATTCATTGGTTTTGAATAATTTTGGTGGGAGATTAAGCAGGATGAAGTTGATTATACTAGATTTTTGAGAGACTCCACAAAAATTTGAAAGCCAAATGACAGAAATCTTTGGAATAACTAAAACATTCCTTCAACCAGAAGGTGTGCATCAATGGAAGCCCAAATTTGCATGGTTTCACACAATCTTTCAGAATTTAACATGAAGGCTCGAGCTAAAGACTCAGTAAAACATCAAATATCCCTTGTTCCTCACACCTAAGATACACTCAAAGTCTTACAGACAATATTTATCAACAAATGATAGTGAAGTGATTTTAAATTGTTTATCTCATTGCAAGATGAAGGCTCTTCTTGAAATGAAATTGCAAATGCCACTAAAATGTCACAGGGACAAGATCATGTGTGATTTAGAAGGACTTTAACACAAGATTGCAATAGGAATAATAAAAACTACTTACACACATTATGAAATAAAGAAGACATAAATCTCTCCAATATTGACACAGATAAGCTTGAAATTTATTTAATTCATCAGTAGGGGAACATTTCTTTGAATAGTCTTAGAGCTTGTTAGTGGTTGTATACTCACAACCAACTTGACATGATTGAAATTTAAAACATAGGATATTAACAGGTTTCTCATATTGGTCTCTCACGAAGACGGGCTCTCTCAATTTTTTCTCTTAAGTATTCAACCCCCCAACCCCTTTGCAAGAGTATTCTCATTGCATTTATACATTTCACTTGCTCACTCATCCCAAATTTCCCCTCAAGAAAGAAGAATATTCAAGGGACCTTTGCTTGTTACCAATTTTCCTCAGAAAGTGACGTTTAAAAAATTCACATCAGAAAACTACCAAGTGGACCTATTATGAACTGATCACACTTCTAAGACCCTCAGATAATGAATAGGATCCCATGCCACCTTCTTTTTGATAGTCCTTTTAATCATTCTAATTTTGTCATGCAAGAAACACCCATTTTAATCATTTTCCGGAGGCTTTGTACAAATGTATCTGACAGGTAATCTTTTTCACTCTCGAGGCAACACCTTTTACATATTTTGTACTTATAACCTCCATCATTTCATCCTTTTCCCTCTCTTTCATCTGCAACTCTATTCCACATCTAGATTTCCCAGTAATTCATGTTTTTGTAGGTTCCCGAGAAATTCCAACTTCAAAATATCGACCTTAACAATCCTTTGACTCACAAATTAAGTTCTAAATCCATTCAATGTGACTTTTCAGAAAAAAATAACAAGGAATTATATAAAAAAAATGAAAAATAGTGTGTACTCTCATCTCAAGGAGTCTTGGAGAAAAAATGGTGGAAAAACAGACGCAATGCACAACCATTGATTCTACCCCTTATCTACTTTATATTATAATCATCCACGTGTTGCCTTGGTGCAACTGCAAAGGAAAAGTACAGGGGAAACTTTTCAAACAAGTGCGGGCCTTCCATGGTCCCTTGGCCAAAGAAAAATACCTTTTGGCCTTTCAAAAATTATCAGTAAAAAAGGAATGAGCAGAAGCCTCCACATGTCTCAATGGTGCATTTTGAGATGATCCCCAAAAGTGGAGACCCAAAACAAAAGTGGGCTCATGACGTGTCTGAGTCTGGTAGAGTTGTTAAGAAAGTTGAAGGGTCACTGGAAAGTTCCATGTGTCTAGGGTCTGAGATAGTTTTCCTTGGCCATTGAAAATTCGAAGCAAGGGTAGATTGAGTGGAAGCCTCCAAGTGTCCTATTGGCACTTCTTCAAAACAATACTTAGGGGTTGGTCCCCAAACAGGGACAGTCCCTCGATGTGTCCCGAGCCTTAGAAAATTTCTTTGATAAGTTTAAGTATAGATCCGGGCCGCGGAAGCCTCCACGTGTCTCCCCGATGCAATTGTTAAGGTGGGGTCCTGAGGCTAATCCTCAAATGAGCATCAACCCTCCATATGTCCATGGTCTGCCAAAGCTATACCAGCTACATGAAAAATTTCTCTAATTCTAGGAAAGGTAGTGGAAACCTCCACGTGTCTCCTCGGTAGAACTCCAAGGTCAAACCAAAAGGCAAATTTTCAAATGAGTGTCGGTGCTCCACGTGGACATGTTTTGAGTTGAAGCGAGTCTTAAATTTTTTAAAGTGTCGTGCCAAGCTGTATCCAACCAGAAAGGGCCATGTTTCCATAGATGTTTAGATGTAAATTTAATGGGGAAATACACACCCGTCAAACCCTAAAATGCAGGAAAATCACCATTTGAGCTCGGAAATGAATCGTTCTTTCAAGACAAATAATTTAGAAATGATATAAGGCCAAATATGATCTTCCAAGCTACATCGAATCATGTTTCCAGAGCTATTGGGAAAAAATGATAGGGAAATCAAAATGTGACTGCATAAAAATGGAAGGAAGGGAAAAACCCTTATTTTACGCCCAAGTTACAGATCTTTCTCATTAGAAAAGGAATGAAAAACAAAAATTTGAATTTAAAGTGATCCTCATCCAAAGGAAGGGAATTATCATGGCAACCAAATGGAGGATAGAGTTTTCATGCATCAATACAAGGAGATAGAAAACACGATAGAGCCTGCAAAGTGAAGAATTTCAAGGACAAATGGGGCGATACTAAATTGAGCACCAACATTGGCTTGCCACAAGAAAAAAAATCAGACCAAGTGCCAAAAGAAAAACATCGGTCAACGTGGTCAAATAATAAGCTTACAGAGCATAATAATAATAACCAACTCCCCCAAGGACGAACCGAGAAACCAACAAAACGGCCACCAAGGACCAAGATAAAAAAAATGAAAAACATGAAAGCAGAAAGAAACCAAAAGACTATACACTGTACAAATGGACTATACCTTGATTTTGATAAATCAATCAAGGAAATGTTTCAAATGCCTGCCATTAACAAGTATTTAAAGTAGTTCCCCATCTAAGTGTTTTAGGAAGAAGGTATTTTCACCAATGTCAATGTCAATTGAATAATGGTTCATCCACAATGCATCAAATTTACCATGCTTTCCCTTATATTCATGCATGTTATCCCATAATAGCACAAGATCCACAATGATGAAAGCTCTTGGAGTGACCTTCTTGTGAAATAACTTCTTCAACTTTTCTCTGAACTTCACATGCAGCTGATGGGATGCCCTTCTTTCTTCATCTAACTCAATAATCTAATTGATTCGAGCATCATAGGGACTAACTTCTTGATCTTCAATTTGTTGAATAAACTAAAATGAAGACAATTGCAATTGAAGGGGAACCAATGCTTGAGTTCCATATACCAACTCAAATGGGATTTTACTACTAGCTCTTTTGACATTGATTCTGTCAGCCCAAACAACAAACTTCAACTTGCTCACCCCACTTCCTTTTGTTCAGTTCTAAGGTTCTTCTAATGATTTCAACAAGTTTTTATTGTTGGACTCATCTTTTCAATTTCTTGAGGGATTGTAGTTAGAAGCATATTTCAAATTGATTCCATACTCTTTGCACATTTTCACCAAAGGTTTGGCTTTGAAACTCATGGAATTATCAGCAATAATCTTAGCTGGCACTCCAAATCTACATATGATATGATTCAGCATGAATTCCATGATGACTTGGTGTGTTTCATTCTTGGTGTGGATATCTTCCACCCACTTAGTCAAATAATCAGTGGCTACAAGGATCTGAAATCTCGCTAATGAAATCCATTCCCCACTACTTAAATGTGACTTCAATTAACACAAGTTGTAAAGGAAGGGAGCCTGAAGCTTTCATTCTTCCAAAAAAGTGTTTGCAAATTTAACATTTCCTAACAAAAAGCGTTGTATCTTTGAAGAGAGTTGGCCACCAATAACCAGCCCTCAAGATTTTATGTGTTGTAAACTCTTCAAGAAAAATGTCCCTCACAAAATCCTCCATGGAGATCAGCAATTACCTTTAGGGCTTCATCCCTAGTAATACATCTGAAGAGCACTCCCTCTTGTTTCTTCCAAGCTAACCCAAAATTCGTAATGACATATATTTTAGAGGATAACTTAAGAGCTCTTTCTAATTTTTTACTCAAATGTTCAGGGCAGCATATATGCCTGAGATAAAAGATTATAACTTTGTACCATTCATATCTTACCAAATTTTCAAGGACATCCACCCTTTCTCCTTCTACTTCATTCACCTCAATACTTTACAAGTTGCTCTTTCACCATAATCTTACCTAGGCCCAAATATCTTATCAATTTCATGCTTTGGATATCCATGTCATATTCTTGTAACTTTTTTACCCATCTGCATATTTTGCTTAAGACCTCCATCTCTAATACAATATCTTTCACCATGGTGTGGGGAACATAAGAAAAAACTTTAGAGCTCAAGATGTAAGGTCTGAAAACCTTTTTTGCTTTCACCAAGGAAAATGCTTACTTCTCCATGATGGTGTACTTCAACTCTACTCCTTGCAATGCCTTACTGAAAAAGGAAATTGGTCTCTCAGCCCATTCATCATCCTTCTGCAATAAGACATATGCAATGGTGTTTTCTGAAGCAAAAAAGAACATTTGAAAAGGCTTCTTGTAATTTGGAGCTGCCAAAACAGGGGCATGCTTTAATGTTTCTTTGATCCTGTTGAAAGCTTGAATGGAAGCTTCTTCCCATTTGATAACTTGGTCTTTTTTCAGCATGCTAGTAATGTGGATGGTCGGCTTAGGAAAGTTAGACACAAATCTTATGATAAAGTTTTTTGGTCCAAAGAAGGATTGAACTCCCTTCTTATTTCTTGGAATTGGAACCTTGTTGATGGCTTCCACTCTCTGAGGATCAATCACAACCCCTTATTTTGATACAATGTTACCAAGCAGCTTTGACTTTTACACTCCAAAATGTGACTTCTTCGGATTCAATGATATGCCATACTCTCTACATGTTAACATAATTCTCTCCAAGTGTTACAAGTGATCATTTTTTTCTCTCGAAAACATAGTACATCATCTTGATAAACAAAAATGAAATCATTGATATAACCAACAAATGCTACATCCATTGCTCTTTGGAAAGTTGCTCCAGAATTCATTAAGCTAAAAGGCATCCTGACATAGACATAAGTTCCCCAAGGACTGGTAAAGGAATTTTTTATTGTTTCTGACTCCTTCACAACAACTTGATTATAGCAAGAGAAACCATCCAAAGTGAATAACAATTCAGAACCAGTTACCAATTGTAGCGTATTCTCCATGTTTGGTTGTGGATAATTATCTTTCAATTATACTTTATTTAAGTTCCTAAAATATACACACAACCTTATATCACCATTATTTTTTCTGACAAGCACTAAATTTGCAACCCAAGATGAGTACCTTATAGGTTGAATGATCCCTCCATCCCTCAACTTCTTCAATTCTTCTTGCATCTTTAAAGAAAGGATTGGATTGATCGGCATCTGTTTTTTCCTTAAAGTCTTGGCATTAGATTCAAGAGGAATTTCTTGTTGGAACAAATCTTCCTTGTATTCCTTTAACTTAGAGTAAGACCAAGCTAGGTAGTCTTGATATTTTTTCAACAATTTAATAGAGGAATACTTCTCTTCCTTTCTCAGATTGCGTCCTAATAAGATTTTATGTGGTTTTTCCCTTGTGCCTAGGTTGTTCTCTTACGCATCTCTTAAAACCGACATACTTATGTTAATAATGCAATCAACATTATCGAATTTTGATTCAAGTACCACCAAACCTCTGGGAATCATGTTTGTCTTTTCCAAATAAAGTTTAGTTTCCTTTAGCAACACAAAACATTGGTTCCTAATCTATATTTTGGTCAGCATCCTTTCCTTGGTTCTGTAGAAACCATTTCACCTAGGCATCATCATCGAACACTTGCCAATTTTTAATGTTGTCAGGGACAAATGGCCTTGTTAGTATTTCAACATCATACTCACAAAATGGAGATATTGTACAATTTACAAATCTAAATCCTAACACTGCTAACTTATCTGCAATAGCATTAAACTTTCTATCATGGTGCACAATATTAAATGAGTCCAACATTTCAATCAAATCACAGAATACATGCTTGTATTGTTTCATTCTCTGATTTTTAGTACCATACAATTTTCTAATTTGATTAACAATCAGTTATGAATCTCCTTTGACAATGATATCCTTTACACCATATTTCTATACAAATCTCAAAACCAATAACAATTCTTCATATTCAACAATGTTTTTAGTGCATTCAAAGTTGAGTTTGAAAGAAAAAGCAAACTCTTCTTGGCATGGAGAAATATGAACAAAACCAGCACCATTTCCAAACTTGGAACAAGCTGCATCGAATAACAAGGTCGAAGGAAAACCTACTTGTTCAAGACATTTACATTGATCAATCTTTTGCTCTTTGTCATTAGCAAATCCAACAAAGTTATCAGCATCTACATCAGCATACAACGCTTCATAACAAGCATTATTGGGATCTTTAATGAGGTGTAACATCTTCTTCTCTCCATATAGATTTACAAGGTTGCCTTCAATTGGAATTGTGGAAAAAGACATATTCATCTAAACACTTCCACCAACACTTACAGCCCACTTTCTAGATAACAACATGCCCCATTTGGTAAGGCAATCAACAATAATAATATCAAGTTTCAAGTGCTTACCCAGATAAGCTGTAAGTTGTACGACCAAACCTTTTACACACCCTACAACTGGCACCTCTCTAGAATCCATTGTAGTACACTTTCCATAAGTTATTGTCAATTTAATGTTCAATTCATTCATGAATTATAGAGGCATAACATTACATGGAACTCTGGAATCAAACATATAATTGTGCATCACTCTATTCTTAATAATCAGTTATGTAAAAAATGGATCAACATTTAATTAATACTCAACCAAATATGTTCCCAAATAAACTTCAGGTGGTTCACCTATCTCCTCCAATGTTGGTGGTTTTTCTAGGTATGTAAGGGTTGGAGAAGGAGTGTTTACATTTATATTTCTGCCTTGGGTACTCCTATCTTCTTCCAATCTCAAATACTCGAAGGCCCTCTTCTTGTGCTCAGGAATCCTAAGCAATTCAATAATTGGAATAGAAATCTTGATTTGACTCAAGGCTTGGGAAATGTCATAAGGAATGTATTTGGGCAAAGACAAATTTGTAGAAAGATTGACAAACTCATTGGATCACACAATATTTTTCACACTTTGGGTATTAGTGGGAACACTAGTTCTACTTGAGACAACAAGGCCTTTGGCAGATGCATGTTTCTATAGAGTTTCTTTTGGGAAAATGGTGAGAACTAGGGTTTTTTGGTTGGCTTGAGGACTTTCCCCTTTGACAACTTTACTTCTTGTGTTATACTCTTTTTCTTGGGCAACAACAACATTCAATAACAGCTATCTATCATTTTATGGTGGGATTCCTCCATCATACTTCTTAATCATTAGAGCTCTTAGGTACTCAAAATAATTAATAGGAAGTTCAAAAGCTTCTATCATATCTATTTCTAAATTATGAGAGGGAGGAAGAAGAGGTACCTGGTGAATGCAATTCAAAAAAATTGTAGCAGTTCTTGCACTTACTACTTTAGTTGAAGTTTTTCCTTCTTGTGAGATTGTAGAGCAGTCATCCATGCATGCATCATTATCAGTGTTATCATCATCATCAGCTTCTTTAACTTGATGATCTACTTCACATGGCAGGTAGGGTAAGAAACATTTGTCACACCAATCAATTTCATTTGTCTCTTCAACAACAACTCTTGCATTTAGAGGATCAGGAACTACTCTATTTTCCCTAGCTTAGGGTTGTCTAGCTCTCATGGTTCCTTTACCTCTGTCATCAGATCTCTGATCATTTCTAGGATGATATGGAAATATTTCTTATCCTTATTTCCTATGCTGATTTTGAGAACTTTGTTGAATTCCTTTCTCTGCCCTGGATAGCTTGTAAAAGATTTCTTTGACATCTCCGACTAAAGTCTTTACAACTTCCTAAAGATCCACAACCTTACTTGATTGAGGATTCTATGGGTTGATAAGTTTAACAACCTCCCTCTTAGGAGGTTTTATGAATTCTTTAATGTTGTTCTCAGTTTGCAAATCCATGGTAAAGGCCTACCTCAAAGTTACAGGGTTCTTATCCCTCAAATAGTAAGAAATTTTCTTATCAAATGCATCTTAATACTTTATGAGACATGATTCATCACATGCCATCATATTAAACGGGAAGTATTCTCAATGTTTTGTTAAATCTTGTATTGAAATCATGCACTGATTCATTAGGATTTTATTTTATATTTTCAAATTTTGATAAAAGAAACCTAGCGTCTATTTTATTTCCATACTGCAATCTAAAATCATTCTTCATCTCAGTCTAAAAATCAATGGAATTATCTGGCAAATATTTATACCAGTACCTTGCATCTTCTTCTAGAGTATGGATAAACAATTCAATGTACACATCCTCATACTCTATTTCAAAGTCCTCCATCATATTGACAAAGAGAGCTTCAAGTGCTAATCACCAGTGATTGCATTATTTCCTTGAAACTTAAGCAATCTATTTCTTACATCTTGTGGTACAGTATTTGGATAGTCAACCATACCTCTAAAATTGATGGGACCAAAAGTATTAACAACAAATAGAGGTTTGGGTGGAGGCTGAGCCATATTATTCTGAGGAGGTGACCTTGGAGGAGATGTAAAATGATGAGGAGTGAGTGGTCTGTGTGGTAAAGGTATGTGATTATCGGAATGACTGCCCTCTAGAACATCTTTTTCTTTGAAGATCCTATCAGATTTAGAAGAACTTGAGGAAGTATTGTAAGCTTCAATCACAGGCTGATCAGTTTCACTAAAGGATATCTCTTTTCTTGATGCTTGATCTCCAACAACCTTCCAAATTCTTCTTCCTTCTGAATTAGACCTTCCCAACTCTTGAAAAAACCTTTTACTAGGGTCCATGGTGAAGACAAATCTTCTTCCTTTAGGATTTTTAGAGATTAACGACAAATATTACTTGATATATGTTAAGACACTAGTATTTATTAAGAATTTAAATAGAATGGATTTCCCACTAAGGATTTTAACCTTAGTTTGTGCAAATGCACTATGAAATACCTATCAAATGTCTGTGAATACTATATTCATGCAAAGCTTACAAGATTTTCTTTTCTTTTACCCAAATTTATTCTTCTTTTCAAGATGAGTAGTAGCAAAGATTTTACATGGAGTTTAGAGATAGATAGATCATAATGTATGTTGTTTTGTAGCTAGGGATGAGATCTAACTAGCCCTTTGTCAGTCAGATTTGTGGAAAGATGGATAACACCTTCAAGAGGATTTGACCTATCCTCAATGCTTTACACAGTGCCTTTTGACCAGGGTGAGAGGACCTGTAATGTAACCTTCTTTCGATGAAGGAGATGGAGATATCCTTATTTTGCAAAAAAAATTATGAAGAAAACCTTCGGAAATTATGATCAATACTCCATAATTTAACTCTCAAGAGTTGTCACTTCTAAAAGATGGAGATAATTTCAAAACAAGGCTAAGGATACTGAATACATTATGGAATCCTGATTTCTTCTGCATATCTTAGCAATAGAATTTATATATTTATGGACACACAAGGCAAGCAGGGGTAGTTCAGGATGGATTCATTGTTTTTGAATAATTTGGGTGGGAGAATAAGCAGGATAAAGTTGATTATACTAGATCTTTGAGAAACTTCACAACAATTTGAAAGCCAAATGACAGAAAGCTTTGGAATAGCTAAAATATTCCTTCAACCAGAAGGTGTGCATCAATGGAGGCCCAGGTTTGCATGGTTTCACACAATCTCCAATAATTTAACAAAAATCCTCGAGCTAAAGAATCAGTAAAACATCAAATGCCCCCAGTTCCTCATGCCTAAGATACACTCGAAGGCTTAGAGACAATCTTTATAAAAAAATGACAGTGAAATGATTTTAAATTGTTAATCTCATTCCAGGATGAAGGCTCTTCCTGAAATGAAATTGCAAATGCCACTAAACTGTTATAGGGACAAGATCATGTGTGATTTAGAGGGACTTTAACACAATATTGTAATAGGAATAATAAAAAATACTTGCAGACATTCTAAAATAAAGAAGACACAAATTTCTCCAAGATTTACACATATTAACTCAAAATTGATTAATTTCATTAGTAGGGGAAAGTTTCTTTGAACAATCTCAGAGCTTGTCAATGGTTGTACACTCACAACCAAATTGACATGATTGAAATTTAAAACACAGGATATTAACAAGTTTCTCGGATTGGTCTCTCACGAAGACGAGCTCTCTCAAATTTCTCTCTTAATAATTCAACCCGACCCCTTTGCAAGAGTATCCTCATTGCATTTAAACATTTAACTCGCTCACTCGTTCCTTATTTTCCCCCCAAAAAAGAATAATATTCGCGGGACATTTGCTTGTTACCAATTTGCCTCAGAAAGTGACGTTTAACAAATTCACATCCAAAAGCTACCAGGTGGACCAATTATGAACTAATCACACTTCTAAGACCCTCAACTAATGACTAGGATGCCATTCTATAACCTTTTTGACAGTCCTTTTAATCATTTTAATTTTGTTATGTGATAAATTCATGTTTTAATCATTTTCCGGAAGCTCTATATAGTTGGATCTGACAGGTTATCCTTTTCACTCTTGAGGACAACACCTTTTTCATCTTTTGCACCTGCAACCTCCATCATTTCATCCTTTTCCCTTTATTTCCTCTGCAACTCTTTCCCGCATCTAGCTTCTCTGGTAATTCACATTTTTGCCAGTGTCCAAGCAATTCCGAATTCAAAATATTGACCTTAACAATCCTTTGACTCACAAATTAAGTTCTAAATCCATTCAATGGCAGTTTACAGATAAAAATGACAAGGAATTATATCAAAAATTGATGCAAAAAAATGTGTATTCGTATCTCAGAGAGTCTTGGAGTAAAAATGGCAGAAAAACATATGCAATGCACATCAACCGTTGATTCTTCCCCTTATCTACTTTATATTATAGCCGTCCACATGTTTCCTTGGTGCATTTGCAAAGGAGAATCACAAGGGCAAGTTTCCAAACAAGCTCAGGCCTTCCACGTGCCCTGGGCCCAAGAAAAATGCCTTTTGGCCTTTGAAAAAGTTTTAGTAATAAAAGAGCTAGCGGAAGCCTCCATGTGTCTCAATGGCACATTTTGAGATGGTCCCCAAAACTGAAGACCCCAAACAAGAAAATGCTCACCATGTGTCTCAGTCTGGAAAGGTTGTTAAGAAATTTGAAGGGTCAGTGGAAGGCACCATGTGTCTAGGGTCCAAGACAGTTTTCCTTGGCCTTTGAAAAGTCCAAGAAAGTGAAGAGTGAGTGGAAGCCTTCAAGTGTCCTCTTGGTGCTTCCTCGAAAATAAAATTTAGGGGTTGGTTCCAAAATAGGCACAGTCCCTCCACGTGTCCTAGGCCTTAGAAAATTGCTTTGAAAAGTTTAAGTATTGAGTGAGGTTGGCGAAAGCCTCCACGTGTCTCCCTGATGCAACTGTTAAGGTGGGACCCTAAGGTGGATCCTCAAGTGAGTGTTGGCCCTCCACATGTCTATGGTCCACCTAAACTATACCGGCTACGTGAAAAATTTGTCTAAGTCTTGAGAAGGCAACGGAAACCTTCACGTGTCTCCCCGGCGCAACTCTAAGGTCAAACCAAAAGATGAATTTTGAGATGAGCGCATGCCCTCCACTTGGACAAGTTTTGAGTTGAAACGAGACTTAGAGTTTTGAACATGCCCTATTGAGACACATTTCCACAGATGATGAGATGTAAATTTGATGGGGAAAAGCACACACGTCAAACCGTAAAATGCACGAAAATTAACATTTGAGCTTGGAAATGAATCTTTCTTTCAAGACAGAGAATTTGGAAATGATATTAAGGCCCAAATATGATCTTTTGAGATACATCCAATCATGCTTCCATAGATATTGGGACAAAAAATGACAGGGAAAACAAAACGTGACTATAGAAAATTAGAAGGAAGGGAGAAAACCTGATTTTACGCCCAAGTTACAAATCTTTCTAATGGACAAAGGAATGAAAAACAAAACTCTAGATTTAAAGTGATCCTCGACCAAAGGAGGGGACTGATAATGGTAACCAAATGGAGGACATAGTTTTCATGCATCAATACAGGGAGATAGAACACATGAAAGGGCTCGCAAATTGAAGAATTTCAAGGACAAACAGGGCGAGACCAAATTAAGCACCAACACTGTATTTAATGGGGTTGAAGTGGTGTTTTGTGTGAATTATATCTCTGGTCTATGGTTCATCTTGTCCACTCTCTCCACTGCGCACCTCTTTCCACTTCAGGTAGTCAGATCCATGATCAACCACTTCCTTTTCTAGTGTATCACCGCTTAGAGTAGGCTCTCTTTCACCCTTTCTCTCTCTTCATGTCCCCTTGGAAAGGTTACATTAGGATTAGGTTAGCTCTGCCTGCACTGGAGTACCTTGTGGCAGGTATATTAGGAAGCAAGAACCAGCTTTCTCTGGAGGGCCATCTCAGGTTTGCAAGTCCCACAACTTGAGAGATGGTCCCATGTTGATAAATCACAATGAATTCCCCACTTAGATCCAAGGCCATTCAAGGGTGCTGTGATTCAACACTAACAGGACCTTGGTGCAGTTGTTCTAGCTCTTGTATTTTCTCGTCAGACCCACGACACTATGCGACAACCACCTGCAATCAACTAAGTTCATTCCTTACCTTCCTCTTGCATATTAGGTTTTTATTTCTACTAGTTCAATCATTTTAATCATATTAGTCATTTCATATTACTTTAGTGCATTTGTTTACCTCTTTTTAGTGATCCTAGATTAGATTAACTATTATTACATCATCCATATATTAATTAAATAATATTAGTTAATCAACAAAATACAAAAACAAATTCATTGGATTTTTAAAAATAAATCTCACCTTGAATTATACTTTTAAAAAGGTCACCTACAACATGAGGAACACATAGTGCATGTCAATTTGAAGGGTGTTCAAAGAAGAGAATACAATGGATTTGGTTAGCTCAATCAAAATACATAAACATGTAAACATATAAACATGAGCAGTGAAGTGAAGTTTTCTAGACACGTGCATATTTAACCATGTTAAAAAGAAATTGATAAAATTTTGAAAATAAACAAATCTTATGTTATTTATTTGAAAATATTTATTTCCCTTATAATATTTCGATTTCCGTAGTGCATACTTGTTCTCATGAGTACACATATATTTAAATTAAAATTAATTCCTAACTACATCACTAGAAAATTAGATACTTATAATTAGTATAAATAACTATCATATTTAATGTAGTGTTTGTTGGTTATTAAGTATCTCTTAATTTCTAAAACAAAACATGCCTTTTTAATTATGGTGTAGTTTTCTTGAATTGTTCAATTGAATTATATGTGTTTCAATAACATAAACTCTGAACTAATACAACAAAAATAGTTTATAATGAAAATAGAAAATATTTAAAATATATATAAAAACAAAT